>OV884014.1:68518311-69108903 GCA_930367205.1 Acanthosoma haemorrhoidale | reverse complement strand
AAGGGGCATTTACTATTGTTCTCAGGACTGTTGATTGAAAGGATTGGATGTGTTTGATGTTCGACTTTTTTGCTGTACCCCTTAGATCTGTTTCGTAAGTCCTAACGTAACGAAATCAATCCTTTCAATCAGAAGTCCTAAGAACAATAGTAAATGCCCCTTATTATGTCAGCAACAAAACCCTTCATAACGATGTTAATATACCGTACATTCTTGAACTCATCCCTTCCAAGTTTATGAAAATCCGTAGTATCCTATCCAACCACCCTAATCCCATAGCACAGTCATTGCACTGCACCACTCACCCCCATAATTCTCCTCGGGGCTGGATGGCCTCTTGGCTTGCTATAAGTGGGAGACCTGGCAATTTCTCCAATCATGTCCTGAGCGTCTGCGGCTCTTGGTTACTATGGAATTTCATGAACTTGGAAAGGATGAGTTCAAGAATGTAGGGTATATTAAGATCATTATTAAGGGTTTTGTTGCTGACGTAATAAGGGGCATTTACTATTGTTCTCAGGACTGTTGATTGAAAGGATTGGATGTGTTTGATGTTCGACTTTTTTGCTGTACCCCTTAGATCTGTTTCGTAAGTCCATATTGGCTTTAGTATAAATTTGTAAAATAGGAATTTATTTTCTATTTAGAGATATATGCCGAATATACCCAAAAAGGAAAAATTTCCCTGTCGGCGAACAATCCAACCGAAGTCAACGTATCCTTACTAAGATAGTACGATATTTAATATGGCTACCGCGATCATTTATAAGCAAACAAGTTGGGATGATTTTTACTTCTTCGTATGCAATCGTATAGGCATTACATACATTGTAGGAAAACACGTTGCCTCTTTTTGGGAAAGGTGTTCATTGGCCGTCGTATCCGGATCAAGACAGAACCCTAGTGTAACAAACCTTCAAGACGATGGTGAACTACCAGTTAATTGTTAGTGTACCAGTTACGTGATGTAGGACACGCAGATGGAGAACCGCAGGCCTAATAATGCGTTCGCTTAAAATTACTCTTTTTTATTCTTTTCTTAGCAGCTTAAGCCACTCGCTTCTATTATTGCTTCGCTCCCAATTCAAAAATATCTTAAGCAGGTCATCAAACTAATTCTAAATTCAACTTATAAATTAGTAGATCCTTGGAACAGTAGCCTCGCCATCGTTTTATCTCTTCTGTATCAAAAAGATTTTTTTATTTTTCTATATATATATATATATATATTTCCTAGTCTATATTTAAAACTCTCGTCGAAATCAGTTGAGGTTAAATCGTTTCTGTGATTGACATTCTAATAGTTTGGGCTGGCTAAAGAATGGTAATGTAAGTTGTGGAAAGCGCTTGGTATTTTTTTGAAAATAAATTGTGGGCAGACAGAATTGTAATTGAAATGTAGGATTTACCACCTCCCTACAACAAAACTAGCAATATAAGTCTGAAACGTACATACATATCAAATTTAAAAAATAAGCACTATTTTTTATGTAATTTTAAACATTATTATAATAAGTGTTAAGGACGTAAAACAAATCTAGCACCTAAGCTAGAACTGATTATTAAATGAATAAATTTAATGATAATTAATTGTTTATGAAGCCTTGAACAATGGCATATTTTTAAAAATCAAATCTATTCGCCGAACTATCTCGTTCACTCAATATTGTTTCATTTTTAGAAGAAAGCAATAAATACGTAAACTGTTTATTATTGATAAATTGAAGGAGTTGTTAGGAGATACGACTTAGATCAATGAAATATAATTATTAGGTGCTTTTCTCATTTTCATCAACCCAAGCCGATCTCTTCACAAAATCTTCAACTTCAACTCGGGGACAACAATGAGCTCACTATTACTGTTCACCGCAAACTTTCAATGATTCTGACTATGCAGGGTTTAACGTAAATCATGTCGGAAACTTAAGGAAGTGATAGTAGACCCCAAATGCGACAGATAAGTTTGCCTATGGTCCAATTCCGAACAGGGAAAGAGTAAATTTAAATATTACTCTTAGTGGCCGAGGAGTGTGCGTGGATTAACTGGCATTTTGGGAATAGGTGGAAAGGGCCAGTGAAGACAATGGTCTATTTCGAACCTATTGAGACAAGGGACCAGTTGCTTAAAAGAATAATTCAAAGTCCAGATCTGTTACTAAGTCTTTGGCCACTGCAAAATTTAAATCTACTCTTTCCCTGTTCTGAATCGGACCATAGCCCAAATGAACTTTTCTGTTGCATTTGAGGTCTACTATCACCCCCTTAAGTTTCGGACATCATATAACTTTACTTTGAGGAGGCAGAGTTTCACATCACATAATTGTTTTACAAAACTGGAGGCGAATCACAGCTTATTCTGTAACAGACCGCAAGTTAATTAACACTGATTTACAGCTTTTTAAACAAGAGAGTTTTTTCTAAAAGTGGGGAATCTGTAGCCCAGTAAGTAGGCTTTATCCACGATTTTACGAAAAACTGAAATTTAATAATTTAGCCACTTGAAAGCACCCTTGAAATTGTTTTATCAAAGATAAATTCTACCTGTTTTTCAAGAAAACTTTGTCTAGTTTATAATGCTACAATTAAAAATAGCTTTTTAGTTATTGCTTCCTATTGAACGAAAAACGTGACAACCTTTAAAAAATTTTAATTTACACCTTCCCTGTTCAGAATTTGGCCAAAGCCCAAATGAACTTTCTGTTGCATTTGAGGTCTCCTATCACTTTCGTAAGTTTCGGATACGTTACACCCTGCATAATATAATGCATTATTTATAATCATTAAACAGGTTCACTCTGGAATCGGATTTGTGCTTCGGACTCCAACGCCAAGATTCCTCTCCACCTATCCCAATGTTGCCTATCCCTTCCTGAACCATCTTCCAGTAGGCCTTCTTCTAAATATTATAGCAATCTATGTTTCCTTTGAGGGCTGTTTTGTTTTGTGGGACAGTCTGATCTGCACCTTTATAGGACATTCAATGTTTCGCTTTTTTATTTCCTCTATTTCGACGTTGCTCCGGGTGTTCGATTCCTCTCTGTCATTTTTTGGTCTTAAGATCATTTTCATATTTTTTTTTCGCGCTAAAGCTCTAAGCTTTACCTTAACTCTACTTAATGCTCAGCTTTAGGTATAGTATAGAGACAGAGAGAACGCCTTATGACTCCTAACGTAAGTTGTACTCTTATCCCCTGGTTACACGAAGACAGCCGTCGTGATCCCTTATACTTGTTCTTTTGACTTATTAAGCTTCGGAGATATTTCTCGGCGTTTATCGCATTGGTTTCCGGTTTGAGTTTGCGAGTGACGTTTTTTATCACACTTCGATTAATTCACTAGGAATGGAACAGGTGGACTAGATCCTCTAGATTATTTGAATGCTCGCATTTCTGAATAGAAATCATAAAAGAACTAGGCTACTCATTATTAAGATTCCCTTTTATTAATTTATTTATAGCTTTATTAACTGTTTAAAGACCTGTAAGATTTTTCGAAGCATTATATGATGTATTCTAAATATGGTCTGCGAATCCTGGAAAATCGTTCACCTTCTTTTGCCCAAATAAAGGATTGCCGTCTTTTTAAAGTTCAGTGTCGTGTGACATGCTCACGATCCATGCGATTCGACAATGCTTGTTTTTATTCTCGGAAGTTGCCTCACTTTTCCACGTGAAAAACTTTATGCTTTTTATTAGCATAGCATTTGGGTTGGCCACGTACCATGTGGTAGAGTTCAGGGCCGCCTAGGGATTATCAGCCCACTAGCGCTGACGTAATTATCAAGGCGCAGTCATTTTTAAGAAGAAAAATGTTTTATTTTAAAATATGGTTGCATGAATTATCCATATATACCTGAAATTGAAGACATATATTTCTCAGAATACATAATTGCTTCACATTACTTGTTTTCGAAGTACAATAAGGCACTAAAATTAAACATAATATAACAAATAACATGACAAATTTGGCAGTAGTACGAAGCCAGTATTCTTGGCCATGGATTCACAGGGGTTTGTTGAGATATCTTCTCATTTTTCATTTGAATTGCCCTTTGGACTAGTCTTTCTTCAAAGTGACTAGTATCTGTCATCTCAAAAAGGCTAACAAGACATCTAGCACTAATGCGATTAGAAAAACATTTTACCGTTTTTATTTTTGTCCCACAAATAACATCACTGATAATAAGATGAGATTATATATATAGGGGTTAGATTAGGTACAAAACTGTGCCTATCTTTTATTAAATTTGAAATTCATATTGTCTATTTCTTTAAAAAAATTAAGATAAATTTCCCACATCATTCATTCATTGCATAGTATGCAGTATTATCCGTTGCGCAATAACGATAATAATATTATTAAAAGCCTTGAGATGAACATTTATCAGTAAGTGCGAAGAAAAATGTTTCATTTTTTTCAATCAGATGAAGTGTTACTCGAAAAGATCCGTGCTGTCATAAGGAATAAAAATGATATGTAGACCAAGGCACGCAAGAAATAAGTGATCAGTGGTGTTATTGGGTCGCCAGTGCCTAAGTTGGTAGACAAATTATAAGTATTACTAGTTTTCATTTTGATGGCAAGTTAAATAATCTTGTAGAGGAGAGTCTTTTAAAAAACTTTATTATGAATAGCAATCAAAACACTGGTATATATACAAATATTAATCAGTTACAGCGTTACAACATACTTCTGGGAAGGCTAAGGCACGAGTGTGGGTGTCTTGGCCCTAGCAGGTACAAAGGGTTAAGGGTTAGGGTTAGGTTAAGTCTCAACTATACAACTGGCAGCTTTTTCAGAAAAGCACGAAGTACGTCAGCCCAATTGCAGTATGAGACGAAATATCAAACAGGGGGCTTTTCTTATCACTGCATATACAGCTGCTAAATATGATCTGCCAATAATATGCAGCAATGAAACACTTTTTTTTTCTTCATATCCCCTTATGATTACGGAAATCAATATAGATTCTATATAAATGAATCTATTTACAATAGGTAAATATTATATATCATGCAGCTTGGCTACATTTTATAAAATACTTAACAATTTTACATAGAAGGGTTTTACATAGAAGGGTTTTACATACAAAGGTATAATGCTCATTATTTATTCATTGTCTAAACATGTTTAAAAGTATTCACCTTATGTATCATAAAACTTGGAACTAACTTACATCTAACAACAAAAATTTAGACCAATTTTCCCTGGCAGTCTGTTACCATTGTTGCGGGAAGGGTGGGTGGTGTCATAGTGTTAAATACTGGGTTTGTTAGGTGCTGCAACGAGTCAAAAAACTTGATGTGTCTCTGGTGAATGTACTCGCCCACCGATGGTACACCAAGCAACGGGTGCAGGTCGGCGTTCTTTAACTCCTCGAGAGAGGTATGTCTGACCTCTTTTCTCACTATCCACTATAAATTGCTGACTTTTGTCTGTATTGTTAGCCAAGTGAGCATATAGTGGGACACACAGCAGAGCTGTCCGGAGTATACATTATAAATCATCAGTTTGAGACCTGTGTCGTACTTTTTCTAATAAAACAACTTCTGTCTGTTCCCAGCTTTATTGATATAGCCCCGAAACGATTCGATGGAATAAACCTTCATTTTCAAATGGTTCTAGGTGATTGTATCTATACTAATGGTCTGGACCAGGTGTACCTAAATACCCAAAGTACCAAGTACTATGGACAACACACCATCAATTCAAAGTAGCACGCTGTAGTGGATAGTACTGGATTGCGGCACTGCCAGACACAAAGGCACCAAACTCAAGGCTAGGCGCCGACAGTCCACCATCGATCTGCGACTCCTAGCTTTCACCGAGCAGACCGGTCTTCGACGAGGCAGTACTACAATAAGCTTTATTGCACTTAGGCTATGTCATCGTACTTTAGCGTCTTCGAAACCTGCTCGCTCGAGAGGGAGGGAGCATCAACCTCTTAGCACAGCGATTGTAATCTCTGCCAGCAGTATAATGGCAATACAACACGCAACATTCTCATGATGTTAGTTCCAATGCCTCTACTCTAAATGCAGAACAGTGCTGTTCCTAACAGTGGGGAGACGATGGAGTCAACATTTATTTCATCAATCTCAACTCACAACAAGAAAAACCATACAATGTCTACATGTCGGACATTCATCTTCTTCATACCCTTTCATGACTAGGTTATCATATTGTCTATTTACACTTCAGCGAGGTTGTACCAACAACATACCAACCACTCAAGTGTTTCCAAGATATCTGTCTTCGACCTGAATTATATTTGCTCCTTACTGTTACATTACCACAATAGATGATTTTATATCGAATTACTCTCATAAAGGTTAATTTTTTTTTCATATCTCCTTATTACAAAATAAATATATTTTAGAAAATATAGATTCTACAAACGAATCTATTTACAATTGCTTCATTATATTTCCTGTTGCTTGGTTACATTTTATACCAATTATGTTTTCTACTAATAGTTTCTGCATTGTACAAAAGTATAATGATGTACATTATACATTAATGGACTGAATTTATTAAAATTGGTCATAAAGGTTAAAAGAAGGTGAGCCCCATCACATTCGGACTATAACCGTTTTATAATTTTCAACCTTAATCACACTAGTAATTGTGTCAGAAACTGCTTACACTGCAAAGCATATTTTGTTGTATATAAATTCAAATTTAAAAAAATATTAATATTATAGGGTTTAAGGGGTGGGGGGTCACATTTGAGGACCACGTATAACCAAGATACTCCCATTCCAGAATTCAAAAGCATAAATTTTTCTCGAATCATTTTTGCCTTCAGTCGTGGTTTCCGGTGTCCTTAAGACATTGGAATGCTCTCTGTTGCATGGACTTAACTACATCGTACTACGTTAAGTAAATTCTAGACCTAATGTTCTAAATCGAACAGTCAAGAAGTAGAGCACTAGAAACATAGAAGTACCATCAAATCATTTCTCAAACAAACACCGCAGTAAACTTAACAAATTCCCTACTAATATATAGTGACCAGTTTTAGACAAATTGACTAAGAAATATCCGGAAATGTTTACGTTTCGGGTACTAACATCTACACACACTTAATGGGAAAACGAATATAACGAATTTTATTTCATGATCATCGCATACGAATTGGATATTAATGTATAGTCGAGTACACGCATTTTGTAATGTTGTCCTTAATTAGACTATGTATTGAATTAATATTCTTAAGCATGTGAGTACTCATTATTGATATTTTAAAGAATCATTAGAACAGATGAAATATTACACCAGGATTGAGCAGAAAAATCTGACCTCTGACTGACTGGTCATTAGGAAACTTTCACCATTCGGGGTTAGTGATTCGTTCTCATTAGACAAATCGGATCTATTAACAGTCATGGTGACATTCATGACACGTGATCTATGGTATATTTATTTTCAGTTCACTCTGCATATAATGACCACTGTGAATTCGAGTTTGAGAGAGAGAGAGAGAGAGAGAAAAAAATAACGCCCTTCTTGGTGTAACTCAGATAAAAAAAGGGTACTGAACTCAAACAACGTAAGCTTTTATGCAGATGCATGCAACTTTCTTCTTGGTTTATCTACTGACATACCAACTGTACGCTGACTCAAGAGAAACAGGCTCGTTCAACTGATTTCATCTACAATATTCAAGTCACGTACAGATAAAGCATCAATAAAACGGCATATTTTGCACGCTAAGGATGACTGCATATTTAAAAATTAACTCCTCTATATACCTTACATTCTCTAACTCATCCCTTCCAAGTTCATGAAACTCCATAGTAACCTATCCAAGCACCCTAATCCCCTAGCACAGTCATTGCACTGCACCACTCCTCGGAGACTAAACGGCAGTGGCCTCGTGACCTGCTATAAATCCGTAACAGTAGGAGTCCTGGCAATGGCCAGTTTCTCCAATCATGTCCTGAGCGTATGTGGCTCTCTCGCTCTTAGTCAGCCTCCGCTGGCTCGTATCCGGTGACGTGGCTGACGTAGGAGCGTGGAGGATTCCGCTTCCTCTTTCGCATGCGAGGGAGGTGACAACCGCGTAGATTTGGGAGGGCTCTGTAATAAATACTGTATGAATGAACGAGTGAATAAAAATTGTAAATATGGTATGAATGAAAACATTTATCACAATTACTTATTGCCCATTGAGGCAGATTGTAATTTTATCAAATAAAGTTGTTTTATAATCAAAAAAAAAAAAATCTGCTATGCAGCTAATTATGTATAATTTTTTTTAACGTTCTTAATTAATGCCTGAACGTGCTCTAACTGCAAACAATAGGCAGCCAAAGTTATTACTTATTCCTCGAACATCGATCGGCTCTAATTCGAAAATGTTTAGGTAAAATAAGTACCTAATTTTAAAATGATCTTTTAAACAACTCGCCCATTCTAACCCTACCCAACTTCCGGTCTATTGGCGATCCTAACTGATTGCCGCTGTTAGAGGTTTATCTGGACAATTTAGTCTTATCAGAGAAGATTGGGCAACACTTTATGTGCCTAGTGCACCCAGCCTGGTTGAGTCTAGTTGCTCAGACTGTTCTTCGACAATAATTTTATAATTTCAGTATGAACGAAATGGAAATGAAAAAGCATTTTATCATTCTGGACAATTGTCCCTTAACAATTGCAAAAGGATAAAAGTAAATATGTCTAGCTGATAAATAAATATAATATGAGACACTGTGGTGTGCCTATTTAAGGCGTATTGTGCCTATGTACATTTGTAGTGACTTCTGACTTAAAGCCATAAGGAAAATGGAGGAATAATTACCTGGGAAAAATTAATAATATACTAATAATAGTGATGAATTGTTAGATTAAAGGAGGATTAAGAGAGCAGTTAGAAAAAGGGGACTTATAATCCAGTAAAAAATCAAAATTAAATGACATCCCTGTGACAAAAAAATGATAATATAATTGAGCTTAGTAAGAAACAAAAAAAGGGTTTTTCCAAAATCCCTGTAACTTCATTCTTCTGGGGTGATTCTAGTCACCTCGTACCTTTATCAAGTAGATCAAATCAAGTCTTTTGGTGTCTTCTACTCTGGATGTAATGATTCTTTCTAGTTCCTGATTTCGATGAGTCTTGCACTCACCTTAAGAGAAGTCAGATAAACGTATTAATGATGTGTATTTAAGAAAAAAATCATCAATCATTCAATTAAGACAGTGTCATTCATTATGTTAGTTGAAAATAAAGTCTTCACCGCCTGCCCTGCCAAGTCCATTGATATGGATATAATTTTTGACGAAATACGATCTGTGATTTAAATTCTCAAGGCTTGTATTGGTGATATAACAAGGCGCATTTACATGGAACTTTCATTGAAAAGTTTTTTTAATAGATGAACAATTTAATTTTATGTTACGGGAGCTTCTTTACATATAGTATCCACTAGTTGAACTAATATATCCACCTATTTATAAATGGAAATACATAAAAAACAGAAACAAAAAAATAAACTAATTCCTAGTGGCCCTTCAAAATAAAATGAATGTCTTTATGAATCTTCTTCATTTTTGAAACATTATGGACGAAACGTTTTATTAAATTATTGTTGCTATTCTTACAATTTTTAAGAAATCATTTACTATGTTATAAATAAAGTCTATGTAAGCGTAGTCAGGAGAGATGCCTCGGTGAATTTGAAGGATTGGTATCAGTAGGGTTTTATGCTAAATGGTCTATGTTAGTTATAAATGGTCAAACCATAGAGTATTTGCTCTTTATCTCTCTTATATGAGTTCCATGTCCTTCAAGGTTGATATGAGCATTTTCTCAGTTTGTGCTGTTGAGTTGTACTCCTCATTTGTAGATCTTTTCGTATTCCATTTTTTTACAGAAAGAAAGGACGGAAAAGAATCCTTTCGGAACGATTTTCCCCCTAAGGAATCGATCTGTGAACGCCTTCTACAATATTTAAGGCAAGCGGCTTGCGGCAAGAGGGTCCCCTTCCACGACAGCGTGGCTAAAAGATTCGGTTTCGTTGCGCCACCAGCTATTAGGTCACACCAGCCAGTCTGAGCGACCACAGCTGCACCGCGATGAGAGTCCGTTCTCCTCGGATCTCATCTCTCTTGGAGATATCTCATGAGACTTGGCCAATAGTAGCATGAGAAACAATGTGGTATGTCTCGTCCTTAGTGCTGCTCTTCGGTGTAGCTGTGGTATGTACCAACTGTCTTGTCACAATCGCTTCAGAGCAGATGGATAAGTGGGCTTCAATGCCGTTATCTAGAATAAATTTGGTAGCAGCTGCGCCACTGGTGGCTCACAAATAGTATACTATTTCCGCTAAGACCGAACCTTTTATCCCTTGTATAGATAGAATCTGCTAAACCGTTGCCAATTTTCTCTGAAAAAGGTTTAAATGGCCTTCTGTGTTGTGGATGCTGAGAGTATAAACACTGTTTTCTTAGGCAGTCTTATATCTTTTTTTTGTATAGTCCATTTATACCTTCCTTAAATAGTACCACAATTAATTCGATAAATTTCAATAAACTGTAAAATATACCTGCAGGCCTGGACAATAGAAAAATACCCTTATCCTAGACTATGTATAAATATTACAGGTTAATTATTGATGCTTAATTGTAATTTATACATTGCTTTACAATGTAGCCCAGCCCCCAAGAAGAAGACAATCTCTTATCCTGGACACCCCCTGTCAATGAATTGAAATGATTGATTGTAAAAATTATTTTAAAATATACAAATCTATTGATGTATCAAATCGATTACAAAATCATAACATAAGTTGCAAGAGAACAAGAGACATAGTCTGTCTGAAGGTATAATCAAAACCAGCAATATCATCTTGTTTGTCAAACTGGCTTACGCGCGTTAATTGTTTGTTATTTTGCCCCAGGGTACGTACAAAAACATTTCGATGTTTATAAACAGGTTTTGGGCGCGGTTGCTAGTTTTTTATATGTATTTCCTTCGAGTGTTGTCTTCATATTTTCTAAGCCAATACGAACATCCATTCTACCGTGGACTTCATTCGACCTCTCCATCCTGATTCCAGAAAGTATAAATAACTGTGACTATATATTAATTGCGGTATGTAATCTTGCTGGTTTAAACGATAATAATCACTGGATGAGGTGAAAACGTTTTGTTAAATGTGTAATATATATATTAATTATATAACCTAAATAATGCTGATAAAAACAAACGAGGTCTCAATTTTTGTTTTATTTTTTATTATTTTATTTATTATTATTTTTTTTAATAACTTATATCGAATTCAAAAATTGTTTTTTACTAGCCGTTATAATTGTTAGGTTATTATTGTTTTCAGAGAACGTATGTTACACATATTCTTATGCTTATTACAGCGGTGAAAAGGGATACCTTTGACAGTAAGAGTGTATAAATGGTAACTAGAAGGTCGCTTTTGTCTTTAGCCGACAATTAAGTATATCTATATATGGGTATGAATTCCTTGAAACAATTATTAAGCAGCTGTTCGAGAACTTTAGTACTCTTAACTAATTAATTTTACGTTATTTTCTTTTTTTTTTTTTAAATTAATTGAAATTGCGTTACAGCCAGGTGGCCTTTATCGTAATAATGACTAATATCCTACAAATAAAAATACAAATCAGACCCCATTAGGCACTTGCGTTGTGTAAGCAATGACCCAACTATTGTTTCGAGATTTTATACCTTTAGAATCGTTTACGAGTCATTATTTGGGATAAATAACGTTTTATGTACTTATATTATATATGCAATAATATATGCATGTTCTGATCGAGTTAGAAATCTAGATCGTATGCAGCACAGTGATCAATTGACACTAATGAAAACCAATATCGTCACCGAAATTTCAATTCTAGATAACTGAATCCAATTATCGCTTACAAATAATATATAGAAACACCACCCAGAGAAAAAGGTTACTAAAATAAAGTGGATCTAAAATTTGTACAAGCTTACATAGCAGCAGTAGTTGGTTATTGCTTATCTGAAGTCGGAAGTCCTATCTCCAAACTTCAGATTAAAATATCTAGACAACCCCAATACTCAGAATCGTAACATTTTTAAATTTTATAGGAACTCACACCCTTGGCTTAACCGTTGAACGATAAATTTTTCTAGACGTTTCAGGCTCAGCGTGAAGGGCCTTGTGCCGTAAGCCATCTTAGTTCCAGTAGATACCGAAATTTTTCACTAAACGGTACAAGTATTACTGATAAATTTAAAATATACAAAATTGCCATATAGGGTATCTGATATACATATATTGTTGTAGGTGTATCCAAATTTCGACTATGTATAAACCTTTATAATCCTAACCATGAGTGAGCTTCATTTTTAGTATTTTGTTGATTGTTCAAAACCTGAAATAGGTATGAGACTTTTTTTATTTATTTTTGTCGTACCATGTTTGCCTTAAAGACGTGAATGAATGACGAGTAGTGTATCTATTATAAGATCACGACTTTCTGAATGGTTTTTATTAATACAAACAAATTATACTTTTTCCTAGTTTTTGTTTAGGACATGTTTCACTTATCTCTGGAAACTCAACTTACAAAGGAAACTCGTAATTGTGGAATGCATCATACTTCGATGTTTTTTTTTGGTCAGTCTACTTCTTGCCACATACGGAAGCTCATGCGTATGAAACGAAACACGGGTCGCTCTAGCTAAATAATTATTCCAAGTTACGTGCAAAAACTGTTTGCACAACCGTGGAGAGAAGAAAAAAACCTTGGTCCTGAGACATTAGTGCCCCTGAGTAGGGGAAAGCACACTGTGAAGAAACGAAACCCATCTACGGCAAACTCACTTTTGTACCTATATGGCCAATGAGGTAGGTGCTCTTTCTTCGGACAGCATTCGGTGTCACAACGGATTACAATAACGGCCCCTTCCGAGTGTTGTTTACGAACTGCGTTGTTCCGACTCTCAAGATATTGATTCTTCTTCGCAAATATAACGCTCAATATCTTCCAAATACTTATAGATCTGCCTGACTCCTTCAAATTGTAAAATTAATTTTCTGTATGAAGGGACAAGGATCCGATCGATTGAATCAGTGAAGGTTGATCAAACTCCTATACAACTTAATACTGATAGACTCGTCAACATTCCTTTGTGACTAACAATCCGAAAGGCTTCAGAATTATGTCACATGATTGTGACATAAGTGCAATTTTTGTGACTATTTATGCGTATTCGTTATCAATCGTTTCTTTTGTTTGAACGCTGTTTTGATTTGAACGCTGATCTTAATAACTAGCAACTGATAGGAACATTTCATCCTTCCAGTAAAATTAATTATTAATGGAACTATAGAAAGCAATCTCAATAGATCAGTAACAAAACTCAATAAGCCGTTATAAAGAAATGTAAATTGAGCATTTCGTACATTAATTTGTGGCTTCGTTTATTGAATAGAATTGCTTCCGTTGTTTGTTTGTTTTTACGGTATTTCTTGTTAATTTCCATCGATGAAAGAACTTATTTGCTATATTTATGTGCTTTTCTAGCTTTAGAATTATCGATTTTCCTCATAGTTCCAGTGAGCGATAATATGCTTAAGTGTCGAGACTAGTGAGTATAGCAGGCAGAACTACACAAGCCAAGGTAACCGTGAGCTGACCCAATGCTGTTGCACTGGACCCCAGCCAAGACTGCCTGCCAACACACTTGGGGGAGGTCCTCAACCCATATGTCCTGTTCCAAGGTTCCTCTGTTCGGGTTCCAACCGCAATCTTCCTCCTGTTGCACCGCACAGCGGTTCCATTATCCCCAATATCACTGTATTTCTATCAATTCTATCAGCTGCAGTAATTAAACTATTCATTATAAGGCACAGGTACATCAATCACTAGCTCAAGATAACTTTATACCTGACCGTTTGACCGAAGGGTATTCATATTGGCGAGGTCCTTATTCAAGGCAGGATAACCCCTGACTATATAGTGGGGAGGTCCTTGGTTCGAGTTACAAACTTTGGCCAATAATTATTTCTTTTACTGTCAGAAACAATTATGTTTTCAACCCTTTGGCTGACTGCCTTACTGTTTCTTTTGGTCTTCTTGAGTCCCTGATTCGACACAGAACCATGAAATTTCACATTAAGAGGTTATATTTCCTCTAGGGAAATCTCTAAGCATAAAACAGTTAGTTTGTTATTTCGCTATCGGCATATTGATTGATTCCATATTGAAATGGGAGGTAAAGCTTTGTTGAGAGTGAAAAATAGGCAGAAATTCAATGATTTTACTACTTTTATTCGTTTTTTCGCCTTAACTTGTCAATGAATGAGTTACAGCTATCATTTCATAAAGTTTTAAATACCCCCGTATTTTTCTTTAGTTTACACTAGACATGGCAGCTGTATATTTTAGATGTTTTTAATCTTACGTCTGAGGTGATCTCTTTGGATTAAGTTACCTTGACAACTATAGCTGTTGTAATGAAAGCTTTAGAGAAAATTCTACTAAACTATCCCCGGGAAGTTATTCCTGGTAATAATAGAGGCTGGATTGATTCCAAATTGTGTGTTGTTTTTTTCAATAGTTATTGCGCAATAAAGATCCGCTGAACAGGCAGCCCTTGACTCCGTTAGGATGTGCTCTCATTTTGCAGATATTATATTCCTAAACGACCACTTGGACACTTTGGTTCCTGGCCAAAACCGAGACTGACAGGCGTTTTGTACGTGAGTTGATGACTCAAACCCTTCACGGATTTACAATGCCGTCTGGGCTATTTTATGAAGCGGGGACACCCATTTTCACTTAGTAAGAGCCGACTAATCGATATTGTGTAGTAAGTGAAGAAATAAAGTAGCAGATACCTGAGGCATTGGCTGTTTGTTGAGACTTTCCATTAAAGAGCAAACAGGAAGTCGAGTGCCCCAGGGACGAAGGCAGTGGCTTCCGTTAAACTTAAGTTAGTTGTTTCATGTGACAGTTATACCCTTATTTACCTACCTTAGGCCTTCCTGCAAAGCTTCACGATTTAGAAACATTTGTCTCTTGTTTGTAGCTGAGAGTTTTTTTTAATAGTAGATTAGTAGGTCGAATATAACTTTTCTCACATTAGTATTTACAGATACAAAATATATTGCTAAGAATAATAACAAATTCACCTAGGCATATTATCATCTCCCGACTACATGAAACAACTGATATTGGCTTTATTTATATCTTAGTAAAAAAAAAAACCCTTAAAGGTGTCTTGAAAATTGTAACTGTAGCAGCAATAATTTAGTTTCAACAGGGACGAAGATAGATGAAGAAAGTAATTTTATTTTTAAGTGTCAACTAGAAATTAGTTTTGTTTTTTTTCTGTTCCTAGATAAAATATTTATTATTATAAATATAAAGTAGATATTTTAGTTTATTAATTATATTTTAGAGGCGCTCTGGTGTCTGGCAAATATACGTAATGAGCCCATGGAACATAAAATGAATGGAAGAAATTCTCCTTCTGTAAAAAAAAAATTATTAAATTTCTTTGCTTTTAATGAATATTATATTGGTTGAGAATTTCCTGTTATTTTTGTTTGGTATGCTTGTTTATCCCAATACAATTTGCGTCTAAATAAAAGAGCATTAGCTAACCGATGCACAATCAATAAAAATCAGAATCAGATTGTAAAAAAAAACATCAATAAATTACTAATCAGATGTAGATACAATTATGTAACATTCAAAGGATTAATATTACTTTTCATATTATTAATGTAATAACTACAGTCGATCTGAAAGATTCGTTCATTCTAGATCAAAATTAACCTATTTCTCTCTCTAAATCGATGCCAACAAATCATTAAAGAGAACGAACGACGGACGAACGTTTAGTTCTGGAGCATATATCCTTACGGTGTAAATTTAATTTAAATTTAGGTATTTAATCAAATATTTAACTGGTGAATGGGTTACATATGTAATTAAAAACAAGAAGTGTATTCGGACTTTGTTCACTGAGTAGTTAAACTCAAATACCTTCCCAACTCCAATACTTCACTTACTACTAAACAATTCGGATATACCCTCACACACGATTTCGTTCATATCATCTTATAATTTATATCATGAACTGGATCTAGGAGAAAAAAATGCTTTTTTTCTTCATTTTTAATGCAGTCTAAATATTATTAACACATGCAAAAATATTAATTTAGATTTATAGATTGTTTATTAAAAGAGTTAACAAATTTATTCTTCTGTACAATTTTCGTATGTTGTTAATTGAAGAGTCTTGATTTGTTTTTCTTTTGAGATTTGCCATTAATAAAAAGCCATACCTGATGAAAAAGATAATAAAAAAAATGTAGGATTTGTAGCTAAAACTGACCAAAAACCTTAGAATCTTCACCCACAAAACTGTTCAGATGAATAATTTAATAAGATTTACCTCAGTTTAATAAAGAGATAAACATATAAATGGGACTGGTATTTAAAAATATTTTTTACTAAAAGGTTGATCAACTGGTCCATGTTTGTTGTTTGGATTGATTAATAAATACTACTTTTTTGAAAGTATAAACATTAAAACTATTTTTATTGATTTTAGCCTCCCTATAGTCTTAACTCTTAAAGGCAGAAAAGAACGATGAAAGGGATATTAGACGCACAACCTTCACAATATGCAATGTTAAATAATAATAGTAGAAATATAGAACGCACGGGATTATTTTTTTAAAGGAACCCAGCCTAAATAACATATTTGAAGCTGACGGTTATAAATTTTGTTTGTTTATTTATTTACACCCTAACGAGACCTCTCATTTAGGGCTCAACAATGGGTTGATGTAAACGTATATTGATGTTAAATATGTCAATATATATATTTGCGGCCCATTTTTCACACAGAACCTTCATGAATTACCTGGTTCTATTGACAGGAAGGCAACATTGTTTGACAACAGCCAGTACGATGAAGAAAACAACAGTTCAGAAACATTTGAATCGATCTCCAATTTTGTTCACAACACCACCGTAAAAAGCTGTTCTACATAATTCATAGCAAAAAATAAATACATTAAAAAATCTGCGAATAAATGAGGATGGCAAATTAATAAAAACAGGGGTTATGTCTATTTTTGTAAGCGAGCTTCGCATTGAAAGGGCACTGAACTGTTGAGCTATACTGCAAATATTGATACGAAGAACGTTTCAGTTGTGTCACGCGAATGAAACTGTAATTTCCCTTTTATGTTGCAGACTGCAATAATGAATCATTTGTCCATCTGTTGGCCGTTGGACAAATATCGAGCCATCCTCAACAGTCCTGTCCCGTGTGAGTGTTCCGCATTACTACAGTGATGCTTCAAACAATTCTCACAGAGCTGGGGAAAATGTTCAAGCGATAGACTTGAACCGGATCTTCCCACATTATTTCATCCAATGCGAAAATTGTTACTCTTCGTATTGACATAATGGCTACTCACGAACAAAGGGTTTAAGAACTATTGTGATATGATATGTATTTTAAAATAAACGGTTGACATCGGTGGTAGGAGGTTGGCAGTCGAATCGTATCGACTAGCTTCTTATATTTACATCTTAAACTTCTCTAAGTCGACTATATCGCAATTTTTTTTAGAAAATTTCGCTGAACTAACCTTCTGGACAAAATTAACGAGTCAATTTATATTTGTTTGCTTACATTTTCATTAGAATTAAATGTTTTAACCATTACTGGTATAAGTAACGAAGTCAGGATTAGAGAAAGTCCTCTAATGTAATCTTCAGTTGAGAGAATAAATGAATGGTTAAAGTACTTGGTACACTTCAAACAGTGTCTTATTGAGCCCCTTCCAGTTACTACGTGATTACTTTTTTTCAGTTTTCCCTTGTTTTTTGTACCATCTATCGGTGATAATTTCCTTTATCTCCAAGACAATGGGAGACCACATACCTGTGCTATCGTGACTTCCAGGAAGTAAGCATTAATCCTCTGCCCCTTCCTGCAAGAAGTCCAGACCTTAATCCGATAGAGCACCCGTGGGATATTGCTCAAGAGGCGTAGTAGATCAAAGAATCAAGCACCAACGATACTTGTTGAACTTCAAAACGCATTACTAGGAAGAAAGTGAGAACATTCAGCACGTGTCATCTAGTCAATGCCAAGACGACATTGGTGTTAGACAAGCAAGAGGAGGTGTTACCAGATACTAACGCTGTAAACATTTTTCTAATAAATTCCGTGTTTGTGATTTATTCTCACATTAAAACTAAAACTTTTTTTAACATTTTTCTGTTTTTTTCTTACTTACCCTTCTAATGTTGATTATGTAACCAAAAATAGTCTTTATTATGAATATCTAAAAAAAATATCAGATATAATTGCTCATGCTATGAAAAATGGATTAATGCACTAATTTTTACCAGTAGTTTAGTTGATCTATAAAAATAAAAACAGGCATTTTATTCATCCATTCTGGCTTTCCGGGCAAGTACTCTTACCGAATGAGCCAATCAAGGTCGTAGTGGACTAGTTTTCGCTTTTCTCTTTGTTTGTTGTTAGTAACCTTCAATACGAATGCTAATGATGTTTTTCAAATATATAATTAAAGTTTTATATTTATAACGTTTAATTTAAGGTATCGTGTTATTGGACGTTCAAATTACTGTAATTTCCGCTAAATAGTGGATTATAGTAAAGTAAATGACCATTTTTCATGACGTTTGAATGCCAAATGGAATTCCTATCAAAAATTCATGGTTCTAAGACCAGAAAGAGCTGCGCTAAAACTGTTAACGCGTCCAAAAGTAATAATGACGAAATTTGTTTGCGCTAAAATCCGATTCTTAGCCTGAAGTTTAAATTAGGTGTTACAACTGCTTAATAAGGTGCCATAATCGGATAATTTACGTATAATTGTCTTGTGAATGCTTGATCAATGACCAGTATTTTCCTCTCGAAGTATCATTATGTGGAACCTTATGCCTGAAATGTCAAACAGACGACTTGGAATCCTCAGAACATACAGGCAAAATAATAATAGCATAATTAGGTCCTCTGGTTTTAGCATAGCCGAAGTTCGATCGAAGCATCGACTAGGTTTCATCAAAAAGTAACGAGAATGTTTATAATCACTGTTGATTTCGATTTCAATGGCGTAGTGCATCATGATTCAAAAGGTCTTACGGCCAATAAAGTATATTACTTGGCGGTAATGTGCCGTTTACGTGAAGCGATCCGACGAAAACGACCGGAATTGTGGCAAAACAATTCGTGGAAATTGCATAACCATAACGCTCCCGCTCACACCTCACTGTTTCTTCGTAATTGTTTAGCAAAAAAACAGCACTGTTGTGTTAACTCAGGCACCGTATTCCCCGGACATGGCTCCCTGTGACTTCTTTTTGTTCCTGAAGTTGAAAGAAAAACCTTGAAAGGACGACGTTTTGACACCATTGACGAGATAAAAGAAGAATCGCTGAAGGAGCTAAGAGCTATATTGAAAAGTGAGTTTGAAAAGTGCTTCGAATATTGGGAAAGGCGCTGGCACAAATGTATTATGTCTGAGGGGGGTTATTTTGAAGAGGACGAAATTGCTACCGATGAGTAAATAATTTTTTTTTTAAATAAACAAAAATTCTCGTTACTTTTTCATCTAACCCCCGTGGATGTACCCGAGTCGAATCCTGCGACTTTAAGAATCCTAGGACGAAGTCTTCGGTTTGGCATTCCAGGCGTTAAGGTTCCACGTATTGATACTTTGACAAGAAAATACTGGTACGGCTAAAGTAGTCTTCCACCGTTGGTGGTTCGAGCAAGGTTGGGCTTTGCTATGTTTATACATTATGCAGGTTTATGCAGTTTTCTTGTTATCCTGATTTTTTAAGAACTTTTGGTGAAGAAACTCAATAAGTTTTTTTTCTCTTTTTCGAAACCTATTGGTTCAGAACCCTGCATTCGTGTGCTTTGTTACACATATATTGTATCGATAAAAACGTCGCATAGTCTGCTATCTGCCCAAATAATCGCTGATATTGTGCAATAAATGCTAAATGATGACTAATACGAGACAACAAGGTGAAAATATTCGTTGGAATAAATGAGGATCTACAAAAAGGTGGCCTGAGAGAGAGCGCGCAGGCGCATGCGCTGAGGATCAGCTGATCGGAGGACAGGTGACCCCGCTCGCCCGCTTCGGCAGTGCCTGGCTGTTCGTTGGCTGGTCTTTGTCGAGGAGTTCATGTTCAAGTCTCCTTCTCTGCCAGTTATCGATTTTCTCAGGGCATATCTTGACATCCTCGCACAAGGAATATATCTCAGCAGTGTGCAGAGCATCTGTCATCCAATAGATAGTGCAAGTGTTTGTGACATCCTAGGCAAAGAAACCAAATCGTAAGTTTACTTCATTTTGACTGTTGATAATGACTGACTTTACCCTATGATGAGTCGAAGTCGTTTCCTATTGACTAGGTCAGTAATGTTAAGGTTAAAACCAGTAGGATGTTTGAACCATTCTCAAACTAATTGTTTCATAACATTATGATAAGATTCTGATCAACATACAATAAAATCCAACTTGATCTTTTCCAAATCCAAGTAAACCAAAGCACTCAAAAGAGTATTTTTTTCAGAATTAATTTCATTATAATTAAGCAAGTCAATTTATATTGTGTTTTTCTTGTATTTCAGGCTTTAATATGAATTACTTAGGAAAGGTGATTAACAATTGTAAATACATATACAATGAGATAAATGCTGCCACACTGACGGGAGCAATTGATGTTGTTGTCGTCGAGCAGCCAGATGGAACATACACATGTTCTCCGTTTCATGTCAGATTTGGGAAAATGGGTGTTCTTAGAAGCAAAGAAAAAATAGTAAGACAACTTTTTTAAATATGTATTGTTACTTTGCATGAGTAGTTAGTTAGACCCAAAATAGCTTTTTTCGATGGACTTTTCTCTGAAATACAAAATTTTTTAGAATCAGGTTGTCACTCCGTTTTTGTTTAGAGGTGGCATTAGTATTTTAAACCACTAAAATACTTTAAGATCAATATAAGTTGTTTTTTAACATTTAATTGACAAGAAATCAATGAATTGCTTTCAAGCTTATTTTTCCATATAAAATTTTAGATACAATGTTATTAATTGGATGTTTAATGTTTGTTTTTGTCTTGTATTCATTGATCAGAAAATCATTATTCTTGCTGAAAAATCATAACAAAGACTAGATAGTATTGTGAATGTCGAATGAAAACATTAAATAATTTGTCAATTGTTTTACAGACTCCCTTGTTTAATTTTTGTTTTTGGTTACTCTATGTAAAAAAATAAAATTTTCCTTACAAATTTTGACGATGACTGTCTAAAATTACAAGTGTTATTTTCTGTATCTTTGTGAAAGCACTGTCAAATTTCATCATTTAACATCTCAGTTTTCCCATTGCTTTCATTCATTATCCTCCAAAATATTTATATATATAAGGCTAATTATTAACTGTTTATTACAGTGAAATTATATAAACTTTTGAATATTTTTTAATGAAATAAAACTTTTTGATTTATTTAGATTTTCCACTGTTATAATTTAACTTAACTTCTTTTTTTTTTAATTATAATAATAATGAGTAAATTTTATTTTGGAATGTATTTATTTAGAATATAATATTTAAATAATCCAGGGAACCATCCATGTAAATGTTTCTTGTTTGAGGGTATTGATTCCAAGATTAGTAAGAGGATTTCCCTTAAGTAGTTTCTGTCAATAATTGACTCATTCCCTTGTTTTACTGATAAATCTAGTAAAATAGTAAAATTGTGTTTATCTTTTAATTCATTTATACTAACATTGAACTTGACATTTCACTTCTAGCATTGAGATTTAACTTTGACACATTGGTAACAAAAAAACTACTTCATGTAAAATTGTCAATAGTATCATTATTAAAATGACATCCGTCTAATTTAATCTATGTGTTGTTATTCTTTGTAATTATTATAGGATACTATTACATAATATTATTGGTTTTTATTTAATTAATTAGCATTGTTTATTTTTATTTTTCATATTTTTTTTTTGTTATTAGAAATGAAAATGTTTATAATACTATCAATAATAAATGGATGTTTTGATAAAATTATGCTTATTCACATTTTTGGGATTTTATATTGTATTAGAAAAAAGTGTTTAAGGGAAACACCTTATTAAAATGACTATGTGTTTATGTAATATACAGCATACTGATCAGTTAATACCTATATAAAGTGAAAACAATAAATAAATTAATCGTTAAGTCTAATCTTTTCGGTGTATAACTCAAAATATTAATATCAAATGAATGTATACGTATATATTTTTTATATAAGAGAGCTCTATTAAAAGAGATGTGTAAAATTTAAATCTCTCATTTATTTTTCTCTCCATTACCGCTTTCTTAATTATTTAAAAAAAAAAAATTTGATTTTGGCAATATTGACAGTATGTGTTGAAGGGCCAAATTATTTGAATATAACAACATTCTAGTATGATTTTAAGTAAATTAAAAAAAATTATATAATTTGCCTTCTTTTTTTTTTCTCGAAAAAATTAATTAAATTAAATTAAAAACATAAGCCTTGTGACCTGAAGATTAATAATGTATGTTTGACCTTGAGAATACAATGTTTTAATTATAGTATGTTAAGCAATAGATGTTTTTTAATTTGCCTGCCAGCCAGAAGGGTAAAAAATATAAGGTCGCACCCTTTATAATATATATCTATATAACTTAAATAAATCTTGAATATACAACTGATTATATTTGCTTTCTTGTATGTTAAAGGTTAAAAAAATACTTGATCTTGAAGTGTTTAGTATTTTTTTATTTATTTATATTGGTGATGTTTCAGATTACTATTAAATGCTTAAATGACAGTCATCTTTAATTTTAATTTAATAATTAATGGAGCCATTTTAATTTTTACTTAATGCTAATTTTCTTAAATCACTCATGTTTAAATCACTTAAACAAACCCTAGATTGAACAATCCACAAAGATTACCAGAAAAGTCACCTATGTAAATAAATAAACTGGAAGCATAAAGCCTGTTGTTACCTTAAAACATACCCAAATCATAATTTTGTTTTTACATTCTAAAAATTACCTATTTAATCAATAATAAAATTGTAATCAATTCAATTTAGTGTAACCATTTTTCTGTCCAGAAAATGATAAATGGAAGTAAGGATATTTTGCACAACTTTTTTTTTACTGATTTTAATATTTGCATTCTTCAAAATATCTGAACAATGATCTGAGAAACTGTCATGTTTTTGGTAAATAAATAATTCAAAACATTTTTACTAAAATGCTTTTATCATTACACTATGAGAACATATCAACTTCAAATGACTGCTTTTGACAAGATTAGAAATCAAGTTATAACATGAAGTTGTATTTTCTTTATAGGTTGACATAGAAATTAATGGGGAACCAGTTGATATCCATATGAAGCTGGGGGAGAGTGGTGAAGCTTTTTTTGTGGAGGAAGTAGAAGCGGAAATCATTCCACCTCACCTGGCTTGTTCCCCGATTCCACCTGATTCGGGGGAGGAAACGGCTGATTGGAATAGGTACGAATAAATGTAGTCAATGCGAGAATTTATAATATCCATTATTAAAATATCTGTAAGATGAGTTGGTACGCTAAATTAGCAGGCATTTGAATGAGAAAATTTTTGATGCTGTATATTATTTAGTAGAGTACTAAATTAAAGGTCTAGGCTTCCTGATTAATAGTACATAATGTGTGTTGTGGCTTTATAGTCAAGTATAATTACAAAAATCATTTTTATAGCCATAATGAAACCCTTAATTTTGTGATGCATCACACTTTACATGAGTTTTTTTTTCAAAATTGTGACTACATGGTGGTCACTTTTCATCATACTTTTTTTGGTAGAGGGGGGGGATTGGAGAGGAAGATAGAGCCATTACCTACAGGGAATGAAAGAGCTTTTAGAAAGAAACCAGAAGCTTCTAGATTTGAACCACTATGTAAAATTATTAAAGGAGTTATATACTACTTTAAATTTTTAAAAATGTATATACCAAAATGAATGTATAAATGGTAATATTATTTATTTATGCATAGATACAGTTTTCATGGATTATAAAAGATGTTAGTTCAGTTGAAATGAGCTTTGAGTTATGATCTCATTCTGCTGACCTTAGATAATTATTTGTCGAAAGCAATTCAATCACTATCACTTCACTTATAGTGAGATAATAATTTCAGATGACTCATTTACAATTAAATTCTTGTAAATTATCTTTTGAGAACTTCTGTTATAATCTACATTGTAGTAATATTTATTTACTTACCAAGCATTACAGCAATCATATATCTGGGCCCAGGTATCAGTGTGATTGACCATAAAATTACTGGCTATTTTCAATTAAAAACACGTAATTATATTTTTATAAATTCATTTTATGACTGAAAATTGCTTGTTTAAATAATTATAAATAGCTAAAATATTAAAGAAAAGCCGTATTAAAATTGATCTATATTAGCTAGCTTAGTGGCTCAATAGCTTGAAATAAATTTGAGATATGCACTTAATTTGAAGTACAAGGAAATTAGTTATACTTGTCTGTTTGGAAACCTTTGCCAGTCATGGAAAAAAATCTACCTTTCAGGATTTGTAGAAGTATGAAAAGTGCTATTTTACATGAGGGTAAGAAAAATATTGTATTCTTCCTGTCTACTTTTACATTTAAAACTAATTTTTATTTAGATTGGACGATGAGGATCATGGAGGTGGGGAGGGAGGCGGTCCTGGAGGAGGCGAGGTTACTGGCTCTGTCGCTGATATTGTCATCGACGAATGTAGCACACTCCACAGCCAGTCCGAGATTGACGCCCAAACAGCATGCTCCACACCGAAGACATTCAAAGCTGAGAAAGTAGAGGATGAAATGGTTCTCGGTGGATCTGCAGAGTTTAGACCAATTGTCGGTCAAAATTCTAGTACCTCGCTATCTGGATTAGATACTGACTTCACCAAGGTATTAATGATAATAGTAACATAAATGAATATGACACCTCCCTCTTATGTCTGATTATAACCTAAATATTACTTATTTGCTTAATTTTTAGGATGATTCACCATCAGCTGATGAGAGACAGTCTGTAAGCAACTTACCAAGCACCAGCAACAGCAACAAGAGGAAAAGGAGGAAAAAATCTACAAAGAAGAAACAGCAGCAGCAGCAGCAGAAGAGGAATAGCTTGGTAGTTGAGGAAGCCTGCACTGATGCTATTTTTCAATTGGAAGATCTGGATGGCAGTGCACAACTTCCTCTCGAGAAGCCAGTAGAGAAGGTAATTTCATAACCATTACAGTTTTGCTAATAAACCCATAAATATAACAATTTATTGGAACATTTTCCTTATTTTTTAAATATTTCTTATTTGTTCCACAGGAAGAATCAAAACCTCTAGATCTTTCCTCTGTACAGCATGAAGGTCACGACATCCACTTCTTCAGCGATACCGAAATCACCCCAGGAACCAGGTATGAATTCATACTTTCTTTATCAACACAACTTAAAACAAGGCTAACAGCACTCTCTAGCCATGTTACAATTTATTTTCATAAACAGTTCATTAACAAAAAAAAAATTCATAATTGTAAAATATTGACGCATTGCCCATACTTTTTAGGATGGGTTTCATTTTGTATAGTCTATTTAATACAATTATAAATAATACTAGTATAAAAGTAGTTCAACATTGGTATAGTTTTCTTTTTCAATTTTAAGTTGATTTTAATTATTTCACATAACCTATTAACAGTATGAACTCAGTTATGTCAACTGTGGTTGCTAGCAAATTAGGGAAAACAGATACCAATACTTGTCTGTATTGGGAACTCAGAAAAGTTTTGGGCGTACACCCTATTACAAAAATATTGTTGTAAATGGATGTTCTAATATCATTGATACTTTGGGATATGTTGAAGTATTTAGAAGATCAAGTTACAATTACGAGGGTGTTCTTTGCTTCAAGACACTCGCAGCAGAAGCAAATGATACGAGACACATCCTATTGTTTGCCCTGACCAAATGTGTAAAAGCAAGCAGGCTTCTTTTCAATGGGTTGCTATCACAACCTGGTTGCCTGAAACTAGTCGAAAGTGTATCTTTTTAATATCTATAGCGTTTGTAAATAATTAATTAAGACTTTTTTATTTGACCATATAGCTCGGGTATTTAATATTTATTACTGTAGATTATAACATCTTAGATATATTCCTTAGAAGTTTTGTAAGCGGCTAATTAATCAATATCGTTTATCCTTCAACATTATCTGTTATTTGATTATTGATTTTTTTTTTTCTGAAGTTATTTTCCAATATATTTTAGAAGAAAGAAGTTCCCCTATTGCGGTGATGTGTTTTTCGAAGGTCATACCTATTGCATCACCTATTTCTTATGCAAAAAAGTAACCTAACATCGGTCTTTATTATTAAAACTATAAAAATTAAAAACATTTGAGTTAGTGATTGACGTTAATATTATAGAAATACTTTTTATTGATAACTTTATTTCTAGCACGCATCTATTCGAGATGTTAAATCTACCTTGATCAAATTATTTTCTGATGAATTTATTTTTTACTTTTTATTTTTTTTAAATGGAATGATGGCAAACAACAATGTGAAATATTTTTCTGATATTAGGTTTTGTTTTATTATTTGCTGTTTAAATATTTTTGTTGCATTCAATCTGTTAACTTAATTCTTTTTATATAACAATGTTTTGCTCAAGGGTGGCTTATGTCTTTAAATAAATATATGCATTCTAAAACATACTTTCTCGCAAGGATAATTTCACATTACTAAGAGATGCTTCTTTTATGACTAAAATTGATTTATAGTTGCAGAGTTTAACATTTTTCATTGAAATAATAGTGTTACCTAATGTTGCGCGTTTAACATCATTCCGTTTATTATGTTCTGCATAATGAATTACAATTAATAGGCTTATACTTTATATTTGCTTCAATATAGAAACAAACTGCAGCAATCTAGTTTTTATGGCTTGCCTTTCTTTGTTTTATTAGCTTCATAATTAAGCTTTTTTTTGTTATTATCATATTTAATGTTTGTTGTTTTGTTTTTTTATTCTTTTTCTACCTCTTGTATAGGCATAAGGCTATTTTGACATCTGTTAATTATTTAACCAAAATTAGTTCAGTTTGGTAATAATAAATTGGTTTAAATGCAGCGTTTTATGCAGTTATATTTCAGGAAATTTAAAATTATACTGAGTTAAAAAATAATAATATCATATAGTTGATAACAATTTGCAGATTATGATGATGATTTATGATTATTACATTCAAAGTTTGTTGTACCTGTTAGATATGACAATTTTTATTTGTGAAAATTTATCGTTATAATTTGTCGAATTTTAGTTCGGAAGATGGCTAAATAGGCAACACTTTGACAGGGATGTTATTATATAAATAAAGAAAGATAAAAGGGATGATATTGACCTAATTTGAAATTGATTTTCTTATATTTAAAAAAAAGTGTCTTTGTTTGGAATTTTATTCTCAAGAATATTTGATTGATTGGATTATAAAAAGTTCCTATATATCGTAGGTAATCCCAGATATGTACTATTTTGCCCATCCCACAAAGCATTGATATCTATTAGTTATTGTTTAAAAAACATGTTAATTATAGCATACTATATGATCAGATCTTAGCCTTTTTTAGGTTATATGTATAGTGAGGGAAATGGTTTAGTCAAACTTAAAAGAAGCATTCTTATTACAATTTATTTTATTTTATTGCATTTGCCAACCCTAGAGCCAAATTAAAATAATAAGAAACTATTTAAGCAGCATTTATTTCCAATTTGCCTACAGAATTTTGTTACTAAGAGGGGAGTACAAAAAAATAAAGTTTTGTATTTAAACAAGATGTTCCTGTTTTATCGCAATTTGGTTGACCCCCGCTATACATTTAGGTGTTGCGATGAGAGTGTGACTGTTCTGGAGACTGGTTTCCATCTACTGAATGGCTCCCACATCGCTGCTTTGTAATTAACATATTCTTATTAACTTACATGCCAGCCCTTGCATGAACTTGCATGCGCTTATTGCAACACCTCGTACCGATCTGTATTTGTATTTTTCCTTGTGTATGATATTCTTTACTATTCTGTAAAATTAAATATTTTGATGTCCTTCACTTGCATACTATCACTATAAATTATACACACAACTTATAGTTGTAGTACTGTACTCACCCTTTGCGTAGAGCATGTTTATCATTAAATTGATATTCTTGTGACTTATTACTAGTTTTATTATTAGTTACTAGCCACCATTGTAAATTCGGCTCATAAATCTCTCACACATGAAATTTTTTTTTTTCTGTTTTATCAAGTTTCAAATAGTTTAGTGGTAATTATGTTATAATGTGGAAAGCTTTTGTTTATTCATAATGTATTTTTAAAAAATTGTTGGTCCATTTGCTTTACCTTAATTTTGGGATATTATTATATTATTGTGGGATATTCTGCTCCCTTCTCTTCTCAATTCTGCAGTGTCATAGGGTCTTAACAAGCTAAAATTAATAAAAATGATACTCATCTAAAAAGTTCTAAATATAGATACTAACTTATGTATTAAGCTTAAGGAAGTAGAAAGAAGAATGATATGATACAAACAACTAAAAACTTGTGCATATTATCCTATGTCATAAATATTTTCATTGACTTTTTTGAAAATAATATAACAACCTACAATAACAAAGTTGATTTAATTTAGTAAATGCAATAAAACAAAAAAAAATTCAAAATATAATGACTATTTATTCCTTATTTACTGATATGTAATATAAAAATCAATGAACCAGAGTAGATTAAAATTTATCATTGAATTACCAAATAATAATAAGCAATAAGTGTGTAGCATAGTTGAAACAAAAAATTGTTGGGCAGTTTTGATATTATGAATAATCGCCCAAAAACCCACGATACCAAAAAATTAAGAAATAAAAAAATTCTAGTATTGTTACAGATTATTTATTAAGTTGATTGGACCTGAAAGATTGTCAATATAGAAATGTGCTCATATATTATTTTTAAAATCCCATTAAATGCTTTCTACTGTACCGTCATTACAATATAAATAGTTCTTGCACGTTTGAAATAATCCACCTTTAGATTTATTTGAAGGAGCTATGATTATGCACTTATTTCATAAGTGAGTAAATTAGCATTTTAAAAGAATTGATTTTCTTGTGTAATGTATCTAATTTGACTTGATGTTTACGGAATATCTCTTAAAGCAACTGCTCTTCTTGTTTTCTTCCTACTCATGTGTAATTTTCCGAAGATATTTTATTCCTCGTCAGTTCTCATCTCCTAATGATGTCCTGAAAAGAAAGAAATTAAATCCTCTCTGAAATTTGACTTTGACCAAGAGTTTGAAGAAGGCGAGCAGGAAAGGAGCTAAAAAGGGTTAATGAAATAGAATCAATGGAAAAAAAATCACTAACATCAAGAAAACACAAGTCCCAAGGTCCATTAAAAAAATTATAATCAATTAATTTTTTTTTTTCTTAGCCCAAGAGATGGTTGTGATTTTGGTCCCATTCAAAGCGATACAGAATTTGAAAACAAGAGAATGGATAACGAAGAAAGGACCTGTTCTGAAGAGACGTCTCAATCTCAGTGGAAGTGGGGTGAGCTGCCAACCTCTAGCAGCTTTGAAGATAAAAAACAGGAGTGTAAGTTCTATTTGATATACAAGTTGGGCAGAAAGTTCATCTTGAAATATTTAATTATTTAAAATGTTTTATTGATTATGCAGCCCAAAAATGGATGCTCCAAAACATGCTCGGCTTTATGAAGAAGACAAAGCACATCAGGCATAAGAATGAGTCCGACGGTGGTATATATCTTTCCGAACTTAATTCTGATGATCCTGAGATGACAGCCTTGTACTTCCCATCAGCCCACAGGCAGAGCACCTCCGCTGGTATGATGGGTGAGAACATTTATTAGTTTTATGTGCATGTAGTATACTAAATAATATATATATCACTATTCGACCAAAGGGTAATTTTTATTATTGACTAAAAATACTTCATTTTACTTGTTAAATGAAAAATTGTAAGTAGCGGAAATATTGACCAAAAAAAACTATTTTAGTCGGCTTTAACATTATATACCCGATTTCTATTATTTATTTTCTAAAGTTTATTATTTTTTTTTCAATATATATTTGAATTTATTTTTATGTTAACTTCAGTGTATCCTTTGCTATTGGGAGCAACATCTCTTAACTAACTTCCGAGCTTTCACTCGAGAAATGTAATTTTTTTGTATACCTTTGGTTATTATACCTTAACCAAAACATTTATAGGATAATCTAGGGTCTTTTTATGCCAACAGATTATAGAGACGAGAGTCGTGAAGAAGATGCCGAGTCAGGGAATGGGCCTTCGCTTCCGCAATCTCCACACAGCGTCGAAGGCGCTGTTTGTGGCCCAAAATCTCCAGATTTTGAAAATACTAAGTAAGCCTCATTAATTTGAGATCTGAACTAACTTTTTTTAAGTTATTCCTAATTACTAACTGAATCAATTGCTTAAAGGAATTTCCCAGAAGACCTTGCATTGTCGTTTTGCGGCCCGAACCCATCTCCTGAACAGTTTCAAGAAACGCAGATTGCTTATAATGATTTTATTTTAAATCCTCAACTTCTCTTTGATCCTAAACTGGTTGTCAGGATTGAGGGTAAATACTACACTTGGAAAGCCGCTGCACCTCTCCTGGTCTCCATGTTTTTCTTTAATAAAAACTTACCGCAGGTATGGTTTCCTTGTAATCATCAATTGTAGACTGCTTCAATTCCTGTTATATTTCATTTCATTTTAGAATATTAAAAATTAAACAATATGTAAAAAAACAAAGGGCTTAAAATGATGTTCTATTAATGTAGGAAGTTGTATCAAGACTGGCAGAGAGTGAGCTACTTGAACATGATGAGAAAGGGGAGCGAAGGACCGACGAAAAAGGAAAGCCCAGAAAGACATATTCTTCCTGGTTCTACTGGTCTCGCAACAACCCCCAACCCAAGTTTCGTAAGTGAATCCAAACATTAATAATTGACAATGATTTTTGATGTAGCACAAGAAAAAGTACCATAAGTAAAAAAAAATTATGCTTAAGAATTAATGAAGATGAAGCCTTGTTGTTGCCTTGTTTAAAGTTGAGTTCTTTATTCTCCTAGGAGGAGAAAATTTGTTTTCTGTATTAACTGAATTTAAAATAAATAATTATTATTAAAAATGGTCAAATTCCAAAATCGTATCTTGCTGTAAATCTGTTTTATAAAATTAAATAAAGTAAAATATTTTGAATAAAGTTTTATTTATTCTCTGACTGTCAAAATTAAACTTATGTTAAAGTCCCGTAGCTAAAAGTTAGATTAATTTATGCAGCATTCAGTGTGATATCAGTATTGTGTTTAATTGTTTGGTCTGAAGAAGGGTCTGCTGTGAATACAGCAGGTATCTTGAGTATACATTTTATAATTGTAAGAAATTCCAAAACAGTTTTCTTATTATCAAAATTGGTCTTACTAAGTTTTAATGAAACTGTTTAGAACCTGACAACTCGGAACTACCTAGTCCAATCGCTTTGAAAGAAGAGGAAGCCAAATCTCCTGAAATGCCTTCTGAAGAAACTCCTATTAAGTGAGTACCTACTTGCTTAGGCGAACATTTTTAGATTGTGTTAAATTGATATAAATAGCAATAGTCTGTTTGTAATATTTTAAAGTAAAATTCACATTACCATGGATCTATTTTTATTTTATAAAATGGAATATTTATAAACTACTTGAAATTTTTTTTTAGTATATATTTGAATTTATTTTTATCTTAACTTCAGTGTATCCTTTGCTATTTATTGGGAGCACATCTAACCTTAAATAACTTCCAAGCTTTCAAAGTTAGTTCAAATTATCATAATTTCTATGTTTTTAATTAGACCAGAACCAGCCAAGCGTCCGGACTCGATCTCTACCGACCTACCTCCGTTGGTCGACCAGCCCTTGGACCTTTCACCTCAGTGCGTTTTTTATATATTCGATTTATAAGAATGCTGAGTTATTTTATTTTGAAATAATATTGATTTTTGTTAATATTTATCCTAGGAGTAGGGATGAACTTGATACCAGGCTGGATGAAAATATTAAGGAAGCAGATATGGCAACGCCAGATTTTAATAGCGACAAATATCGCAAAACTCTCCGATTAACTTCAGCACAAATTGTAAGATTATAAGTAAAACTTGTAGCTTTTATTATTACTATATTATTGTTGTTTTAATAAAATATTATTGCAGTTATTGTATACAGTACTGTAGAATGCAGTAGTAGTATTGCAAATGTTTGTGTTTGAATAATATGACACTTAATTTCATATCTGGGATTCAGGTCATGCCTTAAAGTTTCAATTTGTAATATAAAATAGCCAGGCTGATTGTTAATGTTTGGCCATGGCCATGGTCTTCCATAATTTTATCCAAGGTGCTGGCTTGCAAATGTTAGGTTGTCTTGAAATAAATCGGTTCGCGTGGTACTAAGGAGTAACTTGCCTATCAGCTCCATCAAACCTCTTTTTCTTCCCACACTCATTCTTTCCTCCTAATTAAGGTGATAAAATTTGTATAACATTGCACTTTAAATATAGAACATCACGCTGGAGCAGGGTTGCAGATTAATGTGGTCAGACACTAGAAACTGAATTTATAGGATGAGTGTCCCTATAAATAAGTTCATCTCTCTCTCTTATTATAGTCTTTTAATTTTATAGTTAACAAGCTTGCGTTAGCTGGCACTGGATGGGCCTTTCTGTTATTAGTTCTATTTTATCACATATAATAAAATTAATATTGTATTAATAGGCAAGCCTGAAGCTTCACCCTGGAGCGAATGAGATCCAGTTCAGTGTAACAACAGCTTACCAAGGAACGAGCAAGTGCAAGTGCTTTCTGTTCTGTTGGCGGTATGATGATAAAATTGTTATATCCGATATCGACGGAACCATCACTAAGTAAGTTTTTGTTATTTGTTTTTATAAATGTATAAAATTATTAGTATAATAAAATTAATCTATATGTTACATTTGCAGATCTGATGTGCTCGGGCATATACTGCCTATTGTCGGAAAAGACTGGGCACAGAACGGAGTGGCTAAGCTTTTCACAAAAATCAAAGACAATGGTTACAAGCTACTTTACCTTTCCGCAAGGGCCATAGGTAATTGATGTAATACTAATCTAATAATTATAATCTGCTCTTACTAATTACCTGGTATTAATAATTAATATACTTATTGAGTATAAGTTAATACTAAAGGAATATTTTTGTGATAGGCCAGTCGAGGCTAACCAGGGAGTACCTCAAGTCCATCAAGCAGGAAGATCTCGGACTACCAGAAGGTCCTATGCTCCTGAACCCCACAAGTCTTATAAATGCATTCCACACGTAAGTGGCTTAATTATTATTAGGCATTATATTACTTCTTAAATGCCTAGTTCAAAGGGAGGTACTTTCACTTTAAAATGGTTAAAGGTAATCGTCTTTTATCTGTGTGTTCTAGGATCATAAAAATGAACCTATGGATCTGAAATTTTAAAGTTCTATTATTAATTAATATTAAAAGCCTCAGAATGATACTGCATTATTATCAATTAAGATAAAATTGGTAAAATTTTGTAGTTAATATATTTATTTCTGAACTTGACAGGGAAGTAATAGAGAAAAAGCCTGAAGAATTTAAAATCTCATGCTTGAGGGATATCCAAGCTCTGTTTCCGTCCCATATAAAGCCTTTCTACGCTGGATATGGCAATAAGATCAATGTAAGTACACTTATTTGTTAAAAATAATTGATTCTAAAACATTTCTGTCCTTGAATTAAGGTTATATGATAAAGGAACATCTTATAAATACATAATTCACTAATTATGTTTACCTTGTCAATTTAACTTTATTTATTATGTATTTTCATCATTGTTAGGTATTTTCTTTCATTTTAAAAATTCAAATTTTTTTCAATTTTGCTATTTCATGCATAAATGACAGACAAACCGAACATTTTTGTTTATTAGTCATTGATCCCTTATTTTCAGGATGTTTGGGCATATCAAGCTGTCGGGGTGCCAATCTTCAGGATATTTACTATCAACCATCGAGGGGAGCTGAAACATGAGCTAACCCAGACATTCCAATCTACGTAAGTGTTATCAAATAACAATCCCGTTAATAACTCTCCTATCGTTGTAGGACATTCTCATGGCATGTCTCTGTGGGATTTTATGAGGAACTAACACTAGCGAATACCTTAGCTTTGGGAAAATGGTGATAGTGGCATACATAGGTCGCTGATTCAATCAGTTGGATTACTGTTTCATATTATTTTTACAGTTACAATGGACAGAGTAACGTAGTGAATGAGCTTTTCCCTCCTGAGGAGAAGAAAATATCCATTGCGGAAAGCGCTCCGACTGTTGAGAGACTGGAAGAAGTAGTGGTGATAGAGGTGTAGAAACGATGGTAAGGTCGTCGAGATATTACTATCTCTGTGGGCCTTAGATAACATTGTGGAGATTATATAATTTGCATGTTTAAATTGCACGCAAGGTTTTTACATAAAAAAAAAAACAAGAAAAAAACAGCTTAAAACTAATATCAGATCCATCTTATAAATAGAAAAGAATAACGATGGCTGAGAAGAATTTAATAAAAGCGATGATTCTTTTGTCTTGACTAAATCCTGCTGACATGAGCAAGTCAATGACATGAAAAATGCCTGTGTCATTTTCTACAATAACACAACAAATGTTTGTTTGATAAACATTGAAGGGTATGGTATTCGTGTTGTCTGCGCAATTTAATACAAAAGATTTAATCATAGTCAGTTTTCTACCTATGAAGATACAACCATAATAAACAATATAATATTTATTTTTTGAATTTGCTTTTGTGTCATGTGGCTGTTAAAAGCACCTATCATTGCAGATCTTAAAGAATCAACATGAATTGACTAATAAAAAATAAAATGTCTGTCTGCAATGAAATCAGGTGTAGTATGATTCGATACTGAATTCGGCTTACAAGGTACTGCCTAACTCATACTAACATTGTTTACTTCTTCATATGCTTCAATAACCTATGAATTATGATCGCTAATGATGCCTTATCTGCTTACAGCTTTCTCTAATATCTTTCAATTGGCCGTTAATAATATCTATTATACATCCCTTCATATTTAGTACTTACTTTAATATTGCTACACATAGTGTCAATGTCATAAGTATAAATGACTGACCATAAACTTTTGTAAATAAAATTACTGTTTTGTGAGTGTTCTGCTTAGTATGAGGGTTATTTCTAATTCATATTTTCATTACATAGTCTTCATTTTCTCATCGATTGGTTTAGTATTGAACATTGATGGGCTAGTATTGAAACCTGAAACTTTCTGATTTCTGTCCAACACTCTTTTAACCAGGCTATCCCCATGGGCATTGCACAAAATTTATTTTATATTTTTACAATTCTTTTAGATTTCATTTGTATTTAACATACAAAAATAAAGTAATACCATTAATATTTAATAATTATTAGCCAAAGAAAAAATTATCACCACATGAGCTACAATTCTGTCCTAGAGTGGAATAATGATAGTAATTAAAAATAATGGGATCAATGTTACATCTAAAAATAATATCAATATTTTAAATTAACACCAGCAGTATCCATTTTTTACCTATAAGATAATGCTTAAAATAGAGTAATTATTATTTTGATTTCTCACTCCATTAAATGTTGCCTATATATCAGCTATAAAAACAGTGCGTAGAATTGAATGCCACTGGTGTAATGTGTAGTGGAAACAATGTAATAAAGGGTTGATTTAACGAGTTTGATGAAAGTGATTTTAGTCTTGAACGGCATCTTCATTGTCTAGTTCCGTTAATTCTAAAGGAGGCTAAGGAAAAAGACCCTAATTTAAATGCAGTGAGAAATCACTCTTCACAGTTGGATTTATAAAATAAAGGTTTTAATATTTCTGCAAATTCAACTTTCAACTCAAATGCAACCATACCCATACCATACATTATACCCATATTTACTGTCAGGATCTGTTAGACATGCATGTGTCGAAATGTTCTCTACTGATAAATATGTTGGACATTTAGCATCTCTTTGCATCGACCTAAGCAGATTCCCAATTAAATACCCGCCAAGGTTAACCTTGCTTTTTATAATAGTTCAAAGAAAAAGTTTTTGTATTTATGAAATTTGCAGGTTCCTGAATCTATTGATACCATTATACATAAAATCTCTGACTTTTCTTGACAAATGAGTGTGTAGTAATATGTTTGAATTGTATTCATCTAAAAAATAATTATAATGTATTTATAGCTAAGCTAAGAGTTTAATAATTTCATTTTATTCTTAGGTATTCCAACATGTCTCACTTGGTGGACCAGATGTTCCCCCCCAATAAGCCTACATTGTCCAGCGAGGACTTTTCCCAGTTCGTTTATTGGAGAGAGCCGATAGCAGACATCACAGAAGAACTCTCTAGTCAAGCTAAAAGCTGAATATGGTTGTTGCATTACAAGCATTTCTATTGTTACCATAGTTTTATATATGATGATACTAAAATCTTGTTATAAAACCTACGACTTTATTTAAACCTTATTGTATGCTGTTTCTTAGGGCTGCTTCATAAGCTGTAGCACTATTAAGACTGTAGTTAGTTCTTTCATAATTTTCTCTTTCTTAATTTGGATTGTGATTAATTTGTGCATATGTATATTTTACTGTTAATACTCTAATTGATACTTTCGTTAATAGTATTAGTAGTTTTTTTGTAGCAGTTCTACTTAAAATGAGATATTTATTATTAAGTTGTTGAGTGATTTTCTTCACTGCATAGCTGCCAAGTGTGTTACAACGCCTGCCGAATACCTTGCTGAATAGTAGTTACTATAGTCTCTCTTACCAAACAGAGCATTCCAAAAACAAATTTTGCTAGATTAAAAAGTATTATTATGTAATTTAAAAAAAAAAAAAAAAAATTAAGATAAAGCCTGTAATTGTGAATATTTTTTTTCAATTTTCGAACGAGGTTTATTGTGATAATTTATTGTTAAGTTGTAAGTAAGTAGTTTCCTTGTAGGTTATTGTAAAATAAATTATTTCTTTGATTCCCTTTCTTTTTATTTTAATATTAGGGATGTTTGTTGAAAAAAAATTGTTTGTATATTGGTTAAGAAAGATTGTTTTTGTATTTATATTTTCTGTTACAGAAATAAAACATTGGTACAATATTTATTATTTTAAAAAAATACAGCTTATTTTTTCCTGGTTTTGTCTTGATTGCTGAGCCCAACTAGAAAACTTTCAGTATCTTGTAGAAAACTTCAGTATATCCCTACCGTAGATATTGTGAAGAGTTATTCCAACCACACTAATTTTTTCTGCACCTTACTTCACTCACCCAAGTTAAAGATAGCTATAATTTCTGTTTTAAATGAATTCTAATACATTTGATAAAAAAATAAATAAATTTAAGAAATAAGCCTGGACATGGTCTCTAAACATCAAATAAGTTGTATAGTCAGTAGTTTAAACAAACTCAATCTCATTAACAACACAAACAAAGCCATTTCATTATTTTTACTTTACTTAGTGGCGCGAGTTCAAATTGATGAGAAAAACAATCGTGTTCAAAAGTAAGGCACACTCTCGCAGGTAGGATTGTATCCACCTTTCAACCAGGTGCTGTCCATCACAATAATAAATTAACCCTTCAAATAAGACTGTTTAGTGTCCAACTGCATGTATTGGGGAGGGGACCCCCCCCCCCATCCCTCGCATTTCAGCTTGCCAGTCGAAAGGACTCTTAAGTCGGTAAGGTGAACAATTTTTTTTCCTTACTGGGGTTTTACCAGAGGATACAATTTGAATTTGCTTTTTTTGTTAGAATAAATCATGAACAATCGGGTGATAAATTTAAAATTAGTTCAAGAGGTTGAAAAGCACCCACCCAGGGAATTACAATTTCCATGTTCTTATTATTCATCTTCAAGTTATTAATCAGTCATCTGAATTAAGTGCTGAAGTTATAGGACATTCTGTACAGCACAATCAATTTTCAATCTGATTCTGTCAGCAAATTAAGAGCTACAAAAAGCCTGCACTATCTATTTCATTATGTGTGGATGTGTCCAGAACCAGATCCCACTTATTCGTATTTGCATCTAAACAAAATACCTCGACCCAGTTCAGTTCTAGTTCTTCACAGGTTTCACGATACTAATTTAATTCTGGTCGAAATTCAGTTTCTTTTTTTGTTACCATTGACCAACCAACATGTTAACAACTGAAGTTACAAAACAGTTTCTCATTTCGATTTCATGGTTTCGGGTCTCATTACCAAATGATTCTCCCATGTAATCCTTTTGTTTTACTAGTTCTTTTTTGCAAGTCAGATGTGGAAATAGATTTAGTGGTGGATGACCATCTAGTTTTTTTTTAAGGTTTCCTTTGGACTAGGTCAAAATTGAAAACATTCATTTTCAGTAAATGTCAATTATTTAATTTTCAGTGTCAGTGAAGCAATCCTTTGACCTTCAAGTATGGAGGAAAAGAAGCTCTGCATGGTGTCCCGAGTGCATTAAAAATAATAGCACCTCAATAATAATAATATTTTACACTGTAGAATTCATGGATATTCGGTATTAAGAAGGAAGCCCTATATCAACTTTCCTTGTAGCCTGCCTATCCTGTGGATCCATCAATCCTATTCTCATAATCACACATAACGTCAAACCACTAATGATCAACTTATGGTAAACCTCATTCTTATAGACTTCAGTAAAGCTTTTGACACTCCATTCTTCTGTCCAAAATTGTATCCATGTCCTTCATCTCAAATCGCTCCCGAGTAGTTATTGTACCATATCAATCCCCTTTATGTCCGCTCCCCTAGGGATGGAACAAGGCTCCTTCCCTTTATCATTGAAATAAAGGGTGTCCCAGAATTAACGCAAGATTTGAATTTGCCGCTATTGGTGCAGTAAAGTGCCGGCAACCCTAAAAAAAAAACAATTTGACAGCTGACAGTTTAGGGTTAGTAAATATGGAGCGTTACACGATAGAACAATGTGTCTTTATTATTGAACATTATCACAAAAATAATGAAAGTTTGGCGGCCGCAGTTTGAAAATTTCATGCAAAATACGGCCAGAATAGTGTTTTGACTTTATCAACTGAGGTTAATTGAAAAATTTAGGGAGACTGGATCAGTTGGAGACACTAAACACACTGGTTGTCCAAAAACAAGCCGTTCAAATTGTTGATTATAAAAGGTCTCAGAAGTGCAATAAAAGATGGATTTATTAAACAACATTTCCTAATGCCCAATGCGAAACTTCCGTCGGAAGACCACTGTAAGCTGTAACTGCGGCACGTACTTGAGATCTTGAAGCCATCAAATTATACAATATGTACTCTTTCTTTTGGTTTCTGTCAGAGTGAGAGATCGGTAAAATTAGCTCCAACTCCTAAAAGTATATTTTGTTATGTATATTGTGTAAACAAATAATTTAAATGAATCTAGCATTAAATATAACTTCAACAGTTGCACTACCTTTATCCTCTCAAAAGCTTTCAATAAAATTGGCCGATGAGTAATCTGAACAGAAGAATTCTGGTGAGCAAATTTCAAATATCTTTTCAGTATCATTTCAAAATTAAAAGGTTCTCCTTCAAAAATTTCCACTTGATGAGCTATCGATACCACCTGAATTGTAAAATAATATAATTACCAACCTATAACCATAAATAATAAATTTTAGCAATATAAAATTACCAAACACATTTCCAACACTGAAAGATCTTCTAAAAATTCAACTTTTCCATCAGTAGAGTATTTCTGAAATGCTGTTTTAAAATTTTGTATTCCTATAAATGGATCTGATGATGTGATACTACTTATAATTGAAAACTGAAAAATAGATGTAAACAAGATACAAATTATACTACAAACTTATGGCCAATTACACAGTTCAATATCTGAAAGAGTAATTGCATATAGTACCAGAACATTCTTCAAAGCTTTTATACTCGGTTCAATGTCAAGTTGTCTCCTTATATAACCAATTACTTTAGGAGATTTTAATAGTGCATCAACATTTTGATCCCATTTTTTAATAGTCTCATTGTTGACTTTTTTAAGAGCAGGAGGACGCTTCCCAATCAGTAAGTAATAAGTGATAAATGTGATTCTATCTTCAAGATGACTATTCGGCATCAAAAGAATTTGCCTATGAGAAAATCGAGAACTGACTCTTTTTTCAAGAAGCTCTGTGATATCATACCTGGTGGTAATACCAATAACGCACATGGGAGCCTAAAAAATTAAGGAACAAACTACACAATGGAAAAAAAATCAAGTAAATAATAAATAAATTACATGGAAAACAGTGGATATTTGACATACCTGGGCTGATTTGGCAATATCGAACAAATTATACAACAATGTTTGATTTTTGTGATTACAGAAAAGTTGAAATTCATTTAGAATAAAAATTATCGGAACTGTATTTTGCCGATCACATGATTTTAAACTCTGCAACACGAACATCAAATTATCTACAAATATATTTAAATTTATAAAGAATGTTGTTGTTTTTTAAAGCATAGTAACTATGTTGCAAAATTTTACCTGAAAAAGATCCAGTTATCTGGTCTCCATCAAGCTCTTTATCATGTAATTGTTCAATGATAGCTCGCAAGGCAAGATTGTCATCTGTTTGCACCAAGCCGTTCAATTTGACTACCAAGTATTCATTGCCTTTAGATTTTGACAAACTATCCAAACACACATCTAATATCTTTAAAACATAAGTAGGCGATTAGTGAACAATAAAATGTAGGGAACAGTTTTAAATGTCAAATTACTACTCACAGTCGACTTTCCACAGCCTCTGGGCCCCACAATAAGGGCAGAATCACTTTCTCCATTGAAAATTGTCCTTTTAAGAAGTGCTAATAGCTCCTGTTGCTCTTCAACAAATGCATTTACAGGAGAGAGAGTGAAAAGTTTGTCCTTCAGATACCTTCTAATGCTTATAATATCAGAATCAATACAACTATTAACTGTTCCCTTCGCCATTATCAGTTTCGTTTAGAAATACAACTAACGATACTTAATGTTCATGGCTTTTAAGGTTGATATTAATATGTGTTCGTTTATTTAAAAGTATTACTAAAACCGCGCTCACAGAACTTAACTGCGGTTGGTAACAACTTCTTCAATTCAATTGTTCACGAATGAGCCATTACTATCAATAGCTTGTATCCTAGTCTATTCTCTTTGGCTCACCTTAAACTTCTGAAAAATAACTCTTTTAGATAGATAGGACAACAATGTCGTATGTTTAAATTTTCTGAATGCTGGTCAACTTTTTTTCGCCATTAATGCCATAGGATCGTGATCATGAGTTCTAATCCCGGCCATGTCACTATCTTTTTTTCTTTGGCTAATAATTGACATTAGTATTGCTAATTGACCAGAACTATTAAAAACTCTTGTTATATGTCCCCAGTTCAACTTTGAGGTACAATTTTCCTTGGAAGTTATGCCTGAAGCTACTAGGGACGCTATAAAAAGAATCGTTATGGGCCATTCAATGATGTTACATTAAAATTTAAACATTATTTACAATTCAACATTCAAAAGGGCCAGTTTTGTTCTTGCCCAAGCAGGTTCTGAATTGCCCTGCCTAATATTTTATTTTAAATTTTAAGTGCTGCAGTACCCCTAAATAACAGAGCCACCCTGCATATTTGACATTTAATCTGTTAAATTTCTAGAAATTTCATTTGTGTATGTTTGTTCCAGATCTCAAGCATCACAACTTATATTTGAAAGTGTATTAAACAAAGAATAAATACATTAATCATAATTTTTCACATTAGTAATTCCAGATCAGTTCCAAACAAAGTGAGAGCTATATTTCTCGAAGGAACGCAAAATAAGCACAGTATTTCATTGTTCTAAATACAAAAGCTTGAGAAATCTTCAAATCCTTTTTCCTTTCAGACCTTTCTTCTAGACTGGAGTGTATAAATGTTAAGTGAAAATAATTTTTACCTGATAATTATAAAGATTATTTTGTGCAGTTTTATCCAAAAACAAATAGGAAAAACCATGTTGCCTCAAAGTTGCTGCCTGTGTCTCTGTCTCACACACAAACAAACACAAATAGATGCCATGCCTTTCCTGTCCCAAGTTGGAGTAAATAAGTACATAAATAAACAACAAACAACATAGTACAGGTATACTTTATGTGGGTATGTATTACATAAATACAGTCATGTTATTTTAACAATTATAAACATCTATTAGTTATTCAGTTCTCCATAATAAATACAAAACGTTTAATATAATTCCTAATACTTTTACAATATAAATATCAAATAATTCACATTATGTACAGTCAAATAAAAAAAAAAATCATTCATGAAGTACACAATGATAGTATCAACCCTGTGTTGAAAAATTATAAAAATAACTGGTTTTCTAAGAGCTGCTATACAAGTTTTACATCATATAAAAATGAGAAAAACAAAAATGAATTCCCAACTTTTATGTTAAGAATGTTTTAATGAAAAAAATAATTATTATATCAGTCAGATACTCAGTGGCAGTAATAAATCACAATGACCATCAGTCAAAAAGTCAACTATGGGTTATAAGTAATGAAAAACAAATAATATAGCATATTGTGAATAATAATATAGGAATTAGAAACATATCACACAAGAAATTTATGAAATTTCTCCAATCATAAAAAAGGCTTACTAAACACTACTACATGTACACAATATTATAAATAAATACTATGACTAATGACATTGTACATATATCTTCATTTTCTTTCTTATTTAAACATGAAGAAAAAAATAACTTAACAAAATAAATTATGGGAGTGAAAAAAACAAGCCAGCAAAAAGTAAAAAAAGGATAGAAAATATTTACATTATACTAATACAATACAACAATTCCAACACTTAATTCAGACCAATGTCCTAACAAAACTCAGAACACCTAATAATAATAAAGCTTTAGAATGGTCTGCCATTCACATTTCTGGTGTCTTGAAACTCAAATCAGTGCTAATACTCTGAAAGCGCTAAATTAAATTTTGAATGCCAGATGGTGATTTATAGACCATAACCCATACATAATTTTACTGAAGATAAAATGCAATGGCATAGACATTCTTCTATAAATAACACTTCTACTTGATTAGAAATTTATGAAAAATCTACAATTTCTTTTAGTTAGCTCTTATAAATTGCTATCATGTAATTCATTTAACAAAATTGTTGTTTAAAGAAATATTCGACAGAATTAATCACTCAACACTTGTAGCTGAGATACAATTGGATAAAAAACGGTGGCATTTAATGCGATCCAACATCTGCTGTAACATTAACAGCTCAAATGGGAGAAAACTGCTCCTCTCAATGATAGACTAATGCAAATAATAATAAATTATAAGATTTTTTGCATACAAACTCAAATAAAAAAATATTGTCAACAGCACAAATGTAAATATTAATTACAAGTTCAGTAAATTAAGTTTTGGAAAAACGAAATAAAAATAGATAAGAAACCATCTGTATGATCAATAATCCCAACCTTATCGCCCAAGTTTCTTGTAACACAGCATTAAGATATGTTGGCCTCATGAAGAAGAAATAACTTTCATGTTTTCTCAATCAACCGCAGATTTTCCAACAATATATATATACCGCTTAAACCATAGCTAAATTAATGCAGTTAGCATTTGAAATTGGAGAGTTTATCTTGTAGACTGGAGCTGCCTGTTTTATAGGGTAGAAGTAAGGATGGTCCATGGATTCTCGAGCAGTTAGACGCTCAGATTGATCATAACGAAGAAGTTTATCGAGTAGATCTAAGGCTGATTTGTTGGCTAAATGCATATTTTCCGGATGGATGAACCTTTCCCACCTCTTCTTAGAATGCCTACCTAATATAGTTTGAAATCTAGGTTCTATCTCAATACTATATCTTTCTAAATACTCAAACAACTGTTCAGTGCCCAGGACTCTGGCAATACGAACCAGCTGATCAGTATTATCACAGCCATGAAAAAATGGTTCTTTTTTAAAAATCATACTAGCAAACATACATCCCACAGACCATAAATCCAGGGAATAATCATACATTTGAAAGTCAACAAGAAGTTCAGGGGCTTTAAAATACCTTGAGGCTACTCGAACATTGTATTCTTTATGAGGATGATAAAATTCTGCTAAACCCCAATCTATGAGTCTTAGTTTTTTTTTCTCATGATCTATCATGACATTGTGAGGTTTAATATCTCTATGCATGATTCCCATACTATGGCAAAAGTCTAATGCTTTCAACAATTCGTACATATAAAATCTAGCATCATAGTCTGTCATGGTCCGGTAAAGTTCTTTGAATTCTATATTATTGACATATTCAAAGACTAGTGCTGGAGTTTTTGTAACGGGATCTCTTACTACATCTTGTAATGATATAATATTTTTACCCCCTTTTAAATTTTCTAATATCTTAATTTCTCTCCTTATTTTCTTTTTCTTGACTGGTTTTAAAATTTTAACAACACACTTTTCATTGTTTTTAATGTTTATAGATTCAAATACCTCACTATATTTTCCACGGCCAAGTTTTCTAGTTAATTGAAAGTCGTCTATTGCACCCCAATTTATAGAAAATGATTCATAATCCCAATAATCAGATGTCTTAGTAGTATTAGCATCGGCATAAATTCTTGCCATACCTGAGACTTGTTCCATTGATAAGCCTTAACGTAATTTTCATGAATTTTTGTTTCTAATCACTAATGTCAATCTTATAATGCCCTGAAACACGACAGAAAAAAGTCAGACTTTTAGGTACTATAAGAGAATTAAAATCATATAAAAATTGATAAGAAATCGGCAAAGCTGCTTGATAGGTAAAGATTAAAACTAAAATTTTTGCCATAAGAAAGTTTTAATATTAAAAATTTGTTTAGACCTTTAGAGCAGTAAGATGGCCATAGATATTTACAAAACATGTCTAATTAAAGAGAAAGGGCAAACTGCTCACAATATTGAGGTATTAATAGTCTAATTCAAATAAAGGAATTATTCCAAATATAAACAAATCTGGTTGTTTATAATTTCAGCAGAGAGATAGAAATAAACGCTATTGAATCACTAACTGCAAAGAGGATCTATATGGCCATCTTGGACAATAACCTAAGGCTTATTTAGCGCTTTTGTTGCCTTCATGGAAACTGAAGATCAACTCGATGCGCTTGTATCGAAATTTTATTAAATAATAGTTTATTCATATTTAGCAAAATTTAGAGTTTGAAATAATACATTCCCAGTTCAGAAAATGTAATAAATATCTTCTAGCTACACGAGTTGCTAAGATTAAATTTGGCCTAATTATAATGATTAATAGAACTCATACGTTACAAAATGTAACATTTAGTTCCCGGGAGACATCCAAGTAATACTTCGATGTATAAGATCCGTCTACCAAGATTCAAAGAGACCTAGATCGGATCAGTGCCTGGGCACACCTGAATAAATTAACGTTAAACGCGGTGAAATTTCAGGAAATTAATATAGGATACAGTTTTAACTTAAATGACCATCCTATCACTTTCTGCTCCACTGCTGAAACCTAGGGATAACCATTTACTGAGCCCTCTCCTTGAACCAATATATCTCCCAAATATCCCGTCGGTTATTCCATCGCTCTTACCATCTGCTCCCCAGCCTACACATCTACTCCTTGTATCCTCCCTCATTTTGACTATGACTGTATGGTGTACGGGGGCCTCTCAGTGGGACTCGGATATAAAGTGAAACGAATCATGAATTACTAAAACAGGGTGTCCTCATTGCAATGCAAGAAAGATTCCCTGCTTATCGATTGGTGCTCTCAATTCTTGAAGCTATAGAATAGTAGTTGTTATGTCTGGATAGGAACGTATAAAGGGAAAACGCACTCTTTATACCACTATTATATTTAATGAACTGATACACTTTTAATAAATTAGTTACGTTGATTCGTAATGAACTGAACAACTAAGAGAAGGTAACACGCGAGAGCGGGATTAGACTGGCTCACATAATCGATACTGCAATCGATACACAACAGTCTCCCACGCTAATTAGAATAATTAAAAGAATAGACATATTATAGTCTGCTTAAATCAGGTGGTAAATTGAGTTACATAGTCTAGCAGTTTTCCTGGTGGCCTCCGTTTTCTGCCTGATCGTCTCAGAATGGGTTCTGGCTGGACCCTAGGTTGCTCTTGTTGTTGCTGCGGGCGGGTCGATGGTCTTGGACTTGGATCTGGCTGGACGTCTTCTGGAAGATTACTTCTTGGTTCGTCATCATTGGTTGGACTCTTGGGTGGTAGAGTAAACATCACTCTCTTCTTGGGTTTGGCGTCGCTCGCAATGAAAAGCAATTGATTGATGTGCCTCTTCAGGCTATATCCATTAATATCGAGTTTAATTATGTAGTGAAGCTTCCCAATTTTTTGGATTACAGTTCCGAGTCTCCATGTTGGTTTGCCAGTGTGGGGGTACCACCTTGCTTGTATGCGATCTCCCACGCTTAGTTGACGTGTACTACCCTGAGTGGTGCTGGAAAGAGCTGGTGTTTGTGGAGGTGGTTTCAGCAGATCTAATTGAATCCGTATTCTACGTTGTAGGTACAATTCCGATGGTGATTTCCCACATGCTAGCGGGGTTGACCTGTATCGCATTAAGATTTCTTGGACTTTTCTTTGGAGAGGTAACGTAGAACTAGTCATGGCCTGTAATTTCTGTTTAAAGGTCTGAATATTACGTTCTGCGATTCCGTTGGTGGCGGGATGGCCTGGGGCTATGAACTTTTGTTGAATGCCATGGTGCGTACAGAATTTGAGAAATGTTTCGCTTTTGAATATTGTTGCGTTATCTGAAACTAGGACTCTTGGTAGGCCGTGAGTTGAGAATATATCTTGAAGGTATTGAATGGTTGAATCTGTTGTTGGTGCATTCTTGGAGAAACGGACTTCTAGCCAGCGGGACTTAGCGTCTACTAAAACGAAGAAGTGGTGGTCTTGGAATGGTCCCGCATAATCCATATGAACCCTATCAAAATTCTCTGAGGGTTCATCCCAGTGATGGATGGGTGCTTTGGGGGGATTTTTTCTAATTCGTACGCATTCCTGACAAGCTCTGACAAGATGTTCAATGTCTTTATCTAGATTTTTCCAGTAAACGTATTGGCGGGATAACTGCTTCATTTTTACAACCCCTGCATGGGTGTGATGAAGTTCATTAAGAACTGCTTGTTGTAAGGATAAACTTTCTGCCATAAATATAATAATAAAATTTTTTGAGAGCAAAAACAATAGACAAGGCCTCTCTGTCTAGTTGGCTATAGTTCATCTCGGTTTTGGTCAATGAACGTGATGCGAAAGCGATAGGTTTTTCTATGCCATTTATGGTGTGTGAGAGTACTCCCGCTACCCCGGTTGGTGAGGCGTCGCAAGCTACCGAGAGAGGGAGGTCTGGATTGAAAGGTGTTAAGACTCCATCACTAGAAATTTCGTTTTTTAATTGAGTAAAGGCTGATTCACATCTGAAAGACCAGTAGAATTTTTTATGCTTTTGTAAAAGCAGTCTCAATGGATATGATAGTGTTGAAATATTCGGAATAAATTTGGCATAATAGGTCACCATGCCCAAAAACCTCTTGACGTCGTCTTGATTTTCTGGTCTTGGTGCCTTCGTAATGGCCGCGACTTTAGCCGGGTCTTTCGAAATTTTGCCTTGTTCGAATACATAACCTAAGTATTGAATTTTGGTCTTGAATAGCTCACATTTTTCTCTATTGAGGTGCAAATCGAATTCTTGTAGTCTGTCGAGGCAAGCAATCAAATTTTTATAGCAGTCCTCTCTTGTTTTCCCATGAATTATGATGTTATCAAAGTATGTTGTGACCCCTCGTAGGCCTGCTAGGACTTTGTCCATGATAAGATGGAATTCATTTGGCGCGGTTTTGATGCCAAAAGAGAGACGGTTAACCGTATAGGTTCCTTTGTGGGTAATAATCGTTTGAATCTTTGCGCTTTCTTGGTCGACTGGGACCTGGAGGTATGCTTTAACTAAATCCAGTGAGCAATAATACGTTGAACTATTGAGTGCTGTAAGAAGGTCGTCAATTTTTGGTATAGGATAATGTGCGTCCTGAAGTTGAGGGTTTACCCCCACCTTATAATCGACACATAGGCGCACTTTACCATTGGCCTTGGGGATGACTACTAAAGGGGAAGCCCAGTCACTCTCTTGGACTTTCGAGATGATATTTTGCTTTTCAAGTGTCTCGAGTTCTTGCTCTACTTTTGCTTTCAGGGCTTGCGGTACTTCTCTAGCCTTAAAAGCTACGGGTTTTGCGTTGTTTCGTAATTTAAGGGAAATCTTGAAGTTTTTGCAGCATCCCACAGTTTGTTGAAATATCGCCGGGTATCTGTTAAAGATCACATTTTCGACGTTAACAGGAATTGTTGAATGTATGGAATTATTATTGATTTTCCCAACATCAATTTCTTGCAAATCGATGTTAAGGTGTCTGATCCAGGAACGGCCCAGAAGTGGGGAAAACTTATCTGAAACGACGTAAAGTGTCTCTATTGAGTTTATGTCCTTATATTGAACCTCTACTTCTACTACTCCAATGGGTGCGAAAATACCTGAGATGTAAGAGCGAAATCGGATGCTGGTATTTTGAAGTTTCTTGTTTAGGTTCAGACGATTAAAATTTGATTCATTTAAGAGTGTTTGTCCAGCTCCTGAATCCACTTCAAATTGTTGAATTATATTGTTGATTTTTACTTGAACGACATACTTCTGTGTGTCTTGATCCTGACTGTTAATTTCATATATTGTGTACTGATCATGGAGGAATGAATCTTCTTCTGAGTCTACTGCCTGCACTCCTTTTTTCTCTGACATTAATCTTTTTAGACACACTTTTTCGACATGCCCCAACTTTTCACAGTATTGACATTTTAACTTAGTCGAATCAACTCTGCAATTTTTTGAAATGTGATTATTTCGGGCACATTTTAAACAAAGCCCTTCAATTCCAAGGTGCTTCAAATTAAGGCGTGTGTATCTTGAATTTGATTTATCTTTAGGTTTTGCATTATAGTTATTTTGACTCCTACTTCGTGGTCTCGAAAGTCTATGTACACTGTTTGAATTATTTTCTGTGGGTATATTGAATTGCTGACTTGCCTCATTTGATGCTTCTATGGTTTGTGCCTTTGAGACAGCGTCAGAAAATGTTTTTGAGTCATCCAAAAGAAGTTGGTGGCGTATGTCTTGGTTAGAGAGGCCTCTGATAAACTGGGAGTGTAAAAAAAGGTCTGCCACAGACTTCTCACATTCACATTTAAAGCTGCACGCAGGGACGAATTTTCGTAATTGGGTGACAAAATCTTGGATAGATTGGTTAGGTGCTTGTTTCTGTGACAAAAATTTATGTCTTTCAACTAAAATATTTTTTTTTTCGGTCAGTTGATCGTCAAGGGTTTTAGTGATTTCATCAAATGTTAATGTATTGAGTTCTTTTGGTGCTACTGATAGTTTGAGCAATTCAAAATATTCAGGGCCAATGCTATTTAAAAGAATCATTTTTGCTGAGGCCTTGTCTGACGATAAGCCTTTTAGGGCAAGAAAGTTATCAAACCTTTCTTTGTATTGTTGAAAAGTTTCCGTGTTTTTATCAAAAGTATCAAACTTACTTACATTATGTTGAGGAAGTGTTGAAGAAGAGCTTTGATGTATGGATGAGAATTTTTCTAACATAATGGAAAATTGTTGTTGTTGTAGTTGCAAGAACTGGGCGAATTGAGCAGGGTCCATTGTTCCAGGTTGACAATAAAATTTGAGATTAAATATCACTTTCCTCTGTCTTTATCCTCGTCGCCACTTTGTTATGTCTGGATAGGAACGTATAAAGGGAAAACACACTCTTTATACCACTATTATATTTAATGAACTGATACACTTTCAATAAATTAGTTACGTTGATTCGTAATGAACTGAACAACTAAGAGAAGGTAACACGCGAGAGCGGGATTAGACTGGCTCACATAATCGATACTGCAATCGATACACAACAGTAGTGAAGAACATGTGCTCCAAAATAACTCTGAGGATTCAGGTGGAAAGTGGAGTAATGAAGAAGATAAAGTACTCTCCCATTTCCGGACTAGTGAATCGGCAGCAGTTTGTTTCCAGACTGGTATGGTGTTCATGAACGTTTAAAAAATGTAATAACAAGAGAGTGATAATTCAGGACGTTAGAAAATAAGTTGTAAGGTATTAAATGATCCTACATATTTTAAGTCATACATCCATCAATACAATAACAGTTAGCTGGTTAAATTAGAAAGGTTCCCAGCTCTTCCTATTTAAAATGAGACTATATGCATATGTGAGAAACTCCAATTAATACTTTTGAATCCAGTTGAGTTATTTTTTTCTTGAGTAGGTTTTTATTTGGTTTTTCCTATTATTTAAACAAATTGCGTAAATATACATATCTATATAATTAAGTTATAGCCAATACAATAGCACGTGAACAAGCAATAACTATTTAGTAACAAGTTGAATTGTAAATAAAGTTTTTTTTTCATTTTCTTCTATTTATCTTTTTAATCCATTTAGCTTCTTAATAAAACTTAAGATATTAAATATTTTTAAAGCACAGATAACTGGTTATGATAATAAGTAAACTTAGATTAGTATTTTATTTATTAAAGTTTTACTATTTATTTATCAGGTTTATGTATGATAATATGCTAATTTCAAGTAAATAAAGCTTTGAAGTGTCCATATTATGTTAATAAATAAATATTAAATCAATATTAGCATGTTTCTACTTACTATCCTTTAAATCTAAGCTATCCACTTTTTTTTTTATTAGGAGGCTTATGTGTTATCCATACACATGAGTTATTTACACAGGGTTTAACTTATTATTGGTTTATAATTATAACTATTTATTGCTAGGGCTGTTTGTTAGTGTGAACCATCTCTCTCACAGAGGGTATGCTTCGACATGTTTAACATATCAGTGGCTCACATAGGGGGTGGGGGGAGGGTTCCCCTATGGTTAATGGTAACTTAATGGTTCCCCTAATGAAAGAATGTGAAAATATCTCTCAGCAATTTATTCAAAACCTTATTAGGTCAATCGGCCATCAAATACAAGTGGTAATAAACGCAAGAGGCAGAAACACATCCTATTTTGTTAATTTCAAATTACCTAATAAATTTTTTTTAAATACCACTGTTTTTTATTAAATTTATACTTTTAGTACTCCTAATATGTTTTATATGGTTCGTAATTTATTCTAAAAGTATGTAGAGACGTTATAACAATGGAAATCACTACAAATATTACTGGGTGGCAACTTTTTTTATTTTTTTGCCTCTCAGTTTTTTTGGAGTGGCCATCTAATCTTACGGTGGGCCATGCCCTAACCCCATAATGCTTTAGGCAACTTCCTCCATTTGCCACGTTCATTTGAATATTTGAGACAATGAGTACTCACAACTAATCTAAAGAAAATGACTAAATAAAAAGCAATGCTACGATGTTAACTAATGTTTATTTTATTCCTTGTGTAAATTTATTCATTCGCGCATTTTATTTTTATTGTATTTTGCGTGTCTTCAGTAAGGTTCTTCATTGTAAGCGTTCGTATAGATAACTTTTAGTTTACTTCTTAAGCAGTAAGTTCATAAATTTGTATTCTTTTCTTCATTTATTTTCTATTCATAACTCTACCCTGTTGGGCCCTTGCCACTTCAATTATCTTACAATCTTGCCAAGAAATATCCTCATCTGAAACACTATTTTATTGTTTAGTCTTTAATTTGAACTGTACAATTAGTAAGGACTGATAATACCGCAAATAATCAATTGATTTATGTAACAGCAATTTTGTTCTTAAAGTAGTTCCCAGGACGATATTAATGTTACTGTAAGTACGTTGTGAATTTTAGTGAAACTTTTGTTCTCAGATCTATCCAGGCCCTGCCTTTTCCACCTATTTATGATTTTGTTAGTTTTATCCACAATGATTGTAGCATTCTGATTTGTGTTACGATTCTGTGAAGAAAATGGCGTTAGCGTAATTTATAAGGTCACAAATCGCCTCCCTTTAGGGAGAACTGTCAGCTGTGTCCTCCTGCATGTCCTTCTTTTCGACATTTGAAGAGTAATTTGTAAATCTCGGTACTCGATCGATGCTGAGCTAATCCGTTGCGTGTGATGATTCGTATTTGACATTACGATTCGTCAAGGATCGCACTAAGGTGCGGTGAGATGTGATAACGAGATGCAGGCACCGGTCATTAAAATAGACCGGAAATTGTTTCTTTGAAATAACTAGAATGTGTAGTTAACTTCTAAAACATTAATGCAATGGGAAAATCAACCCTTACAAGTTGATAAAATATAGCAGGAAATGATCAGTCATTTCAAAAATGAGCATATTCCATGTGAAAATTTATGTACGAGTACGTTAAACATGTTTTTATCAGGGATTTATTATATTACAGTGTATTATTGTCACAATTATTAAAATGTTTCTTTTATTTACGATATTGTCTTTTCTTCAATTTATTTGTGTGCTCTTTTTCATAGTAAAAAAGTGGGACACTGGTAATTTAGCTAGCTCCAAATTTGCTCCCTCGTGCAAGACCACGCTAGCCGGATTTGATTAATCGTAAAGCGTAGTATTGGCTCTAATCATCACTATTAACACTCGGCCAATGTAAAGGAGCACTCTACCTCTTCCTATATGAGTATAATGATAATTCTACAAACAAAACATTTTTTGACCAGAATATTTTAGTTATCTTAAAAGTAATTATAGAGAAGCATTCTTGAAGGTTCTCCTTGTTCCCTCGCAAAAAAAATCTGCAGTTGGATATTTCATTAAACAACGTGTGTCGTTACCAACACTGTTTTATATAACCTCTCAGTTAGCTGAAGATTATCAAAAAACCCGGGCATGGGTTTTTGGCTTGTGTTGGAAGTTATACCGTTCGCTTGTTTTTAAACCGCCAATTTAGATTTTTCCTTACTCGAAACTTTAATAAGATTATCAAGGAGAATATGGCGTGGCCGATCAAGCCTTTAGTTGTTTATTTAGCGTTGCCTGTATTAAGTATTTGTGCTGCGACTATTTACTATTTTCATATGAAAGTAATATTCAAATAAACAATTATTTAATTCCAGTCTATGTCCCTAAATCACAATGGATTTATTAATATCTTTCATTATATTTCAGGATAAAGAATGGGAGGAGTACCTAAAAAAAATTAGAAAGAAGGAACTAGAAGTTAAAATACCCTTGAATAGTGTGGGGAGCTTAATTGGGAGAGCAGGAACCAATATCAAGGAAATACAAGACAAAACAAATACAAGAATTAATTTCAAGAATATTGGTTGGTACAGGGTGGCTGTCTTATGAATTTTGCTGTTTTTTCTAAAACTGAAATAGGTTCCCTCAATTTTCTACACCTGATTAGACAGTTTAACTGGTTTAATTCAGGCACTACTTCTGTTGCTAACTATTTGTGGGGTAAAGAACAACATGTTAAGAGGTGGACTAAACATTTTATTTTTGAGACTTCAATAATCCGATTGTTGATAATTTCACTTCATAGATCATTCAATTGTTCCTTTCAAATTTATTGATGGACTTAATATAATATATATTTTTATCTGTGGTATTAATACTCTATATAGCCAAAGAAAGACTATTTTGACAGTTCTCAGCGGTTCCTGCATGATATTTATGTGTGTGTATATATATATATATATATATATATATATATATATAGAGAGAGAGAGAGAGAGAGAGAGAGTCAATGTATGTCCAATATTTAACATTAATCAAATAATACCGTACAGGTTTCTCAAGGACAGGTGAAATTGAATCGAACTGATTCTGTAGATTTATTTCCATTACCTTTTTGATCCTGTTGTCTAAGTACTTGACCTATTTGGTGTCGATCTTCATTAGCACATTAAACTATCTCAAGATACTCCCTTCCGAACTGAAAGTCCCTGTTCCCAACTAGTAGGAATTGGGCTTAGTAGTTGCCATTAAGACAAACATTTATTTAATTTTGGAATCATTTATTTTCTTAATATCTCAATGCTTATTCATCTTTGTTATTAAAGACTTAGTGTTCTCCCTTGTAATTTCTCTTAAACCTCCTGCAAATTTGTAGCAGAGCATAGAAGTATTCAGCTAATTAAGGTTTTATACCCTAGGCTGCGACAGGATTGTATTAGAGGAGCTTAATTCTATCAAAAATAGAAATCAATCTTTAACTTCGTCAAGTGGTCTCATAGGAGCTGGCAAAAAGTTCCTATAGAACTAGTCAAACCTATATGGGTCCTCCTTCAATTATCTAATTTAGTATTCCTTCCCTATTAATATATGTGTGCGTAAGCTCTTTGCTTACAACCTTATAAAGAAGTAACCAATTTTAATGCAAAGTATTAATATTTTTAATGATTTATCTGTTTATTTAGTCTCTGAAAATCATCTAATATTTTCAACTGTGTTTTTCACTTTATTTTATTTATTTGCTTTGTATTTTCATTTATTATTTATTTGTTGTACCCAGAAGTTGATTTATTTTTTACCATACTATGTATTGGAAGGCTTCATCAATGATTAGTATTATTTGTAAGAAGTGACAATAAAAGGGGATTCATTACTGTAAAATCAAAAAACCCATAATAACCATTTTTTTTTATCCTGGTCATTTAATCTATTGGCTTGGTCTCATGTAATATTTACACCAAAGTTGACTTTTAATGCCAATTTTGGCCAAAGCGGCCTGCGTTTAATGGCCGGTAGAGCTAATTTTATTTTGTGATGGTCCCTTAATACAAACTTGGTATTCTTACTCTGGATAGAAAATAATGTAAATCTGTATATTGGAGTTCATATAAGCATTTAATCTAATTAAACCAACAAAAAACATTGAACTGTTTTAGATAGCATATTTTTGTGTACCCAGTATCTATCTTACTAACTTTTTGGTTTTTCACTTAACTACTAACTGAAAAAAAAAACTCCTTATTTTGAATAAGCTTTATGATTTTAGAAGGGGAAAAAAACTTCAAAATCTGCCTGATTAGGGGTGAAAAAGAAAACATTGAAGCAGCCAAAAATTTGATTTTAGAATTTGTTTATCCAAAAGATGTACAAACATTAGAAATGTGGGTTCCCCAGGTAAATTCGTAAAGGTTATATATTAATTTTTATAGTATGTTTTGGTCTGTTTCTAAAATGATTTTTTATTATTAGAGCGTTTGTGGTCGTATCATAGGAAGATGTGGAGAAACTGTCACTAAAATAGCCCAGTCTACAGACACTAAGATTGTAATGGAAAAGAACAGAGAGTGTAAGTTTTTGTATTTTTTATTAGAAATTTTCCAAGATTTTATTCCAAAATCATTTCCAACATAATAAGTGGCACAGATTCCGCATCAAATTCTATAAAAGGCCAACTGGTTCGAGAAATCTGCTGGATCTTTGATGGTGCCGAAAATCCCCTTAAAGCTACTATTTCGCTGGAACTGCAGGCAGTAGCGGTTGGCCGAGACTGCTGAAAGATAAATACTGCTTTGAGGGAAAACGATGGGCCATACTTCGTTGAAACTGCCTGGCAGCCTGTAGTTTGTCATGTCATCTATTCGGTTTCTCGCTGTATAACCGCCACCAATCACTCCCAACCACTACTCCCAGCAGTTCAATGAAACGGTAATTTAAGAGAGCCATTCAATACTTTTATGTTTGACCCATATATTTGTTCTGATAGCCACCTCAGTTATGATATACTGCATAATTTCCCTTTCTTTATTTTTGACATATAGAATTTAGTTTATTTGATCCAAATATTTTATTGGACTTTTTTGTATATGTATGCAATTTGTGAACTTGGAGGGAATATTAATCAATGTATGGAACAATGATTCAAATTTTTAGCTGCGTGAATGTGAAGATTTATTTGGTATTATTATTATCCTAGTAGGTGATGGCTCGCAATTAAGTTTGTTACCGTTCTGTGCCAATTTCAGATCCAGATAATTTACATTTAAGTCCATGTCGACTTCAAAGATGAAGTTCTTTTTATTTAAGTTGTTTTAAAAGCCCTGAAGCTCTCTAGTGATCCCAAAAAACATCTAGCGCATAATCCAATAAAACAGATTTATTTTTGTATACATTACTACTCCCCATGTGCCTGCATTCTAGCCAATCCAGATACATATCGGCGACAAGGGTACTAAATGTAGAGCTTATGACGAAGCCCATGCCTTGTTGATAGAAATGCCCTCAATAAGCTAAATAATTTTTCCTGAAGTAAATGTCTATTAAAGTCAATTATTCTTCTGATGGAATAGGATTACATTTCTTATACTATAGTAAATCGACTAAAATATGAAAGTAGCATCTAGAGAGAGGCTTTGAATTGTAAATCTCTACGGAGTAAGATTTTGCTGATCTTAAATCTTAATTAAGATACAACTCTGTCCAGCATTATCATAAGTTTGATTAAAGTTTGTACTATTATAAATTTTACAAATTAAAATTTATTTTATGTGTACAAATCACAGATAGGATTTGTTTTGTTGGAATGCCATTGATTTGCCCTCATGCCCTCACTAATCCATAAAATCTTCATCTTATGTACTTAGACCAGGATAGCTGCCTTAGGCTAGTTATTATAAGCTGAGTATGTTTTTTTTAACTAGTTATGAAAAACAACTTACAAAAAAGTTTAATTTACAATCTTGTAGATTATTTAAAATAATCTTAAACATTTATTTTTTTTTTAAATAATGTGTTTTGTGTTTCGAAAATTAGCTCTCAATAAAAAGCTAATCATGATAAAGGGAAAATCGCCTAATGTGGCCGCTGCCAAAGAAGCGATAGAGAAAATAGTTAAAGAAGAAGAGACTAATCGAAAAGAAGTTGCTCGTTCAAATCAAGCCAAGTCACCGAGAATGAAAGCGAAGAGTCGTAAAGCAAATGTATTATTTATTTTACAATGTGAATTTCTTGAAGATTTAGTTCATTATCATCCAAAAATTTCTATTTATTTTTTTTTGTATTTAGGGTACAGAAAATGTTGATAGATCCCATCAGTGTGAAAGGCTCATGACGGAATCTGGTGACATTATGATCCAAGTATACGTTTCTTCTGTGGCTTCTCCGTCTCATTTTTGGTTGCAGGTAACAAATTTCAAGAAATAATAAACAAAACTCAAAACTACATACAAGGAATATTTTATTTTAATAGGTTATAATATAAATGGTTTGATTTAGCTGATTACCCCTCGAGCTGTAGACCTCGATCATCTGGTTGACAATATGACCGAGTATTATAACAAAGAGGAGAACAGGAAAATGCATGCACTGGCAAAGGTACATTGTTAACTTTAACTTAAATGTTTCTTTACAATTTCATGGCCAAATCTGAAACGTGATGCATGATGCTCTACTTTTAAACAGTTATGGGACATCTGTCTCTGTGCTCTACAATTGCCCCTGTAAAAAATAGTCAAATCTGAAACTTTAAAATTGTATTAAACTACAACCCAGGCTACTGCACTGTGCTGTTTTGGTTAAGATATTATATTATAAAATATGTATAAAAAATCAGCCTAGTACCTGATAACTGGCTCCCTTTTCTCTGATATAAAGCTTCGTCATTCAAGATTTAACGTTCTGCCCCCTCCCACATTGTTGAGGCACACACAAGACCATAGAAGATAAATTCAAAGATATTCTAAAAAATAAAGTCTTGGCCAATATTTTAGCTTTTTATAATTTTTTTTTTTTACTTTTTGAAAATAAGATTTTCAGTGTTTAAATAAAGTATTTTTGTTTAAAAAAACCAAAACAATTCAGTGGAAATAGAATATGTTCAAAATTTATGAATACTTCTCATTCTCTATGAAGGGATATAACAGCATAGTTACTCTAGCCAAGATTTTTATAAATAATCAAAGTGAAGGAATAGTATTGTGAGATATTCAAAGGGCATGAGTTTCACAAAAATCTATTAAATTATTGTGAAAAAATTACCCAGTATTTTAAATATAAAAAATACTTCCTTTTTTTTGCTTTATTAACCATCTCGGTCAATAAAAATTGCCTCTTCAACAAATAAATAAAACAATGATTTAAAAAAACTTATTAAAACCAGCTTATTATAATGTGCCCACGTACCTAAAATAACCAGTTTCACTCAGAAAACTTTATAGAGAATGGATATTTTTTTGGAATATCATCAGAATTCATATTGCATAACTATCTTTAATTTCTGCATAATCTCAGGAAAATAATCGGAACTTTTAATATTGAATAGCTTATGTTCTGTGATGTGAATTTTTCTAATTATTAATTAATTAATTTTTCTACTTTTCCTGCTCTTGTATTCAAACTCGGAAACTCACCAACATAAAGAAAAGAGGTGTTGTGTAATATACTAGTAAAATTACAGATCGATTCAGTAATTTAATTACTGCTAGATAGAACATACAGAGAGATGAATTAGGATTCCCTGATTGAAAGTAGAGTCATTAACAAATGTTAATATTTGGCAAGTAATAATTTACCTTTTTATTACAATGAATGAAGACTATTATATTTAAGTAAATGAATTTGTTGGGAATCGGCTTTGGTTTATGAAAAGTGTTAGATTCTCGTTCGATAAGTTATTAATGGATGGTGTTTTCAACATACTATGTATGTCTGCATCAGGTGTTGGTAGAAAGAATATAATAGAAGGTGTTTAAAACTGTTTATTGATAAGAATAAAAATAAGAGATAGTCATAATTGAATCATCTTAATACATACCTGAGAGTGTTAAGATCAGTTAAAAGTTATAAAATAGAAATAATTTAATGAACATTTATTACCAAGAATATTAATAAATTTTAAAACAAAGGGAAACATTGTCCATAAATAAATTTGATGAAAGTCTTAACGTCTTTCTTGCATCAACCTAAATTAAATGATTCCCAATAAATCTAATTTCACGGCAAACTATGAACCCATGTTTTAATTATTGCTTTAGGTTAGACCAGGGCAGATAGTCGCAAGTAAATTTGAGCACGATAACAAATGGTATAGAGTTGAAGTTTTCTCCATAGAAATTGACGAAATAAACATGGGCAAAAGTAAAGTAGATATTTTCTATCTCGATTACGGCGATTCAGCTTACTACCCCTTGGAAGAACTTTATGAGCTGCATGATGACTTTTTCGATCTAAAATTCCAAGCAATAGAAGTCTCAATGGCTGGAATCCAACCTAAGTAAGTTATTTTTCAGTAATATTGTTCAATTACAACTTGTACATTATAACCGACTGGTTATTTTTGTTTCTAGAATAAGCTTCTCTCATAATAATAGACTGTATGAGTTGATTTTGTATATTTTTATATAAATCTCTTATGGGCTGAATATGTCTTAACGTCAATTACTTAGGAATAAAAATAAAAAATGAAATTTTTAATTAAACTTGCACCAAAATATTCACAATCCTGAGAGTGTTATAGGCTACTTGATGTAAACTAACAGAACATAAATGTTAATCATTTATATGTAAGTTGGTTTCTGTGTCACATGTGAACAAATATGATATGACCTAGTTAATTATGAAGTGACAAAACTCTTAATCGTGAGAAACTATGACTACTACTCATTGTGTTCATATAGAAAACTATATTTTGTCCTTTTAGGTGAGGAAACTTTTTCATTTTCATCTTTGACAGTAAATCTTGAACAGAATTAGCATATAATTAATTAGTTTAATTAATGTTCCCAAAATATTGTCACTTTAAGGGACAATGAAAGGTTCATTTACTGAAAAAAATTTTTTTTCAACTTCTGCTGTTAATATCTCGAATATCCTTGTTAAATTATGTAAAATAAAATAGAATCAATTTTGTATAAAATGCATTAAATATTCTTGCTAAGTTGGGGGTCTTGGAGTCAACGTTTATAAATATAGATTTATTAGTAATATCTTTGTTTTTTCTCAAGTTATATTGCCTATATCTCGATAATGGTTTATTTAACTGAAATATTTAAAAGAACAGTTTCGGTAATACATTTTACTGGCAATGCCCAGGCTATATCAAATAACAAAAAATTTAGTGTGTAAAAAATTACTTGTAAATAATGAAAAGTACCAGCTAGCCATGGTTCTAATATAACCGTGTATTTATTTATTGCTTTTAGAGGTGTATATTGTAAAATTCTTGACATTGACAATTATGAACTAAAAAAAGTTTCAGACATTTAAAGGTTGGAAAGAGAAAATGCTGACATAGTTGATGATGTTAACCTAAACACCCCTTCACACATTCTCTCTCATATCACACCAGTAGTCTGATTCCCATCCTTTCCCAAATTTTAGAGAAACTACTATACAAAATAATACTGATGATAATAACATACCCAGAATGTTTTCTACATCATCAACTTGTCTTTCAGACAGAATATTCTACTATACAACTTCCGAAACTGACTTGAGCACAAATGATAGGTATGCCTCTGGACTATTCCTGGACATAGCTCAAGTGTAAAGTGTGCCACGAAGGGCTTTCCTTTAAACTAAAGCAAACACTTCCTCAAACATTATACCTGATTCTGAAATCTTATCTGACACACAGGTACTTTGCCTTCCTATTAGGATCTATCTACTATATCAACAATCCACCCAATTTCTACTGGATATTAGCACCTCTTCTGTACACTAGTGACTTACCAACTATAGATAACATCTAAAAGCTACTTACACCGACAATACTGCCAGACTAGCAAGTGACCAAAATTATATCCATGTTTCACATAACTTGCAAAATCACTTGGACAAAATAAGCTTTTTCATAACTTCCACACTCAAACATAAAACATGCCCCACTATACCAACAGAATTATTGTAACTTACAAATTGACAAACTTCATTACTTAGGATTAACATTTGATTAGGATAATGGCATGGACTCCTCACACAAAACTAAAAGACAGACCCTCAATAACAGATTGAAATTGCTATTCTACTACTTCACAGGGGATACAAATTACCACTTAGGTACAGACTCATCACATACACTTATTTAATAGAACCAATAACCTATCTGAACTTACGCTTCACAAATCTATGGCTCAGATAAAAAATCTAACTTAGCAACGATACAAAGATGTGACCGAAATTTTAAATTTTATTGCTCAAGCACCCCGCCTCTAGTAAATAACACAACTATTTGAAGTTTTCGTCAATACACCAACATACACAGGACTATATCAAAAATTTTATAACCCGAATATCTCCGACAAGGACATTCCACGTATCCATCTCCGACAAACACTCCAAAAGACATAACATGAAGATAATTGAAAAGGAGCTCGATGAAAGAACTTCTTCTGTAAGCTGTTAACACTCCCATGTCATAACAGTACGCCTTTGGTCTTCCTCCAAAATGGCTATCCTGACTATTATTATTCATATTGACAGCATATTTGCTAATTGTTCATTTGTATATCAGGTTTGAATAAAAAAAAAAGTTATTCAAAATAATAATGAAAACTACAGGAAAGTTTTTTCGTTTTTTTTTTACATTTATTTAATAACTTCAAGAAATTGATGTAAGGTCCCTTTTTCACACTCACGTCATCTCTTTTTTACTTTCTACGTCATTTATTTTGTCTCTCTATATATTTTAATAAATACACTTATGTACTTGATATAAAAAAAATTAATTGATTAAAAGGAAACAAAAAAAAATTTGATGACATAGTTTGATGACCCTGAGTAATTTTGTTCTCGGTGGAGAAATGTATTTACCCGCTACCCTCGTACATACATAAATTCCTGCGCAATGATGCATTCAAAGAACCACTCTCCTAGGTGACTTCACAGGTCACTAGCAGACTAGCAAACCTAGACTTGTTTTTTTAAACATCATTCCAATCAAGCTTTTGTGTCCTTGCACTTGATCGACTAGTTTATAATAGAATGATATCTTTTCACATGAAACTGGATTTTAGTTGCAATTTCATATTAAGTGTTTCCTTTATCACTTCTCATATAGACATAGGTACATACATTTTTTGCTGATAAAATATTTTCATTAAAATTAGTTTGTAAATGCTTCAATATAATGGGGGGAAAAATTACTGTTATTTTATTTCCAGTAAGCACCATAGCTAGTAGGTCAGCTAATTAAAAAGTGGAGAACGGTGCTTGGTACGGCTGGGGAAGAAGTTGATGATAACGATCTGTTAAGGAAGTTGAAATTGTAATTAGGGCTACACTTTGGTAATTAACAGTTTTGAACAGACAGCTAAAGTTTCAACCACCCCCTCTTTAGGTGAACTTCACTGATGGCCTCTTTGCATGATATCTAATCAATGGCTGTTTCTCTCCAGCTCACCATAATCTCTCGTTTTAAAGAATTTAAAAACCATTCAAAGTATAAAATTTTCAGATTAAATTGCTGGTATAATTTGTAATAAATGCTCTGCCTTATTAGTGAAAACCATAACTTATGAGTTATTATACATGTTGATTATAACCATCACTTTTTTCTTCCCTTGATAAATGTATTATTCTGAAATTTAATAATTATTCATTTCGGGTACATAAATGAACTGAATTGTAATAACTTGATAAAATTCTTAAAAATTTACATGTATTTAGAAATTATTAAGAACAGATAAGTCTTAATATTTCTTCTAAATTTATCTTTTAATGAATAAATTCAATTAGTACTCAGGGGTGTGTTTTTTTTTCAAATGTCATTAAATACTTAAAGCTAAAATTTCAAGACCATAACCATTTGAATCCAACAGTTAACGTTTAACATACAATATAATAAATTCTTTGTTGATTTATTTTTTCTAAACATTCTGTAAAAACTCACTAAATGTTAGTGTGTGTCACAGCCTGGCAGAATAGATGGTGTGCACATGAGAGCAGAGGTGCTAACGTTTATTTCACTGTTGACATGAATAAATAAATTTTCTTTGAACCAGTGATAATCCAGGGAGGTAATACAGCTGGCCTCCAGGTGTCACCTGTTGGTAGTTTATGGTGGACATAAGGATATGAAATCAGGGTTGGGACATGACTTAATGTACGAGGTGTGAAAATCAAGAGTTGGGGTGTTGCTAAGACCCTGAGTAATTTTGTTCTCGGTGGAGAAATGTATTTACCCGCTACCCTCGTACATACATAAATTCCTGCGCAATGATGCATTCAAAGAACCACTCTCCTAGGTGACTTCACAGGTCACCTAGCAGACTAGCAAACCTAGACTTGTTTTTTTTAACATCATTCCAAGCAATCAAGCTTTTGTGATTGAACCTTGCATTAAACAATTGTGCTCTAGCTGTCTTTTATTTTTTTTTAAATTAATCTTTTATTTGTTAGAAACGGGGGTGACGAATGGGAGGCATCAGCAACAGAGGCCTTTGAAGACATGGTATACTCCGCACAATGGAAAGTGATGCTTGCTCAAGTGAGTAGTTTTATTTTGTTTTGTCTACTACAAAACTATAATAAAGATTACCTCATCCATCTGATAATACTTAGAAAACTATACACAATAACATTGACCCTATCCTGGTCAATCTGGATGTGACTTTTTTTACCAAATTTGAAAAGACTTTCAAACAGCAATCATCTCCAATCTGCCTGTGCTATATGATTGGGGCTGTAAAATAATTCTATCAATCTGAAATTGTAAAAGATATACTTATCAATACACCTAGTTACGCTGTGGATGTTATACTTATGATATAATGATGAGAAGTTTGTGAAATAAAATTAAGCTTAATAAAATTCCATTAACCCCTTGACATACAATGGTGTCCGGTAGACGTCATTCATTTCATGTGTCATTGTAGATTTTGACTTCTCTGAGACGGCAAGAACTTTCTTCGGCGAACCCCGCTGTATATTATTAGGTTCTTTAACTGCTGCAGTCGTGCCTTGATCCTGTTTTCTTTAAGATGTTTTCCCCCTCTCAACAGTAAGTGAGATTGAAAAGTGTTTATACTGTTGAGTATTCAAGTGAAGCTAGTTCTATCTATGTGACTAAATGTGCATAAAAGTGCAAGACCTATTGAAATAGAAAATATTGTCAATATAAAACAATTTACTGAAACTGCAGGCATCAATTATAAATAATAGACGTTTTATTTGTATGTCAAGGGGTTAACTATTCCGCTATTACTGAATCTATTAACTGTGTGTATTTTTTATTTATATTAATATTTCTCTATCGATGTTACATTTTACAATAATGGATAACATATTGTTGCTTATGATTTTTTTGTGTCATGTTTATTTATTGCAGATCATGGGCTATAAGGAGAGGTATGCCTCCTCGACTACTCGCGAAGTTCTGATTCCCATGGTAAAACTCTACAATCCAGATGGAACCCCGGTTAGTATACAAATAGCTAATGAAAATTAATGTTTGCCCTGAGTGTAGGTTGATATTCATTGAACTAATAATTTATTTTACGCAATATAAATGTTTGTTCTTTTGTTCTTCAAGTAAAGGACTTGGTCCTAGGATAATAAAGATATATTATTACTTACAAGGGGTGGCATTTTTGAAAAATTTGACTTTACTTGCATAGAAATAGTCTGTTAGTTGAATTAGCTAATAATAATAATCTACATTATAAATATAATAAAAAATTATCATAAACTTTTCATTTTTTACTTAAACTGACATGTCTTGATGATTTATTTATCTAATTTATTTTAAAATATTTCCTTTTTTATTAAAAAATAACAGCCTAATTATATATTTAAAAAACATTTCAATATGCCAACATCCGTGTTCCTTAAAAATAATGTGCTTCAGTATTTTCTATGGATCAGTGATTGAATTGCAGTCATTTATTAAATATTTAATTCATATAATACTATTAATAAAATCAATACAGGTCTCTAAAAAAATTTAAAATAAACTAAACATGGACAAACAGGATTGCCCTTTAAGATAATAGATAGTACCCCAAGGGGGGGGGGATGGCCTACTGATACCACCAGTGTCTCTGCAGAGCTCATCGCTGATTTTCTTCTTTAACTATAATTGTCAAGTGGGTTCGGTCCCCACGACTAATAATTATTTGTATTAAAATGAAAGTTGATTGAGGCAACGGTTTCACATGTATTATTTAGGGATTGCTTAAAATAATAATCACCCAACATGTTCAATCAATTTTCAGGGCGTTGACATTGGAAAAGTGCTTGTTGAGAAAGGGTTTGCAGAAGAAGTTGAAACTGAAGAACCCGGGGCAATAACTACGCCAGAAGAAAATTGGGGATGATGACATCAAGGTTGTATGTGTGTATATATATATATATTGTGGATTTTGATCTCATTTGTGTAAAGTAAGAACACTATTTTAAACAATATACTCTTCAGTTATTAACTTAACTATCTTACGATATTGAATGCCAGTTAAGAGGTTCCTTATACCAAGGTGATTTAATAAATTACTCTTTATGTCCTTTGATCGGTTGAAAATAAAAAAACAAAAAACTAAGGGAAACAGAATGAGTAATTAATTACTACAGCTTAACTATTCTCTCTGTCTTGTGCCAATATGTAATATTGTGTATGAACCCGTAGAGGTTTGAGATTTGTGTTTTCTTGAGACTGATGTCTATAATATCTTTTAAGTAAGTATTTTATTTTTAAATACATTTTGTTACCAATTGTTGAAATTACTTATCCTTTAGATAAAGTATGTGATATACAAATTGTTTTTGTCGCAAGATCAAATTATTTTCTATTTGATGGTAGTGCCATTTGTCTTAATTATTTTATTGTTAGCTCATAATTACATAATTGTTTCATTTTTCAAATTTAAATTATACATCAGAAATTTTTTTTAATTTGATACATTAATGAATGTAAGAAAAAAATGTTTCAATATAAGTAATTTGACTAGTTATGTTAGTAAACTTTGTTTCTGTTAACTTTGTTGGTGAACTGACTGGTAAATTGTATTACTAACTTAGTTTTCTTGTTTAATGAAACCTGCACCAAGCTGCAAATTTCGATTTTCTTTATTAATAAATAAATGTTGTGTAATTTTATTTGTATTTATTTCTACCTGTATTGATAGGAATATATTTTTTTTTTGCAATAATAAACAATTGAACAATGTTGTAAATACTATTATTATTAAGATTAATGAAAAGGGACATTAAAATGTTACACATGGTTATAATACAAATTAAGATTACAATCACTGGTGCTGTAATATCCCAGATAAAATGTTGCTTCTTATTTATAAGAGCTGACTGAAGACGAAAAATTATTTGTATTGAATTCACAATAAGCAGATATATATATTTTTTTTAACAGTTTTGTTTTATCATCTGCTGTCATTTTCAATGAAATGTAACCCTTCCCTTCTAATGTTAAGAATAAACAAGTGTCTGAAACCATTAATATTTCAACTGATTTAAATTTATAATAACATCAAAAGAGATTAATCTATTGTCATTAAATTGAGAATAAACCATTTTATGGCACTTATATTTTTTTTTCTTCATATGAAAGTAAAATTGCATAATAAAATTAGAGTGAATCGGGAGTGGTGTATAATGTAACTTCATCTTATTTCATGTGGAATAATATCTAGAGCGTATCGACGAACCGTTTATCCTTGACAAAAGAAATGTAATATAAAAAAACAAATGTGAGTTATATTGCAAACAATGGGATGCAGCAGGAGATGACAACAATACAGAGTAGTAAAAAGTTTTGAAAGAAACTCCCAGCCTCATGGTTCAGAGATGAATGAATGGTTTTCCACTATCATAGCCTCAAGGAGGTGAAAGTTATTTCAAGGTATAAAAACTCTAGTCCAGCTATTCATAACACCAGTTATAGCTTACCAGCCACACCATGAGCAAGGTAATTCTTCATTTATTAACGTTTTTAACGTACAGAAATTATATTTTTACTTATACGTACATCATGTACAATATACAAATATTAAAATGATTAGAAACTTCTGTAGACAATGTAAAATTTCAGCCTTTATTTCTATTAAACACTAGTAATAGCTTGATAGTGTTTAGCCGTACACTCATTTTTACAGAATTAAATTTTTTATGGTGATTTTTAAATATTTCATTTTAAAGTTGTTTTTTTACTAAGCTCTAGTGTCATGTCCGTGGTGAAAATGTTTTAATATACTCTAGCAGTTTTAGCAGCACACACTCCCACTACCCATTGCTTAAAATGAAATAAAAGAAAACAAGTAACTGTAGGGAATTACATGTTTTAAAATATATGTAATTTTCTCAGTTAATATTTAAAAATCATAAAAACAAATTTAAAGTAACAGCATAAAAGAAAAATTCTACAATTATTAATAGAGTTAATAAATTCCATTAATTAAAATTATATAAATAAATAATAAAATAGAAAACGTTTTCATGAACTATGAACAGAAAAGACGAAAACACAATTAAATCAAGAGTGTCAGTGCCCAATTATATTAGGAAACTATTGATGACAATCCTTAATGTCAGCTTTCAATTAAAATAATATATAGTGTGACTAATTAATTTGCAGTAACTGTCTAAAATTAACAACACTTGTATTCATTGCTCTATCCTTGGAACACGTTTACTGACCAAGAGAATGTGTGATTCCTATCACTGACTAAGCAATAACTCAAAAGTGAATCATTCTATCCAAAATGTATGCCCCTCGTATCCCTTGGGGGGGGGGGGCCAGGGGCATGATAATGTCCCCGGACCTAATTTTTGCACCTCATAAACTTCATCCATCCTTCCCCATATACTATTGGTTAGCATGATATAGACCTGTTTTGGGTTCACTAGACCTCTTGAAGATAATTGAGCAGTTACTTTAAAAGAAGTACCGAATCTGGTTAAGGAAAAAGAATTTAAGGTTTAACCACACTATCACTTCAGCACCACTTAACAATACCGACAACGTTCGGTCAGTCCAACCTATTTCTAAGATTTTGTGTCCCACCCACTTCATGCTTGTAGGTAAACTGTTTTCCCCATGCATCAATTATTTGTTCTTGCACATATTAGAACAACTTCCAAGCACAAGTTAAAGAGGCATATTTCCTTTTATTTTCAAACATTCTTAGAAAGTGCATACCTAAAGAAACTTTATCCCACTAAAAGAAAGGTCGTTTTCATCTTATGGGATTTATTGTGGCAAATAAGATGGATGCTAGCTGGGAAGTCCATATAGATCTCTAACATTTGTGACTTAAAATGAGCTAATTTGAGAGACTAAGAATTTTTTTTGGACAGAAATGAGAAATAAATCAGGATAAAATCAGCCCTAATAATATAAATGAGAAGGATGAATTTGAAAGGCACCAATGCTTAGTGTAACTTCCTCTCTTGCCCTGATTTACAAATTCAAGCCTAACTATAAATCAGTCATAACTGTCATATGAAGCAACAATGCCCCTGTATTATATGTTTATATAATTAATTTTACAATAACTCCCCAGACAAAAATACTTGTATCCTCAACCCCGAAAAAAATGTCTAGGATATTGCTCATTGAATACAATTGATGGTCACACGATACAGTAATTTAGTTTATTCTCTCTTTAATTATAGTTTCCTGCATTATCATTAATGATTATTAGCCAAAAGTAAATATGTATCAGAGCCCTGTTTGAAGGGAATAAAACGTGGTCTCCTCAATAATAATACATACTTCGTTCTGGCGATGTCTTGGACATTAGCGAGAGCGTAGCTAATGATAACTGATATTGTTAGATACGGATAGCTCATTGGATAGAGCACCAGGATAGGACATTGTCTTTTTTATGAGGCTTACAATCATTATTATTAATTATTAATGGGACAATACTAACTGCAGATCATAAATATGATTTGAAAGAACCAGATTTAAGAGTCGTGAAACGGCTTTGACGTTTTAACCAACCTCTCATGATGTTCATTGGCGTTAATTCATTTGTTTTGCGTGCATTGAAGACGTTATTGACATTTTCTAAAACCTATGAACTGTCTCTGGTATCGAGATATTGTTTGTATATAATTATAATATTAATCGGAAGTTGTGATAACTTCACCTTTCCGTTGAATACACCAGTTCATCCTCAAGTTATAGAATGCCCTTCCATTGTTAGGATACCCCCCCCCCCATCATCCTAAATAATTTTTCCTACATTCTATATTTCCAATCGAGAGCTAAGTAAAAAAAAAAAAAAGTAAAGTTAGGATACTCGGTAGCTCAGATGTGTAATGTAGAGTTAAAAGTTGCTCCCTTTAAATAAAAATACTGGGAAAGAACAAAAAAGTATTTACTGGAAACTTTTCTTTTGTTTGCATTGTTTTACCATTTGTAAAAAGTGGCAAAAAAACAACAGTGGTGACAATGCATCCCGCGTTACGTTTTTGCACAAGATTTGGTCAATCTGCATCTGTTGTGCAAGTTTCAATATTTTAGAACTTGATAAATATTGACTTTTTGCCCTGGGTCGTCACGCCAATTCGTCACTGGGACAAAAAACAACACCTTTTAAAGCATATAGCAGAGCTGTTAAGCTTGTAATTCGATGTTATTATTTTACGTAAGAACCCAATTTCCAATTTATTTCAGCAATTTTGTTTTATTAAGTGTGTTTTGAAATTAGAGAGCTTGGCCTAATTTTATTAATAAACTTTGATTCTTTCTAATTAGTAGCATTTAACGGTTAGCCTCAATTGTGTGATGTATCACAGTTGACTTGACTTAAAACATGTGTACAATAAAATTTAACGACTTATTTCCACTGAAATATATATTGAAAAGAAAAATGTAACGTAGAACGAAAACATGAAAATAACAGACGGATTGATAAGCGTAGACAACTTCAAACAATTTTTTTTTTTAGTGTGCTGAGCAGAAGATGGGGCAAACTTTAAATTAGCACAACGCTGAGATGAGTCACGCGATATAGCCGAAATAAAATCGAGAACAGGAACAGCCCAGAACCTAATGAATATCTGCTACTAAATCCTTCCAGAAATATAGATTACAAATTTAAATATTTTGAAAATGATAAAGATGTTTTATTCGAATACGATTGTTCGTGGAAGACAAACTCAACCAAAAATAGTTCAATCTATTTTGACCAGAAAGAGATTTAATGTTTGCTTATAAAAGTTTTGACTAAAATGTGAAGAATTATTATTATTATTAGAAAAAGCTGACACAGCCCCTTCAGACGGTACCGGGTGGTAAGGTCAGGAACCAACTATTGAAAGTGGCCTATCGCTACAATGCGACCTTGCGAGGAAGCAGACCGGAAAGTAGGCAACGAGGTACCCTACAGGTGTCCAATCGGTTTTCCAACGAGGTCATAGTCAGTTCATCGACTCCATCTTAGCGGTTTTCGAGATCCGAGGGAGAGGCTATGCATTCATTTGGGAGTCTCTACAACGGGCATCATAAAACAATAATTCAACTGATTTGAAATTTTAAAGGACCATTGAGAAAGGAATTTTGGGGGGTAATATAAAACTTGAAAATAGTTGAGTCCGCTCCCCTGACCTTTACGATTTTATAAGCACCAACTCACGAGTTATTTTAGAATTAAAGTTTCGATATTAACTCCTTGGTTAAGGACACGTACGTCAAGTACTTACTGTCAAGGACAGTAACGCAAGAGTAATTCCAAAAAAAATATTCTTTAGGAGCCAAAAATAGAAATCAACTATAAAAATACACAAGCAAAAATTAAATGAAGTATTTAGAAGTTTATGAAACTCAAGCATAGTCCCGCGAGTATTTCTCGATACTATTTCTTCACTTTTTACGTCCATTATTTCATTTATATATGTATATAAATATATTTAATATATATATATATATATATATATATATATATATATATTTATATATATATATATATATATATATATATATATATATTTATATATAAATACAGTTGAGTTCATAACCAATCAAAATAGAATAAGGGAAAATATAATTTACATTATAGAGGCTAATTATGCTCTCTACAGGTACAAAACATCACTTATTAAATATATAATAAGCGTTAAGCGATAAATATTGTTATTATGACATATAACAAAGAATCGAAGTCAAAGCAAAATAGAGTATCTGTTAACTATTCCTTAGTGCTGCAAACGAAGAATTCTACAGATAATAAACATAAATAATACTTAACGATTGCGATTTCAATGGATCACAATTACAAAAAGTCACTAAAATCATTTTCACCGGCGTAACGAAACCCTCCATTCTGTGATGTTACCCAAACATTACCTAATCCTAAAGAAACTTGCATATTGATATTTTTCGAGGAGGATTGGTTAGGTATGGAAACGCGCAGCCTCGTAAAGGAAAGTGAGTAGCTATTTGAATAAAAAAAGCGGCGAATCTAATCTAAAAGACCGAATGGAATAAATGTTGAGAGTATAAAGTAACACCTAGAGCGCAATGGGTCTTTAGCCCAACCAAGGACGGCTCGGCATAAATCGTACAAAATGAGAAATAAACATTGGACAATAGGCTCCCATCCCGTGTATCTGATTCCTTTGTTATATGGCAATTGAGCACGACAGAAATCCATATAAAACATCTTAGTATCGGGTATTAGATTATAACCCCGGAGATAAATGCTTAAGCCTAATAAAGGGTGTCCCAGAATTAACGCAAGATTTGAATTAGCCGCCATTTGTGCAGTAAAGTGCTGGCAACCTTTAAAAAAACAGTTTGACAGCTGACAGTTTAGGGTTAGTAAAAATGGAGCTTTACACGATAGAACAACGTGTCTTTATTGTTGAACATTATCTCAAAAATAATGAAAGTTTGGCAGCCACAGTTCGAAAATTTTATACAAAATATGGTCGGAATAGTGTTTTGACTTCATCAACTGTGAAGAGATTAATTGAAAAATTTAGGGAGACTAGATCAGTTGGAGACACTTAACACACTGGTCGTCCAAAGATATAATAAATTATAAGTTAGAAGTTCAATTTTTTTTTATTTGTAAATTGACAAAATATTACAGAATGGGTTGTCACCAACATGAGGCTTATTTATATTTTTTTAAAAAAACAAGCCGTTCAAATATCAATATCGAAGCAGTGCGTGAGAGTGTTGTTGAAAATCCATGAAAATCAATTCGGCGTCGTAAACACCGTTCTTTTTGCCTGAATTGGATAATATTGATGTGGCCAATATGTGGTTTCAACAAGATGGTCCCACATGCCATACAGCCCATTCACAACAACACAATTCAAATACTGCATGAGACATTTCCAGGTCGTGTACTCTCTCGTTTCGGTGATCAGAATTGGCCCCCGATCGTGTGATTTAACACCTTTAGATTTCTTTTTATGGGGTTATTTGAAGTCAAAGGTGTATGTCAACAAGCCCACATCCACCCGTGCATTAAAAGAGGAAATTCAACGCTGCATCAATGAAATTCAACCACATTTATGCCAAATGGTCATGGAAAATTTCAACAAAAGAGTGTGTATGTGCCAGCAAAGTCGTGGAGGCCATTTGCCCGATGTGTTATTCCATAAATAACCCTATCCTATTTACTTTATAATTCAATAAAAAAATAACAACAAAAATCCTAAAAACTGTGTTTTCTATTTAAATTAAATCTTGCGTTAATTCTGGGTCACCCTTTACCTACTAAATAATAAACAAGACGCATTGGACCCTACCTCTGTGTGCAGATAAAATCAAGCAAACCTATATAAAATCTGCAGAACACTCTGAACAAGCTCATTTTTCACACCTCACCCAGTCTATACCTGTATCTGTCAATTTTACCAAGTCACCCTCCTGTATTAATACCATTATTGTGAGTCATTTTTAAGTATTTACTATTGTTATTCCTTTTTAAGTATTTACTGTTATGAAATCGTTAATTCAGCAATAAACTGCGGAGCTCAATCAATTGAACGTTAAGTTTCCTCAGTTGAAGCTGTGTCCTGCCTAATGAAAATGAAGTTGAGAAAACTACACAACAGTTGATATTTTTTGCCTTAAGTGAGACGATGTAGTTTCTATAAACCGTGTGTAGCGACCGCTAACTACATAAGTGTTAAATCACCCTATACTCTGGTGCATATATAATGTATTTTAATATAATGTAAATCATGGTGAAAGTCTAGCAATAAACGCAGGGGGCCGGCAGTCGTTAAACAAGTCAGGTAACAGCAGGTACATCGGCCTAAAAGCTGACCATAATAAAACAGACCCTGTTAGACCTAGGGTCGCCTCTCGGCGGTCATAAACCTAAATGGGTGAGTCCCTAGCATGCCATAAACGGCCGTAAACTAAGCGACCCTTGACTCCGGTCACGCGCCTTGTGACAGAGGTGCAGGTGTGCCATCATAAACATACCCCTTTCAGACCGACTCCACCTTCGTCAGAAAGGGGAAAATACTATTTAATCCAGGGGCTTCTAGCCCAAAATCCCACTCAGTCTTTCCGCTTTCACTCGGACGCTTTACGCCCGGGCCACTGGCCCGGGAACTCGGTCTTCTACTCTTTATCTCTCTTCATCCGCAGTTACTCGGTGTCGCTTTACGCCAGGGCCACTTGGGCCTGGAAGTCAGTCTATTAGACTCCTCGTCGTCACCCACTCTCTCCTCAGCGCCTCTGCGTCTGGCACCTTGCCTTTCAGCCTCCTTGCAGACCCTCTGCCGACTTGTACCTGTGATGCTGCCGGTCTCCCGCCCGAACTCTGAAAACTGGTCTTATTCTTTATGAAACCTCTGTACCTCTTCTCTTGAACATAGTGTATTGTCGGGATACATACCTATCATAAATGGAGTCAGATATGTTATTAACTCGAACAATCCGCACTTGTCACCAGGGCTAGGTGATCTGGCACCTCCTAGTGGCAACCCGACACCGTGTATTATATTTTTCAATTGGAGGAGTGTTTTTCTTAGGACTTGAAAAATCGTATCGTCAATCCTAAGGAAATTCTTGCAATCCCGGAGTTTCTTCCCTGTGACAGCTCCTTCAACAAATGACATGCTTCTCTGAACATTCTTTGCTCCTTCATTCACGTTTCTTTTCCTCCTCGGTTCTGCAGGTAAAATACAAAGCCGCAATCACGCAACAAACTTATTATTATGTTATCTTTAATGAATAATAATTTATTACCTTTATTAGGCACATTATAGTTAAACTTAAAACGTGTTCTATGCATTACGATTTTAAAAGAAACAAACAATTTTTTTTATTCGTTCTTACCGATTAATTTTTTTTTGCATCAATAATGAAAAACCTTATTTTTTGAAATTTATACCAACAAATAAAATAACGTAAAAGATGAATAAACAACATCCAATGCAAGCTTAACAGGTATCGTGAGACAATAAATATTAGTGAAAAAGCTTCTGGGTACTTTTTATCAATAAACACACACTTTGACTATGTCTTTGTGTTGTATGGGGTCTCTCGGTGGGACTCAAGGACAAGTTGAAGTGTATCATGATTTCCTTTGTTAGATTTGTCTTTGGGACTCCATGGCGCTACCATGTCTCTATCACTTCTACGCTGAGATAGGGTGGCTTATTCCCTTCTTTCTACAAATATTTGCTAGAGTCATTCCTTTTTCAAACCTCCGATTCTCATCACCCCCCTTATATATATATATAATATTTTACAGTTCAAATCCTCAGTACACTCCTGAAACACATGATCCCGTCTCTCGGACTCCTATAAACTCCTGCTCTCAAAACTGCAGTGTATTTATTCATTCCTTGCTTGCTCTACTACCCTCTGGAATTCTCTATCTCATAATATCCACCATGCTTCATCCTTACAATCCTTTAAAACTCTCCTATTCCCACACCTCACCACCCAGACAGACGCTTGTTAGTGTTGGAACATTTCATACATTATATTACATTTTTAGACTTTTAATGTTGTATTTAATATTTTTAGCTAATTTTTCACTATGTATAGATAGATGTTAGCTGCCTGCTTGTATATTACTTTTTTTGGTTTCTTTTGTATTAATTTAATGTCATATTGATTTGTACAGACTTCTGCATATAGTTTCTTTTAGGATGATCCATCTATGTCTTTATTTCCTAAATTTTTTATTAAAACAATTATTATTGTCTTTCCTATAAAGGTCTTCCCTTTATTTTACATTGTAATTATTTTTTTGTTATGATGTAATAGTTCTTTTTATTTTGCCAGATATGGATTTTTTCATCTGAACATTAAGGTTGGTTATTCATAGGTAACTTTGTCCTGGAATAAACATTTTATTCTATTCTAAATGACCTCAGCCACTAAATATTGCCTGTTTAACAAATGAAACAATCCAGTTTTTCAAATTTAGATGATTTTTAGTCAAGTCCCTCTACAGCATTTAAGATAAATTTTAACTGTGCAGTATTGTATCGATGGACAAATTTTACTTTATAATATAAATGTTTATCCTTTTGATTGTCAATTAATTCAGTTTATTTGTTTAGGTGATAACTGTGTTACTCCTGTCTTGCCTCACAACTGTTTTAGCAAGGTACGCGGCTATTCCAGTAGAAGATTTGATGGATGTTGCTGCACTGGAACGAATCAGACCACCGAGGGAGGTGGAAGCAGAAGGAATACTAAGAGGTCCCAGAGAAACTGCACCTACAAATTCAGAACCGAGGGAATATGTAGACTTTGGTGCACACACAGGTGCTAGGGGCTCTTATGGATGGTATGCCGACTTTCCGGTCCACAAGAATATATAGCGTTCAGAACAAGATTGGAAAAATCCAATAAATAAAGCTAAATGGTAGAAAACAATTGAATGGACTTAGTGATATGTTGTCAAGAAATAGTATTTATGAAAAAAAATTACAGTACCTAAAATTTGCATTTCTTCGACCAAATTGTGAATTTTAATATTAATCATATAACTTAATTAACAGATGAACATTTGAAAATTAAGTAATGATAATTGTTATTGATAAGCAGTATAATTACTACTTTTAACAACTTTGTATTGCGAATTTTAAATTTAGAAATTGGCTAAAGCAAAAAGGAAATTAATTATAAAAATGACAGGATCCAACAGATTTTTTACCAGCACCAATTCCACATTTTTGCTAAATTAATTAATAACACCGGAATTTTTAAAAAATACTTCAATAAAAAAAGTTTTCCAGATTATTAAACATTCTTAAACCAAGCATCCGATTGGGGGTAAAATATTTCTATGATCAATCTTCCTCAACCAGTCATTCATGTAATAAGTTTAGAGAACAACTTTTTTATTATCTTGAAATGCACTAAGAATGTCCCAGCTCACCGAGATAAGTTAACCTTTCATATCTACCTCTATCTTGATATCTTTTTTCTGTATTTTATAACTATAAATATATACATTTTAATGATGTTTTATTTCATGATTGACCAGGTCATTGTCTATATCACCAGTTTGTATCATTTTACAAAACTTTATGTTATACTTGTATTTACTTCGTATTAGTATTCTTGAAAATGACGATTGCCACACTATTTGTAGCAATTCCCTTTCTTTTCTTGCTACGAGGACCTGATGCAGACAGAGTATGTCGAAACGTTGCCCATAAATAAATTTGACTAAAATACAACATTTCTTTTACACAATCTAAGCTGCTATCACAACAAATGCATCCACTCAAAAGTAACATGATTACAAACATTCATGAGCTGGTTGGTCAAAAAAAGTTTTCCCCTCATTGATAGTTATAACAAGAACCGGGTTAATGTAGACTTACATTTTTTTTCTCTCAGCATATGTCCAGTCCTACCCACAGGAGGACTAGAACCGAGTGGTTACAAAGCTTAACACTTAAAGCAGTATAGATACAGTAGACATATTATTTAAAAAATAATAAGGAATTTTAATCAAGCCAAACATTGCCAGTTCCAAATTGAGATTAGAACTTGAAAAACTTCCCTGATTATTATTGTTTAATCTTTGGATACAAGTAATCAGCAGATATACATTTTACAGATCTGATAGAGAGGGTTTCATCTTGGAAAACTCTACCTGCGTAAAAATAATTTTTATGACTAATTTATAAAACTGTTTGGAAATTAAAATTTCAAGAGCTGTTTTATGTAGATAGTCGTTTATAAAAGTATTATTGAGTAGAACTATATCATGCATAAATATATATATATTTTTAGACCAATTTCTATTTAATAACTATAATAAAAAAAATAAAAGTTTTTTTCTAAAATGCTCAATCCAGATTTTAAGTTATATTGCAAATGCCTGGTTATAATAGCAGAGAAGAAAGTATGCACGTTACGATCAAAATTGAGCTTGACTTCATTAAAAATAATGTATAACAGACTATGATGAGTCAGTACATGTAAGTACGTATATGTAGATAATGAAATAGCAGAGGGAGTAAAACCACTAAAAACATGAATAATGCAATGTATTGTGCGCAATAACTCTAAAAAGTGTTACAGATATAATTTTTAGATTTTATATAACAGAAGGAATGTGATACAACAATATTTGTTTATACATAAATAACAATATACATATATTTAAAATTTTTAGTTTTTATTTTATTAAACTGTAATTTGATACAATATGAAAATGAAATGAGCAAATAAATGTACAATTGGAGAAACAAAATTTATTAGTCTAGTCTACCTCTACTAGCGAACTCCATTGATAATATAAAATGGAGTTGAGTCGTTTTTAGGTTTAATGATAAAGAAATGGCAATCTTAAAAATGATTAGGCTTCCTTATCTATATACAACAGAACTACTAACTACTGTTTTTTTATTTTTTTGTTTTCTTTTAATAACAACTTCGTCAAAAGCTGAAGCATATAATAAAAAATTCTACTGCTTCCAACATAACTAAATTATACATATAACAATTTTGGATAATATAAAACTATAAAAATAGATCAATCATCTCAAAAACCTAAATTGAAAACTGTCCATAGGATTCAATACAATGAATATTGATAACTGGCTGTATGTAGTGCTCCAAGGGAATTTTAAAATAGTTTATTGCTCGATGAGAATAAGGTATGTTTAAGGAAATAAAATAGCATCAATGTTTTCTGTTTTATAATAATATTACTCAATATAATAATTTGTATAGCAATTACATGAATATTGAACCACATCTATACCATTCAGATATAAAATTAAAAAATATGATTTCTTTAAAAAAAATTATGATTCACCATTAAGAAAGGAATTTGTTTACTGTACATGTTTGCTATGTATGAAAATATTAATGTTGTAACCTATATGAAACGCTTTGTATAAATTTTTTAAAGTGGTACAAGTACACTTTTTTGCTATCATCATCTCGTGATATGGACTTATTCAGGACAAGAATTCTACTAGAAAGTTCATAGTTTTGGATTCTAAATGCAGACAGTTCGCTTTCTGCAATTATTTCAATGTAAAAAAAAAAGGTTCACATAATTAATTTTTTATCTTTTGACTTAAGTTTATTTTCTCATCAATTAATTTTTCAATAGTAAAAAAAAAATTCCTTAAAACCACAACATTCTAGCAAGTTTCCTATTCATTGGATCAATATGAATTATAGTAGAAGGCACGAGCCATGTTTTTTTCTATTGAAGTTGAATTAGTGGCTTATTATTTATTGGAGCTGTATACTTATTATTATTATATTTGTTTTTATTACACTTTGTCGATATATAAAATAGTGATCCTACAAAGAAATATGTGGTGGAATAGATTTTAGAGTCGGGGCCATGACTCGTGGGTGCCACTATACACACATAATACATAATAAGTGCAGTAATTATAACTTATAATTTTATTATATTTCATTAAAAACCAATGATTACATATAAATAAATAAATATTTAATTAAAACAATAAATTAAAAGCAATAGTTTTGGTTCTTTGCAATGACTAGATAGTTAAAGTCTTGAATTTATTTATAGGGGAATCTCTTATGATTAGAGATAACATTTATATCGTACTTATAATGACTAGAAAAGTAACAGATAATGCAAGAAATGGGCCATAATTCCATTATGTAATTTATAATATAACAACAAAAATATATTCCTGAATTTACATCAAACAATTAAACTATGTTGTACATTGGATTTATCTTTTTTAAATCATGTTATCAGATCGATTCCAGACTGAAGTCTGAGTTGAAATTCTCAAACTAATTCCTAAACAATTATTAACAGAAAATAATGCTTCAAAGAATGAAAATTTAGTTAATTTATGTAATAAAAAAACTAGAAAATTACATAAATAATAACTTGAATGATAGTTTGTTCACATTTGTTATATAGTAGGTTTGAAAATCATTTTTTTTTTTTTTTTTTACAAGTCTTGTTCACATTGTTAAAAATTTTCTACCGATAGTATTTATAAAAATTATACGGAACAAAGGTCATTGGCACTTTGATTGAAGATTAGATCACTTTTTTTTTTAAATTTATAATTCTAAATTCATTTTCGCTGCTATGAATATTGTCTATTTAAAAAAAAATTAAGTATTTTGTTATAACGGCATTATCATATAAGAATTTTTTAATGGCAATTATTATATTTTAAAAAATGAAATTTTAAACAATGTAAAGTAGTAGATATTATGAACAATTATTAGTAGGTTATATTAAAATTTAACTACAATTTATCTCAAAATAGTTAAGTTTTCAATAAAGTATGCCTAAAATTTTGAAAAATATACTATCAATTTATTAGGTTTTATTCTCTTTATTGGCCTACTTTCAAATATTAAACAACATTTTTATAACCCGGTCTAACTGGAGCACTGACAGGCAATAACAGACGGGGCATACAAAATGTATATCCGTACAAAACAGAAAATAATAATTGCTTTTTGTCCCTTTTTGTTATGTCATAAAAAATAATTTGCCAATGAAAATGGACCAACAAATAATTTCAAGCAGCGCTAACTATTCCATAGGTCAAGTTATCATGCTTCTGTTGCTAATGAACAAACTTTTTTTAAAATTATTAGTTTCAGTTCGCACTATTTTCATCATTGGCAACAGAGAGAGCCAAATAAATCATAATATAAACAGTTCTCATTGTCGTGATGAATAAAAAAAAACTTGAAATATAATGAGTTGGTAGCATTCAACATCTATGAGGAAATATTATTTACAGAAACGGTAAATGCAGAGGAATTGGGAAGCACCTTAGTACAATTAAAATTGAAATATTTTAAAATCATAATGATGAAGATAATAAAGAAAGTTGAACAAAACATAATTTTTCATTTGGTATTTATTTAAGGAATCTGGACCATTTACTGCAAGCATATTTATCAAGGTGGCAATCGTTAATTGAAGAGCTTAGTGGATGAAGAAATTATAAGACAAATAAGTGAAATTGAGAAGGTCAGTTTTAAAGTTGTTAGTTTGCTCTTTTTTTGTACTTTACAGAATCGGCGGTTGTTCTGAAAATAGCCTTACTTGAAGGGCTAACGAAAAGGAGTTACGGGCTATTTTTAAAGGAGAAATAACATGAAATCTCAATTTTTTCAAAAATGTCAGTTAACATATCCATTCATTAAGCTCTTCAATTATAATTAAGGTTCCCTAGTTGAATGCGACATTATTCAGAAATGAGGAATTCAAATTTAACCCTTAGAAGATACTACTGGCTTATAGATAGAAAATTGTCTGCATAACTTCTAATAACCCATCTTTTTTTTATATTATCATATTTTGTTACTTATTATTGATTAGTTAGTTATGCTGCCAGCAGAAGGTTAGATTACTAATCGTAACAATGGCTATGGCTAAAGGTATTAAATTGTGAATAATTTAATATAATAAATTTATTTCTGGGGTCCAAGATTATTTTATTACCCCGAATATAAGTCAAAAGAGTATTTTCATGCAATTTTATAGAACATTTAATATAATCAACTACAAAGAAATTTCAGAACCAGTTTTGTCATATCTAACATATTTCATACAGTAAAGAAATTTTAAAAGGCGTTCTTTTCATTTCCTTTATGTCTTGAAGAATTGGAATAAAATTATTGAAAATTGAACAGAGTTAGATGAATATGATAAAGAAGAGAGCTAGTAGGAGATAAGTCAGAGCAGTCGTTTGAGAGGAAAAGCAATAATATGCAACAATTAGCCTGGAGGATCTTAAAAGGTTAGTTCATAGAAACCTTTTCAAATAGTAAAGAGTTTACTTTGCGCAGCAATAATTTTTCACTTAAACAAATACCATTTCATGAAAAAAAATAAAATAAATAAATAAAGTGCATAAACTAACAATAATAAAAAGAGCATTTATACACAGCATGTGTAGTTTGTAATAAATATATCTCCTGACGAGTAGGTGACCATAACCTAACAGTCTCATTATGACATTTAAATATAATAAGGTACATTATATAACTAAGCGATAATATAAAACATTAATCAAAATGTTATAATATAATCATGGTCCATGGCGGAGAAAATGCGGGTACGGAGGAAGGATAGTTTTGGTTCTTATTATGGCAAGGATTTTACAGCATAGTTACTTAAGTTAGTACTAACGTAAAAAGCTTCAGATCTTCAGAGCAGGAGATGCAAGATTATGATAATGGGAACCCGATATTGGGCATACTCCATGATTTTTATGTTTTAAGGTTTATATTTTATGTGCTGCAGAAGGCGAAATATAATTACCCCACCTCCTCGTTTATAAGTTCAGACTCCATGCCATTACGACTTTTTTAAATGGTACAAACAGACCAGCATTAGCATCACTGAAACAAAGACAGAAAAAAATAAATAAAAGTTAATCAAATATTAATCACACTCTGCCCTAACCCATTATCTACCCCTTCCTACCTTAACAACATGAAACTCAGGTAAATTTAATGATATATATTAAAATAATATCACTCATAAGAAAATATAATAAAGTAATTCTACTATAGAAAAATCTTACGACTTTGCTAAACCATCAAAAGTTTTTTATTAACCTTAATTACGTTTTGTTTTTGTTTTTTTTAACCAAAAAAAACTTATATTTTTAACAATGTGTTCATCTGTACATTCTGGTTTGTACAAGTCTCCTGTTCGACCTGGATATATGACATTTTTACAAGGAGTTTCTATTTGATGTTGCAGTGAAATGAAAAATACTGGTATCTCCATAAAATGTGATTAATCTGCTACAGTATTTATGATCAGTTTGTTTATAGTTTTTAAAGACATTACTTGTCTATGTCATATGTTATTTTTAGACAGAGGTCTCAATCAATTTACAGTATTTTTTTTTCTATAAAACAATCTGCCTTTTAGCGATTCAACATTTGGAACACAGGTATCCAAAATAGCATATGATGATTTTAAAAAAATTTTAAGCATGATTATTTTTATAGAGATTTCTTGAGGATGAATATTATTGCTCAGAATCGACTGTACGATAAAATAAATTTTTAAATGAAAACAATTTAAAGGTAAGATCTCCTGTCCTTAAACAAAAAACTTATTTAAATAAAGCTAGGTAGTTTTACGAAATCATCAAACGATTTTATATAAAAGTGGGATAGTTTTATAACAAAGAATATTTGTGTAATCTTTCAATGAAATTACTAATCAAAACACTTTTTAATATTGAAAATTATTTCATTTAGGCTATTATTTACTAGGCAAATAATCATTATAGTAAAAAGTGAATATTCATGAGAGAGACAGAAAATTCTTAAAGTGGAGACTGGATCAATATTTCACTGTAAATAGGATGTACTATCAGACAAAAGCTGGTGGCAAGTTGAAAGGCTTCCGTAATTTTCTTATCTGTGCAGCCAACTGCCAAGTGTCTGAAAACAAACTGGTTTGTAGGGCTTCAGAGTTAGAAACATCACAAAATTATGCAGTTGGTATTTATGCAGTTAATACTACAACAAAATTGCTTACTGAAGCAATTGATACCTTAAAGAAAAACTTGGCTATAACTATTAAAAATGAATTTTCACCTCTATTTGTACCAATTCGGAATCTAATGAAATTAGTTTTTAGTTAAAGATGTCTAATAATTACAATAGTAATCTCACCATTTTTTCCCGTTGTATTTATTCTAGACTTTTTCTTATATTAATTATGAACTAAATAACTTTTTTAAAATAAATTTAAGGTCTAATTAATCAAGGAATAATATCCTGAGATGCTAGATTAAGGGAAGGCAAAAGACGCTTTATCTGAACTATTTTTTTAATATAGATATTAATCAGAATAATTTCAAGATAATTAAAAATCTTTAATTTATTTAGTAATAATACATATACTATTTTAGTGGTACATTATAACTAACTCTGAGTTAATACAAACTACACCAAGGATGGGCTTATATTATATTATTCACAGGAATTTGAGCCCAGAATCTTTATTTCTGGATCAATTAGGCTGCTAAACGCTATATATATATATCTCTCTCTCTCTCTTTTGTACCTGGAAAGTTAGTATTTGCATGGTGTTATTTGGCTTATATGTGCTCTTTGCATTCTTGGAACACAAGCACTTGATTTCCCTTTTTTATTAAGAGGCCAAGACATAGCCAAAGGGGAGGGGGTCCAGATCCCACCTATCCTCTGAATAAAATTGCATTAAAAAAAGAAAGTATGTGTAGTGAAATTTATGTGAGTGGACTAGAGGCAGTGAAAGAAGAATGTAATGTGCTGTGCACTCACCAGTCAAAATATCTTGCTCCGTTGAATGAGCCATCGGTGTTCCCCTGGCCTGGGGCTAGCTGAACTCCAATCCAAGGCATCCCTCCGCAGCCAGGTAGGGGACCAACATAGCGAACCAATCCTGTGCCGGTTCTGCCTTCCCCGAGAATCACCTTCACCCAATGGCCTGTGTGCAGGTCTGAAGCCACTCTCACTAAGTATGGCTGGGCGCACCGAGGTGGTTTCAAGCCTAAAATACAATTTCCATCCAGAATTCTCAGGCGTATTGATAATGTCTATGATAAGAAAGACCAATTAAATATCAAAACACCATCTTTCCAGTATTGTCTTTGCAGCTCAATTGTTTGACCCAGGTACATTCTTACATGGAGGTCGTTCTTAGTTGATATTGTGAGGACATAAAAAATACTGCTATCTCCATAAAACAGTAAGTTTTATTAAATGATTACTGGGGAGTAAAATATTTTTTTCTAATTTTAAATAGGGTATCCTGAACAATATGTAATTTGTGTTCTGCAATTAGCTTCTTATTTGAATCTTTAACTCAGCCTGTGTTGTTTTAGAGGCATGATACTTTGCATGGTAGTTCCATACAATGTCACAATGATGCTAAAAATTAGAGCAAGTCCCTGAAAAATTATGAAGTGTTAATAATTAAATAATCAAGGGGTGGAAATGAACAGGTTAACAGGGTTGCTGCAGAGGCGAATATGAAACCCTCTTTGCGGGAGCGCCCCAGGTCCCAACCTTACTTAGGCAGCGCATCTCAGCAGTTCCAACCCTGTCAAAAGCGAAAAATTATCTAGAACTGTTAGTATCAATTAAATTTCACTGTTAGTCTTTTTTTTTTTAAAGACTATTGTCATGACAAACTAAGGTAAACTTTCACTCTCGCTGTTAAAAAAAAATCTTAATTTGTCTTAATCTTCAAATGAGAGTTCCATTATATTTACTGTGAAATAAAGAAAATTAGCACACAGCTATTGATATTTATTTCACAATAAATAAAATGGAACTCCTATAAGAAAAACTTGTGGCATAGTTTGATTTTTTATTGTATTTATATGTGTTTTCTTGTTCGTATTAAAAAAAATATTTCTTAGGATTATCAAGCAATTCAGATCAGAAGAATTAAATCAATTATTGTCAGTTTGTTAAATATAATAAACAAATCTGATAGTGATATTTGGGTGTCGGTTTGGGCAATGTAACTCAAACATTATTATATTTAAATTACCCTTAAATAAAACCCTTAAATTAAGTTCAGTAAATGTGGAACATTTTGATCATTTGAATGGTATTTAAAAATCTCATAAGATTGCTAATTTATTTCTACACTTAGCAGTTCAAAACTTTTAAACAAATTTATTGCTCGAAATGAATTTTATTGCTGTGGATGAATTACATTGCTCTGTAGTTATGAGATAACTTTTTCTGAATTGAGGCATCTTTTTTTCACAAAAATATAAATACTAAAAAAAAAAAATACAGAAGTATTTTTCACAAACTGTGTTGAAAAGAGAAAGCAAAGTGAGTTAAGAGGGTTGCATGACTAGCAATTCAAACTACTTCAACTTTACACATTTTGCTGGAGTTAGAATAGTTCCTCCTATTGATTTGTGAAACGTTACACCAGAGTTTCCAACTGATAAAATTAGGAATGAGTACTCAGGAAAATAACTGTTTCTTACTTACTAAATACATGAATAAATAAATAAAATAATCATAAACAAATAGAAATTAATAAATTATCTTTTTCTGAAACTGAAGGTGAAAGTTTCATACATATTCTAAATGTCAAGAATATATAAAATTATAGATGAAATTGTTTATAATAGGATATTAGTAGAAAAATATATTTTACTATCCTATAAATTTGTCAAATCGATTTTCTTTAAAAATATTTTTGGAAGGGTCATTTTTATTTATTTTTAACATACCTAAAGTGTATTCGGGCTGTGAATGGGAGCGTGTATAACGCCTCCTGGGTTCGGTGCCTGTTAAAATTGAGTCAATTGACTTCCGAAGGTAATCTTCTGATTCGTCAATTAATGAATCTGTAGACTCTTCGCTTTCATCACCTCTGAGATCGGGAAGGGACTGGCCTGAATAACCACGGTGTAGTTTCGAATCTATGGATAAGAAGATATTATCAATATATTTTAATTTTTACTATTTTAAAAAAATTGTATCGAAGGTTTTATCAATACCTGAAAATTTTACTTTGTGCCTTCCTGGCACAGAGGCAACCCTGGAAACTCTACATTTAGAAGTAGTTTGGCAATTATGAGCACAGCAAGCAGCTCCATCGAAGTTTTGATGAGAACACCTAGTATAACTTGATGAAACGGGAACACTTTTTGCTCTGAAAAAAATATGGAAGCCAGTTTTAAACTCTCAGTTGTTTAACCTGAGTTAAGTTGATACCTTAACTTCATTTAGATTTATGTGTGCATACTTAATTACATATTTAAAAACTATTCCAGGGGTAAAACATTTTGGAATGAAATGGTTGAAAATCATCAAAAATACAACTGTATATCTCTTAACCAGGCAGATAGTGATTGTCTTCTTCAAAAGTTCATAAGGGTATTACAATTACTACACAAAAGTCATGAAAATAAAAGCAATTTCTTATTTTAATATAGTTTTTTTTATTTATTTAAATGTTCATTATCTTGCTATATCATAGAAATCAGGCATTAGCACTGTTATATAGTTTCTTTATTGTTATTTTGTCAATTTTCTGCATTGATATTGTACTCCAGTAATTCCTAAGCTATGTTCCACATAATGGAAATAAGTGTTCCTTAAAAAAATTATTTAATAAACATTTGAAAATAAATGTATACTTTTTTATTTAATCATATTGTGGTATTTTCTTTATTATTTATTGCTACCTTCTGTACAAACACTAAGGTGTTCCATTAAAATTGCAGGTTTGTGTAGGAAAAGTTTGAAAAACACTGGGCTATATTATGCCAAAGATAGTTAATAATAATAATAATTTTAAATTCTATAAACCGCAATTTCAATAATTGTATATGTCACAAATACAAAAAGGAACTAGGAAATTTTTATTTAATTTTACATATATGCAGAGTGCTTAATGGAGTGGATTTCTTCTTAGGATGAGCTATAAAAAAACTGTTGATAGGCGATACGTCCTCTTTTTGAACCAAGATTTCAAAAATCACAACAAAATTTTACATGTTTAACTTTGTTTATTGAAAAATTGCATCCTTTTTGTGTTATTACAAAACTGGATTCTAGACTTATTATATTGGGTTTTGACCAAATTCGTGCAGTTTAATCATACATAGGTTTAATACTGCCAAAGCTTTGTCAAAAATAAATGCTAACTTTATTAGCAATAAGATATTAAAATTATAATAACTATACCAAAAAAAATATAAGAAGCTATTATAAATATATTTTAACAACCCAATTATTACACAAAATGAATACATCTTAAAATTTTGATGGGAAAAAGATACCTATAAAAGTGAGTAGGAGAAGATGGAACAGAAGCCCAGGTGGGCCTCTGAGGAGCTGCAGTCCAGTAAGTATCCAAAGATGACAAAGAAGGCCTCATTGAGTGCCGACGCGAGAGGTCTAGAACAGACGGTGAAGTTGATTCCCATCTCCCACAGTCGCAAGGTGAACGCACATCTATATTCTTCATGTATGAAAAAGCTCTCGGATAACGTGACATCAGAGTTTCATGGCACAAATGATCGGCACTTCTCGATAATTCTGGGACCATACTAGTGAAATTAATGTCGGACAGTAACACTCTTCGAGCCTCTTGGGTTTTTTCACATAGCTTAAGCGATTGCTTTCGTTGACAGAAGGGAAGAGTAAATTTGGAGGGAAGTGTAGTGAAGTTTTGAGAAACTTTTTGATGAGCGAGGTAACTTTCTGATCTCCATTGTTGGGGAACTGCTGTTATGTCAGTCTGGGCTTCAGACTCTTGTTTTGTTGAGTTTTTTTCAGCAAGTATTGGTCGAACAGATCTGGGACTTCTTTCAGAAGGTAAGAATTTCACCATAGGCTTGTTACTACCTTCGACTAAATGCCCTCGGCTACCAGATAACACTTCTCGATGTATAATTGGTCTGTATGGCATTGGAGCAGGCAATGTATTCCTCCTGTATGAATTTGGAGGTTCATTTTCGTCAATTACACCACATTTTGAAATATCTGTTTCCACTAAAACTGATTGAGACCACGTTTGTCTAAGTTTTTCTGAAATGTCATCATCTTTCTGTTTCCAGTTGTCAGTTTCAGCAATTGACACTAAATCTTCTTGGAACCCTAGTTCTTTGGTATCGTCAGTTGTAAATATCAATTCAATATCATCAACTTCTTCACTCTCTTCAGAGTCTCCTTTGCTTATGCGAGGAGTGTCCAATGTTTGATCCAAGTTGCTTTCGCTCGATTTATTTAAATTTTGGTCTCTAATTTTATCAGTGTTTAATCCATTAATTTTATCTCTAACCTCATCTTCAAAAACATCATTTTCACCACTGCTTTCAGACCCTGAATCAGGTTTGCTATCTTCAGACATTATTTCAGCTTGTAATTCCTTACTTGATCCTAAAACTTTCTTCCGCAAAATGTGATTTTCAATAGAAAGGCTTTCAATTGTTCTAGCATACGCTTCTACATCAACACTGTTTTTTACCTTTTCTCTTAATGAATGCAACTCGTTTTTAGACTGTTCTAAAGCAGTTCTTAAGGTAACAACTGTTTGGTGAAGTACTCTCACTGTCTCTAGACTGACTCCATCATTTCCAACATCTTCACCTTTTCCAACTTCCATCTAACCAGCCCGAATTTCATGGCTAAAACTTTTAATAATTGACTAACAAAATCTTCATTATTAGGATGTTAAAAGAGTAAGGCTATTTTGACAGAAAAGTGAATTGTCTTCTTCAGAGACCACTTAGTATCAGGCATTATAATATCCATTATCGGCAGAGTTGTCAACACTTTTTGAACGAAGACTGTTAAGGAGTACACATATTGCGAGATAGGGGGTGATCCTTGATAACATACTGGGGTTCTAGAACTAATCAAACGTGAAGAAATGACTTTTTACTACACGATCCCTACGCCCATCTCGGCAGAACAAGTTCCTTTCTCAATCCATGTTTACCTGGAGATCAGACTGGTGCTAGGGCCCAGGCAAACCCAAACTAGGATTGATTATGCATATTTATCTATAAACAACAGAATCCCTGCCTTCATTATCAAATAATCCTTCAAAAGTACTCTTTCAAATACTTTATAAACACTAGTTTATTTATCCTTTATTAACGAAAACAATTTTTAATTTGTCAATTTCTTACAATCTACGATTCAAGGTGCGATAACGATAACGTGATAACTATATTCAGTGACAGTTTGTAACCTCCCCACAAGTTATCTTTCTCTTCAAAATTTAAACTCAGAGAACGTGATTTTTGTATTAAAATGTTCAGAAGTCATGTTTCATTCCTGAAATTAATAGAAAGGCCATATTTTATCGCGTTGAGACAAAAAAGTTCAAAGGTATTGTTAAATTCAATTGATACCTGATTTCATTATCTATGGAAGTCATACGTTTTAAGTTATTACATTAAATTTTTCAAGTTCACCAGGGTAATACGTATTTAGTGTGTAGTTTTAATGAATCAGTGCTAATTCGTTTCTCCTTATTTAGTATTACAGTGTACTTCATGACAATTTAACTAGCAGTGATAAGTGAATATTTTAATTATTAGCGCTACTAATCATTTTTTAAATGCTGTATATTTATTAATGATTGTATTCTATACTCTCACTATTACCATCGAGTTTGAATACTTCCTAGTTGTGTAGTCCTTATGTCTATGTTTGGTTAATTCTGATCTTCCTCCTTTGTGCCTTTTAGCACAGCGGAGGCTTAGTCCACACCGATTTAATTCTGCCCCCTTTGGAAGATATAAATGGCTTTGCTTCATTATGGGTTGTGAATGGTCCAGTAAAAGATGAAGCTAGACCAGTCCTCAGGCGGGGTGGGGTGATATGATATTGTAATGATAAAATCAGGATAGATGGTATTATGGTAGGGACTTGATCTCTCCTTGATGCAGGAGACAGGGAAATCAAGAGCTCTTGGAGGTAGTATTGCAATCTCCTTGAAGTCGATCCGTACCTCTCTCTGGGTTCCTATAGAAGTATTTACCCACCACTTCATACAATTTGATCACACAATGATATCATTCAATAATTGACCCTTTATTTTGTATTTTTTTATAAGGTTGTTTTTATATTTACCATCTCCGGGCTATCAAGAAAAACTTTCTTGCAAAATATCATGATTGTATATGAATCTAGGGATGCAAGAATATTACCAAATAAACCTTTGGCGAGTTTCAATCATGTAACATAATTATAATCCAGTAAAGTCTCAACCCATTACATATTATTGATCAGCATGTTCAGATATTAAATTTGAACCCCTGCTATAATGTTAAATGTTAAAAAATGTTAATTTGTATGTAACTTATTAATTAATTAAGGTCCCTTCAATAATTTTCATGCTCCTGATTTTTAGCATTATCAAGTCATCAAATGACACTGGAATAAAATTTAAATCAGCTTTGAACGAGATTTTAATGAGTTTTTGTTATGAATATTTTGTTATATATGCAATATGTTTTTTCAAAGAAAATAAATTACTTATTGAGCATGACAACCCCGAGGGGGCTTGAAAATATTCTGCCTTTGAATTATATTTTGTAATTTTTTAATATTGATATTTTACTTTGGAGAGAAAAGTCATATTTAATATCTATATGCTTTGTATGGTACAAATAATGTGATAATTTTCTTCTAGAATGCTGCGAGAAAAGAGAAAGTGACTGCAAAAATTAAAGCTCTAGAACATTTTGACGAATTGTATGGAAAAATTTTTGATAAATCATGGCCATCTATTAGACTAGGATTACTGTCGCAACAAAAGTATGTTGCTGTTATAAACAATTACAGTAGTAAAGATGAAGCTACTACTTTTTTAGAGGTAATAAAAAATTGTTTATATTTGAAATAATATAAAAAGCTAATTGTAATTTCTATTGGCAAACAAAAACAATTCGAATTTCCCATTTTATTAAGTGGCAAAGAGAGACAAGTAATACACAGTAATATGTAGCAGTAAATCATCTTCACATAACTATCAAGTGTTGTTAAGTGGACACTTTTCAATTATTGCTTATATAAAAAAGAGTTGTTTATTCGTTTTATTGAGTTTATGAGTGTAAAACACTTTGGCAATTTACACTCATAAATTGTTTGGTACCCTTGCTGTATCATATTATTTGCAAGGAAGTTTAAGTTTAATTTATAATACTTTTCTTAACTCTATTAGCAAACATAATATTTTGTATGGTTACCTATTTACTATTGTATTATAGCAATGATTATATTTTCAAATTCTTGTAAATAAAAATAAAGAAATTTAATATTAATATTAATTGTTGTTTTAGCGAAAAGGCGCTATTAGCATTGAGAAATTCTTTGACTGTGAAGCATTGAAAATTTCAGAAAACAAGGAAGGTAAAAAAAAGAAAAAATCAAAAAAATTAGATGATAAATTTGCTGAAATCAAGGAGCAAAAATTAGAAGAAGAACATAAAGAACTATACCCTTCTGAAACTAATCTAACCTATTCAAAGTAAATCTAAATAAAAGTTTGGCAATGATACAAATTTGCGAATCATTTTTATTTTATTTTCTAACTTATTCATATTGTTGACAGTATTGATAGTGATCGGTTTATTGATCCTTCAGTAAGCACGGCATCATTAAACGAATATGTTCCGGCCTCACAAATAAAAGGGTCTGAAGAGTTCTTGCTTGAATCGCAGCATTATAAATATTATGCAGACAGCAGTGACTTTACTGCTACCATATTGGAAGAGAAAAGTTTGTCAATTCCAGAGCACCTAAGCGTATACACATTTGAGCCTGGAAACATTCAATCATTTCCAAGTCCAAAGACTGGTTGTACGGGTGTATCAGGTCCTATATTGACCTATTTTAATAATTTATCTTTTTTTTTTTAACTCTAAATGTTAATTATCAATTCTATTATGTTAATAGATTACTATTTAATGGATGGAGGCTCATTACTTCCAGTCCTTGCTTTGGATATCCAACCTGAAGATACGGTACTCGATATGTGTGCTTCACCTGGAGGCAAAAGCTTTTTGTGTCTTCAAACATTATATCCAAGTTAGAAGTTAATTTGAAATGTTTAATTGTCAATTTGAACTCACAATGAATTTTCACCTGGAGCAAATGCTTTTTGGTGAAAAATCACTTGGTAAAATTGTTACAACTATTAACCGAATAATCTAATTTACATGAAATTGTTAAGATATTTGTAAATAAATTTAAACTAATTAGGGAAAGAGAAAAAATAACAGCCATAACTATTGAGAATATAAAATGTACAATATTTCTTATTTTTTGCCAGGATAGGACTCTAAACAGCCTATTTCTCATCGTCATGGATCCACCAAGTATCAGGTTGGCCAAAAAGTCCGTTCGGTTTTTTAAGCGAAAATAAGACACAACTTTTAAACACAAAGCGATTTATTCAATCAATGACATAATTGTCGTTTTGTTCCAGTATCTTCTGCCATCCCATGCGCAGATTCATAATTCCATGCTCAAAGAATTTCCTGTCTTTACTGGCAAAAAAAATTTCCAAGTGGATTTTTACATCTTCAGAGTTGAAGGTCTGTCCATTCAATGAATTTTGAAGAGACCAAAACAGGTGAAAATCTGAAGGTGCAAGGTCAGGCGAATATGGAGGGTGCGGCAAAACTTCCCAGCCAAGCTCCAGTAACTTCTGCCGCGTCTGCAAAGAACGTCGTGATGGAAGACAATCCCCTTATGGTTGGCTAGTTCTGGACGCTTCTGGTGGATCGCTGCATTTAATTTGTCCAGCTGGTCACAGTACACATCCGAATTGATGGTTCTGTTCGTGGGAAGAAGTTTGTAAAAGACAACACCCTTCCAATCCCACCAAATCAAGAGCATAACCTTCTATGGGTGAAGTCCTGCTTTGGGGGTTGTTTGTGGTGATTCGCCACGCTTCCCCCATGAGGGTTTGCGCTCCACATTGTTATAGACAATCCACTTTTCGTCCCCTGTCATCATTCTTTTCAAAAAAGGATCGTTTCCACAACGAATCGCAGATGGAAATCCTTTGGGCGAGGTTAGCCTCACTAAGTTGATGGGGAACCCAAACATCGAGCCTGCTCACGTAGCCAAGTTGATGCAGATGGTTTTCAACACTCGATTTGTATATTTTGAGGATAACTGTGATCTCCCTAGTTGTATAACAGGGATTGGTTTCGGACTAATACCTTCACTTTGCCGCTGTTAATCTCAGTTGGCCGGCCAGAGCGAGGTGCGTCTTGAACCAAATAATTTCCCGATCGAAATCTTGAAAACCACTTTTGGCACACACTTTCTGTAACAGCATCCTCTCCGTATACAGCACATATCTTCCTGCAAGTTTCCACTGCTTTCTTGCCTTTTTTAAAATAAAAAAGCATGAGGTGTCGATTATGTTCGTTTTGGTTTTCCATTTTCAGGATGATCCTGAACACACAAAATACAATCAGTCTCATCGGAATTTCGCGTCAAATTACGTTGAAGTGTCTAGTATCTGACGAGAGCGCACTCACAAGGGATGGACTAAAGTTAGCTACATATTAGACTGCTTGAAGTTTCATGACGACAAAAACTGAACGGACTTTTCGGCCAACCCTTTACTATAACATCTGGAAGAGTCAATCTATTTTATTTTCGGTGGTATTACAATGCATGTCTCTTCTGTGAAACTCTTCCCCCACTCCCCTGTATGCTGTAACTTGGACATCTATTTCCATCTCCAAGATCACTTTTTCCCTTTTTCTTCCTCGCATGGTGCCCTCTGTTTGTGTGTGACACTTTTTGAAGCAAATATTACTAGGATTTTCTCTTTGAACCCCTCTTTGGTTCTCGAGAGGGATAACTGGAAGATCCCTGCTGCTAAGAAAAGCTAGCTGTCTGTAGGGGGGAGCTAGCTAGCTAGGTGCTTGTGTTGCCAGAAATGAGGACAAGTGGTGTACAGGGAGCCATCTATTGGCGCCCCTTTATAAACTGTTATTCCTATCAGTTTCTTTTTACTCCATCTGGAACAAAGCTGTTAACTACTGGGGTTCCAGTCACAGATCACGTCTCAAGCTTACCCATGGTCTCGAGTTGAAAACAGTTGTATCTGGTCCTATATTGCTTGCTGTTTTCGATCAAATTATTGGTATATCCCTTCAATCAGTCTAAATTTGAGACCCATTTAATTGTAATGGAACTTTAGACATACTAGCTAGGTTGCAATGTGAACAAGCAAGTCCTATCGCCCTTAAAAAGATGTTCATTGTGAAAATATGTTACTTTGTTACGTTAGTCCTGTATGGGGGCACATTCTATTTATTGTAATCAGTAGTAGTTGGATTCCCTGAATACTGATATTTCACCCTTAAATAAATTAAAGTTATATCTAATGTATTTTTCAGAAACTGTTGTATGCAATGACATCAGTGAATCAAGATTAAACAGAGTTAATCATGTCATCAGGGAGTTTTTATATGATTATCAGAAAATGATTGACAACGGTCAGCTACAGTTAACTTTAAGTGATGCAAGAAATATAGATGCTGCTGGTGTGTACAATAAGGTAATTTAAATAATAATACCTTCGACACTTAGGCTAATATAAATATCTCCTTGTTGATTATATTATTAAAAGGCGGTAATTCATTAGAAAATTAATTCTTGTTATTGTTATAAGCTTGGAGTTTCCATTTTATTAAAAACAGTTTATTCATCTTTAACATATTATAGTATAATATAACTTCTATAATTCATTATTATTATTTTTTAATATTGCACTTAATGCTTATTCGTATTAGTCGCTCATCCCCAATTGATACACCCTTTTTAATTTAAATTAAAAAACTAAAAAGAGAGAAATAGAAAGTTTTATTTCTCTACAACGTTTGAAAGTATTCTCTTCCAGTCAGCACTGAATTGCCCCCCCAAAAAAGTAATAATACCTTGCTGCTCACAAAAAAAATATTTTTTTCTAATTGTAATAAAAAGTCTCTTGTGAAATGTATGTCTTTTTTTAATGACTTTTAAATATATTTTTCATGTTAATCATTTTTCAATTGATATATTTATTTTTTCAGATCTTAGTGGATGTTCCATGTACTATCGACAGGCATTCTGTGATGGTAGATGACAATAATATTTTCAAACCTACCAGGATGAAAGAAAGAATACAAATTCCTGAACTTCAATCTGAGATTTTAATGTAAAATTTGTATTAACAAATACTAGGTTATTATTATTATAAGATCTTTATTTGAAAAATTACAACTTTTTTGTACAGCATTATTAATTGGAATGTGTGAATTCATTCATATTAATTTACAATTTCTATTCATACAATATATACATGCACTTTTTGCCTAGGAGTCCCCCATTCCCAAGGGAAATCCCCTATCAAGGTAGTGGAAGGGCCGGAAGTACTGGAGCTCCGTCTTTGACCATGTCGCCATGCGGCAATTAGCAGGGTGTCAGGTTCTTTCCCACAAGGCACTGGATCAGTTTCTGATGTGGATAAGGTTGAGCAGGTTTTGAATAAAAAATTTTTGTTATGGACTTTTGGATAAGATCGAATTTTTGAAGTATTCCATTAACACATTGTTGCATTGAGGAAGTAAAAGAATGTGCTGCGTTGTCTAGATCCTGAGGGGTTTTCAGGGTAGCTCACAAATGAGAATATCTCTAAAAAATACTTTAATAGTCAATTTAAGAATCCTTACCATTAGTTTTATTAAATTTTATATTTTGTTACACCAATCATGTGCTAAATTATATTTTTTAAGAGTATGTAAACTCAATAAACAATGTAAAAATCTCAATTTCAATTTCAAACAAGTGAATGTAACAGGGGGTATGGCCAGTCTGGATCAGCTGGGAGGACAACGAGAGTCTGTTGTTTATAGATGCTTGAAAGGAGATGTTGTTAGTTGCTTAGCATTGCTTGAGAGGAGAAGTGTTGAGTTTGAAATAGTCAAAGATATTCGTTTTGAGGGCCCTCATATCATTGCATACCATCATATCACCTCATACATCATATTTTCATGTACCTCCTATTTAATTTCTTCGAATTTCCTAAAATCCTTGTATTTACCCTTTACGTATACATAAAAGCGTTACTCCTTAGATTGGCAGAATCTACTAAGAGCATTGAAGCACTGAGGCAGCATTATATTTGGTGCATCAGGATCAACAAAACACATTACTTGGGCTGGAGCAAGACAAATCGACACGGAAAGATCTGTCTTATTTTTATTTATTTTGAAATAAACTTTTGGTTGTCAAGAACCCTCCCGAGATATAATAAATTATAAGTTTAATTAAATGGTTTAATTGATTCTTGTTTTTATATTGGTATTTAAACAAAACACTAAAATATGTATCTAAAGTTAAATATTGAACATGTGTTGTCTTCATGTTATATATTATTAGGTCGATTCATAAGTAACTTCCGTTTTTTATCGGACATTTATTTTGTTCTCATGAAATAACAAAATTATATTAATTTATTATGTATTCACCACTATTATCTATAACCTTCTCCCATCTTCCTGGCAGTTTATCAATTCATTCCTTGTAAAATGTGGTTGGTTTGGACTGGAAGAAGTTTTCGACAGCCTGCCTGACTTGCTCTTCAGAATTGAAGGTTTTTCCATTTAAAAAGTTTTGTAAGGAACAGAAAAGGTGGTAGTCTGTCGGGGCAAGTAAGGTGGATGTTGTAAAACAGACCATCCAAGCTCAAGAATTTTTTCTTGAGTCACCCTTGCTGTATGTGGTCGCGCAATGTCGTGTAAAAGATTGACGTTTTTGTGATTGACCAGTGCAGGACGCATTTCATGGAGTTTCTCTTGCACTCTTTGCAACTACAGCTGAACGTATCTATCCGCGGTAATCGTTAAATTTGACTTCAACAACTCATGGTGAATTATTCCTTGACAATCCCACCATACACACAATAAAATCGTTTTGCCATGGATGTTTACTTTCGGATCTGGTAGGGGTGGTTGATCCTTATCAAGCCACTTTTTTTTGCGGACTATATTGTCATAGGTTTCTTTTACTACCGAGAGAGGTCTTGGGTGTGAATGCCCTGTCGAAATCTCCGATTAAGTTCTATAAAATTATTACTTATAGTTTTATTATTGTTGAAATTTATATTTATTATAGGCAAGCATTGAAAATAGTCGCTGTTGGTGGAACTGTTGTATACTCTACTTGCAGCCTTTCACCAATTCAAAATGACGGCGTGGTACACATGGCTCTTCAGAGAATCCACGAAGAAACTGATTCTGAAATAATAGTAATGTAAGCTACAGTACTGATCATTTGATAGATTATCTGAACAAATTATAAATTTTGTTACATTTACATTATGTTTTGATTTCAGGAATATGAAAAAGGTGCTTGAACCCACTAAAATTTTGTATAGGTACAGCGATGCAAATCTTCGATATGGAAATTTAATAGTTCCTTACATATTAAACAATTTTGGGCCCATGTATTTCTGCAAAATGGTTAAAATTAAATAATTTTGAAGATATACTAATATCTTTGATAAAAATGGAAATTTAGGTGTTTTGAACACACTAATTTGTTTTATTATTGTATTTGTCAATTTAATTAGAAAATGTATTACTGCATTGGAGCATCTCTGAATTTTTTTAATTTGTACTAAGGTATCTTTAAAATGAGAAGGATGAGGATGATACAACTTGAGAAAGAAATCTGATAGACCAATTTTTATGTAAGAAGACAGGAAAATTCTTTATAATTTCGGAAGTTGGCTATAGTTTGTATAAGTTTGGTTTGTGTCGGAAGTGTAATTTTATCTACACAGGTTCAGTTCATTAACATCATCATAATATTGCATTGTTTTATTATTTGTAAGGATTTTCCAAGAGAATGGTACTAAATAAAACAATCTACGCCAGTGCCATTTAGTTGTGTGGGCAATGATCTAACCAAAATACAAAACGACCTTGCTGTATTAATTTTATATATGAGTTTATTAGGAACACGTTGAAAAGTTAACCTAAGGACAGAAGATATTCGGACTGCCCAGTTTTTTGTTTTTATAATTTAAAATGTTTCAAAGAGTGTATGTATAAAAAATATTGTGTTATTTATTAATAAATAAATTTATTAAAATATGGATATTATTATTTGTGATTACACATGACCTGATTATGATGTTTAGCAGCTTCAAAGAGCAATGCTAAGATGAAATGAAGTTCAAAACAGGTTTAAAGCTCCTAAAGACAAATAAATAAAATGTATTACAAAATATGACTGTGTTAATTGTGTTTTCAAATTAGCTGTTAATTTGCAGTAACAACTGCAAAAAAGCTAATGCAAGAATAAATCTATTTAATGAAGATAAAAGGATCATTTTGATGTTTACTTACATCAATTATAGAATATCAAATAAATAATGCATGATAATTAAGTGAATCTGTCTCTGATTTCATATCAAAGTTTTTTTAAACTTAAAATTGCAAAGTACCCCACTTTTTTGGTGTAGCAGTATATATCTTTTATTCTACCAGCAATTAACCTCATGGAAAATGTGTCATTTATTGGCCAAAAGAACATCAGTCATTAACTAATAAACTAGGAAGCAATCAGTAATAATTCTCCCTTTTTATCAGCTTATATTGTTCACTTTTTCGATATTTTTTTTTTTTTACTAATTCTTCTAGGCTTCTTCTTTTGGAACATATCTTATTTCTTCTTCTTCTGTTCGTTTCCCCCCTTATATTAGCTACTCTTCATCAGGCTGACAATCTTGAGAGTTCTATTATTTCATAAAAAATGAATTGGTGTTTTCCGATTTTAATTTACAAACCTTGAATGAGCTCAATTTTCCGAAATTGATGAGAAAATGTTGATTTACTATTATCATATAATTTTTGGGTCCAATTGTTTCAGTTTCAAAAAATTAGGGTTTCATTGATTTTTTCAAAATTATAAACCCTTATGTTTCACCTGTGTTACTTGGTTATAAAACAATAAATATTTTTCTACTATATTATTATAGATCTTGTTATCCTAATTAATATGTATTGTTTTTTTTTCATTTTCACTGACAAACAAAATCAATAAAACTAGCATTAAAATTATGTCTGTGCAATTGTAAATCATTCTTTGTTTTACTAAGAGAAATTATATTTTGCATGTTAATTTCATTTAAGCGTGGAAAAAATAAAACCGGTCACATTTTTCCCATGGTAAATGACGTGCTCTAGTTAATTAATTACTTGGTTATTTAAAAAAAATCCTATCGTATTGAGCAGAGTATCGAATCAAAGATCCCGTTGCCCTGATTAATAAAATTGAATTTTTTTTTTTCAAGTTGTAACTTCACAAAATCATTTTAATGACTTAACTCATGTTACTTGAACTGAACTAGTGATTTTTTTAAATACATGATATTTTGTTCCATTTGATGCTTCGATAACGTTAAAAATAAAAGTAAAACTGTAAACAACAATATGTGTTATTAATCAGTTAATTTATTTGTAACAACAAAATATGTCATTTCTTAATGTATAGTTCAGCGAAAAAAAAATAAAGTTTTTTACGAATATGTTAACTGGATTCAAGATTAATGGACTATAATTACATAAAATCAGAACAGTGAGCACTTTTTATTAAAATAAACAGCTGTGGCCGTGGTTACAAATTTCCATCTACAGTGCTAATCAGAGGGGTGTGTACAGAAACTGTTTTTGAATGTGTATGCCAATAAAAATAATTCAATAAAACAAAGGAAATTGATCAAGGACTTACTTAGTACTAGGAAGATCACTGAATCCTTTAATTGTGGGATATCGCCCACTTCACTAATCTTTAGTTAAAAGTTTATTGAGATGTCGGTACAATCGAGGAGTCTGGATAGTAATATTTTTTTTTTTTACATGATCAAGTCATTCAATCTAAATTAGCACTAATACTTTGGTCAAATTTAAACCAGAAAAATAACTTGAACGTAAAAATTCAATTCAAATATTGCTTTTTTGACGGGAGTTCACCGAAATATTAAATAGTGTAACAAACAGGTGTGGTCCAGTTCCACAGTATGTTTGCAATTTTTATTGCTTACCCATATACATCACCCAGTTTATATCATTGTTCTGAAATTATAATAAGAGAACAATATCCATACATGAAAAATTTAAAAACCAAATTCCTAGTGATGAGAGATGTATCAATCACCCAGATGCCCCTGTGTAAGGAAAAATCAACTGGGATTGAGATAAAAAGGCTGGTACAGTAAAAATTAATCAATTTGTAATGTTAAGTTTATTAATGTTAATAATTAACATACAAAGACAAGATTTACCAACATCTTTCATTTAGGTCTATTCTTTTCCCGGTAGATGCCACTGTGCATACTGTTCTTATGTCCGTTCCAGTCTTGGAACTCGTTATTCAGAACATCTCAGTTAGCAGGCCGAGTTGTGAGGTTATCGTAATAAAGGTTTCCTTGTTTATTTTCTTAAAAGCGTGAAGAATTAATAAAAAAATTCGTTTATGTGTATTTATATTTTTTTTTTACTATATTTTATCGATTAAATTGAAATTGTGGGTCGAAATGGTAGCATGAGTATAGTTGTTAAATAATAAGCACGTTTCTATGGGAACAGTTTAACTTAGTTATATGGATCAAACACCATACTTTATTAACTAATAGTTAAAAGTTAATAAAAAATGGTATTATTACATGTTAAAATTGAAAAGGAAAGCCATTTCTTGTATGAAACAAATGTTAATGAAAGTGTAGATAAAACTATTGAAGCAGTGTCAGCGATTTATAATGGTATACTAAAAGTCAACAGGATTTGTTATGAAGTGAAGGAATTAGCAAAGCACGGAACATTATTTCCTCCAGAGATATTAGATGTGTACGAATCAGAAGTTGAAGAACTTGGTTTAAAAGATGAATGGGGTGATATTTGCATACCAAATGGTGGGTACACATATAATAAGGACCCAATGGGCAGGAGAAATGGAAAAGGACCCAATGAACAGATGGTAAAGATATTGGATAAAGCTGTTGATGAAGTCAAGGCAATGGTCTGTAAGAAACAGATTGAATTCAAAAAATCTTTGAATATTAAAATAGTTCAAGAAGCCTTAGATATTTTAAGGGGTGTTATTTTGATAGTATACCCAATGAACTTGCCCCCACATGATGCCATTCGTCTAGAGTTAGAAAATAATGAAGACTTGACTGGACAACAAGCTGCTAAAGAAGTTGTCGATAGTTCGCGTGCTTGCTTATGGTTTGTAAACAAAAAGATGACGAGAGGGAAAAAATTGAAAGATTATTTTGGAACAAATGAAAAAACCAAAGTGACAGTTAAACTCTCACAAACTGCTGATGATCAGCCGGTCACAGAAGGCCGAAGTGAAGAAGAATCTAAAGCTATGATGTTACAGGCATATAGGCGCCAAGAAGAACTGAAAAGATTAGAACAAGATGATGACGATAACTACCATGATTCTTCCTGGGCAGATAGTGGCAGCCTAAAGCGATCATTACAAGGCTTTGAAAATATTTCTTGGAAGCCATAATAACTTTTTGACTGTTCTCCCTTGATTATGATGTAAGATAATCTGAATCATAAGATGAGTTAATTATGGGAAATGGGTTAATTTCAATTATGGGAATTAACATTTCAGTTATTAAAAAAAATTAACATAGTATTTCTTGTCACTTTGCGTTTTTCCCCCTCTGCAATGCTTATGCATTAATAAGTAAACTTATATAAAATCTTGTGCTTACAATTTTCATTCAATTCCTTTGTGTGCAGCCACAGAATCTCAACATCGCATATCCAATTTTCTCGTGTAACTAATGTCTTTCTCTCTTCTAAATATGTTTATGTAGTTTTAAATGAAAAAAACAAAATGTTGTCGACATTGAAGTGAAATACGTTAAGTTACTATAATGGCTGCTTTACACAGTTGAAGTGTTAATCATGTTTATTCTAACTATAAGCTTGGCGAAAAATTGTCATAAATTTATATATTGGCTTTGTACGAACACTTTATCTGCTGTTTAAATATAAGAGAAATGCTTTTTGACATATGTCACACCCTCATTAATATACTTACCATTATCATTGAGTATTGTACTCCAAATAATCCATGGCAAAATTGTAATGAATATTTTCGGGCTAAGAAACTGTTAGGGAGCTCTGAATTTTTCTGCTTCATTTATTAGATAGATCAAAGGTTGATTAGACAGACACAGCAAATTTTTAGCAAACAATGAAAATAATCAACAGTTGTGGGAAAATATATTATTTCTATGCCAACAATTTCATAAAAAAAATATAATAAAATGTGGTGCTATAAATGGCTAATTATTATATAATTAATATGGATATTATATGAGTATTATTAACCAATACGGATTTTTTTCCCTTATTTACATCACATAAATAATGCATCAATTTGTATTATACAAAAACAAAAATGTTTACATATTTATATATATATATATTTTTTTACAAATAACTAGATAAAATTTAATAAATTACATAGAATGTAATAAAAATTACAATGTGCAGCAAAAAATTCACAGCTTTAAATATTTCTTACAATTATTGAAAAAAGCTATTTATAACAAATATAAATAAATAAATAGAACACATATACAAATATAATATTATCAAGTCATTTAACTAATTGATATTGTCAAATATCAACTTGCAGGATTGTTGCATTTGAGATTCCTAAATATATGTATATATATAGAACTTATCATAAACTATTGTATGTGCTATGTAAACAAAACAATCAATAACAATACAATTATTTTTATACAAATATATCGTGAATATTTAAATCACAAATCAACAATGTAAAACCGCACTATACATACTTAATACCATTGAACCTAGAAAACATATTCATCACAGTGATCCATTCGCACTATTACACAATTTATTTCTAACTTCAAAAACTTGCTGTATTGCCTCTCGGAAACAGAGGAAATTGTAGTCTATTACACCTGTAAGTAGAAGAAATTAACAATTATTTTCATAAATTGATACTTGATGATTGTAATGCACAAATTTAATTTAGATAGACATACTACTGACTACACTGCTTCCTTAGCTAGTAGGTTATTACAATTTAGAGCTACTGATTGAAGGAAAATTCAAGACTTGGATTGTGAAAATCAGAAGAACTTGCAAATCGTTTCAAATTTGAACATTAAACTAACATTTGAGATAAAACAGATTTATTTGGTACATAAGATAAAATTAAAATGTACCTTGCTTATCAAAGTTATCCTCTCTAAGAATGCAAACAAGCGCAAGAAACTTGCTGACTTCCCTGAGGTAAAGCACAGTTCCATTGTTCAATTTTATTAGGCTTGAACTTTGATGATCAAATGCTCCGTTCTCATCTTCTTGCATTCTGTAAAAATACAAATTTAACAATCATTGTTATATATGATTATGAATAGTTGTTTATTTTACTCGCTAAAAACCAATATGGTTAGTAAAATCAAACTTATTACTACAGTAAATTATTTCTTCATATGACAAAGAATCCATCATTGGATAAGTAGTGTTGATTGTTCAGTTTTAAAAGTTGCTGAACTTATTTGTATATATATCTTCAATGATGATAGAGAAACTTTTCAAAAAACTACTAACTAACCAGAACACCTTCAATTAACGTTATTAATAACCGACTAGATGCAAATATTAAAAAAAAATGAAGATAAAACTTAAAAAACCGTTCATCCATTTGGTTTTTCAAAACCACAAACCCTCGTTTTCACTCATGTGTCTCATTGATCCTAAGAATCCTGTATGACCTAGTCATGAAATTTTCCATGATCTGTCCAAACCAAAAAAAATACTACCCTCCCCACACTAAACAATTAAGGATCATTCATTAATTTAGTGATCAAAAAATATTTTTTTCCCTTTTCTCATATTGAGCAGGCTATCAAATTAAAGGTCTCAAAGTCCTGACCATGAATTTTAGTCAATTAAAATAAAGCCAGGTTGTTAAACTGTCAATTAGTCTGTCATTATTCATTCGCCCCTGTTTGACTTATAAGGCACGGAAGAAGTTCCACTTGGTATAGGATAGACTAAAAATAATAGCAAACCCATACAACATAATCTAGGGCCATCTATATATTAATTGCTTGGTAATTAAAATTCTCTGATCTTAGAGAATAGGAAAATTAAAGGTGTCGACGACTTTTTTAATTTGAAAAAAATAAAAATTAGGCTTAGATTACAAAATTAGAATGAGAATAATTATTAATTCTAATATAAAAGAAGCAATAACCCATCTTTCCTGTCCAAGAGGTTTTTTGGGGAAGAAAAGATAATGTATTATTTTTAACATGAACATGTTATCATCTTCAATAATAGCATAAAATGAAATTTTGATTAATTTGTGTATTCACAATAACATTCAAATGAATAATCATATTATGTTAGCAAATAGCACTTGAGCCTGTCATTAAGGCAAATGAATGGATTCAACTAAATTACTTACGTAACCTACTTTTGAACAGTGGCAAAATATGTCAAATTACACAATCCTAAAATATGACAAGGTTTTCAGTAGTTGAATAAACAAGGTAATGGGTTCAATCACAATCAATGATATTTGGAAATAGAAGTATTATTTAATGAAACAATTGTGTTTAAATGTTATTTTAAATGAGAATTAATTGTTTGGCTATTAATTATGCTTGATTAAATGAAGTATTATGTACATACTTCAAATAATTTCATTTATTTTAAAATATTGTGCTTAAACATAAAAATAATAAATTGTATATTTGCTATTAAAAAGAAAAATATCACATTCATATTACCGATCAGAATATTTTAACACACCAATTATTTAAAAAAATCAGAAGATTTTCTCTTCCAACATTCTTAAAACAATAACAAAAAAAGATTAATTCAAATAATTGCTTATTGGTAGAGACAGTTTTTAGAAATAGTAGATTGCTACTAAGTTACAATGTTGTTAATTAAATTTACTATTTTAATACTTGTGAAAAGAATTATATCAAATGAAGTGGTCAATATTGGCAAATATAGTAAAAAATAAAATAAAACCAAGATATCGATTTAGTAAATAGAGATTTTATTTTTTATGTAAATATGAAATACTTGAGAAAATTTTACTCAAGAATGTTAAAAAAAAAAATTGTGAGTAAAATTAGTATTTATAATAAATATGTAACATAATAAGCAATAAATGCATTTAGCACCAAAATTTTGTATGAGACTAAATTAAATTAAATGATAATTTGATATTTAAATTAAAGTAGGTATCCTCACACTGCAGAACGGTGTGAATTTCTTGACTAGTAAATATCAAGAGAGATATTAATGCAATAATACCATTACTTTTTTCATGAATTGTAATTAGAATAAAAATAAATTACCCATAAAGACCAGAAACATCAATGACAACATCGATCATATCACAGCAGAGCTCATAACTTTGCATATCTACGGGAGAACTATCAGTCGCAACATAAATCTTGGAAACAACATCGAACAAAAATGCTTTTTCAATACCTGAATTCTGTAAAAAAAAACATTATTAGTATATTATACACAAAGGCATTAAAAAATTTATTGTTAATCGGAAGTTGAATATTCATAATGAAATTGTTTGATTTTAGTCATTTGAGGTTGTTTTTGTTTCAGATTAAAAGAAACATTTGGTAAAACAGTACAAGAAGAGACAAGGCTAAATAGGGTAGTACGGTAAATTCCATCTCCCAACTTTAATTCCGATTAAATAGACAAGATTTGCTACTGCTTCCTGAGTATACCTATTTTCCCTCACAGGGCTCAGAGTGAACCCTGATAGGAATCTTCTTTAACATTGTAAGTTTGTTATCAATGTTCGTGTGCAAAGTGACATGAAGCAAGCCTATTGGTCCATATTATACACAAAGATTTGCTTCAACGAATTGTTCAATTTAAAAAACAAACAAACCAAGTTCTATACTATAGGCCAGTCTGAAGTGTGTAAGCTATACCTATCAACAACAAAACTTCCAATTTACTAATTTCAATTCACAATAATTATGGAAAACTCACCGAGATTAAAATATTGAGCAAATTTTCTAAGGTTGGTAACTGTGGAATCAATTTCTGCACAACTTTACTAAATGCCTCAAATATGCTGTGATCATAAATAGAGGTGAGGTGAAAGCTGAGATGGATATTGTGGAATCCTGCAATATAAGAAATTAATGAAAGTTTAAAAATGTACTATAAAATTCAAATGAAACTTACCTGCATCGGATAGGTCATCGTTTGCTCGCTGATGTATGTCCCTCTGCGTTTCCATCTTGTTATCTTCTGTCAGGCCATCTACTTTATGAATAAACGTTTCAAATTTAATATTAGGATTTATCTTATATGCTTTAGTTACTGTAACATTAAGTTTGTTTAAAGCATCCATGTAGTCATCCTAAAAAAATACATACCACAACATTAATTATATTTAGAAAATAAATTGTTGGTGAACTCAAAGAAACAAAACAAATTTTAACAACCTGGGCATCAATTACGAATACTAAAGCTCCACAGCCTCCAAAAATTATTTCTAAATCGAGATTGGAATCTAATAAGTCCATTTGACCTGGTAAATCCCATATTTGAAATTGTACAAAAGATGAATTACAAATCTCTTCTTTTACAATTTTATTTGTACTTTCAAGAAATAATGTTTCATTAGGAGACATTTTCTGAAAAACAACCTGTTCAATTGAAGACTTTCCACTTCTAAAAAGAAAAAGCAAAGTTGGCATTATATAAATAAGTCATGAAATAAAAGTTAATTAAAATTATGTAACATCAACTGACCTCCGAAGACCCATCAAGATGATTCTCGGTTTTTGGTCAATATTATTATTTTCCACACCCTCTGCATCCTGTTCAAATCCATTATATGAAAATTCTTTTTGGTCTTCATAACTTTGTCCGTACTGATCATCTTCGTCTTGCTCAAATGACTGGAAAATAAGAACATTAAGATAAGCACTAAAGAAATACAATGTATAAATAAAACGAGTGAATAATATCAACTCATTAATTCCAGCTCAAAATTGAACTGAACGAAAATTTTTAGTCACAAATTTTGAAATTGATATAAACACCTTTTAATTGATAAATAAAAAAACAAATGGCGAAGCTTGGGACACTTAAATTTACTGGAAGTATATAATGCTGGAGGTATTATAATTTAATTTAAATAATTGATAGTGCGAGGGAAAAATAGTAGAGCGCAATAGAAACAGACCAAATAAAATAAAATGTCACATACAAGTGAAGAAACGACATGGCAGCTCAGTGGTAGAGCATCTCAAGAGAAATCATATGGTCCCGGGTTCGAAACATGACTGAGTAACTATTTATCATTGATTTAATACAAATCGCACAGATCAACATTTTGTCCTTTAAGACATTTTCAGAACCTTTCACTTGATATTATAAATGATTGTATAATAAATTATCTTTTATACTAAAGATTATGTGGAAAAATTCGTTATTCCACTCATGTTCTAGGAGTAAGGCTTCAATAAGATTAAGTTAGTAACAAGGAAGAATTGAAAAATATTCCAAGTCAAAGATATTAAGTCTGTCTCAATATTTCTATTTGTGATTAATACACATTGAATCAGGTCAATGTTTTATCTTAACTTTTTCATTACTAATCATCTAGGCGATTCATGAAATGGCTAGGAAAATAAGGACATGAAAGTTCAGCGACCAACTAGGGATCATTGCATAAAAAGGAGTGTGGAATGTCAATTAATAATTCTAACCCAGATTAAACTCAATAAAAATTTAAAACAAAGAAAAATTAAATACATTAATAAATGTTGCTGAAGGTTATAGCAATACACACCATTATAATGCAGACTGGTAGAATTCCTTGCTGGTCAATTAATTTGATATTTTAGAAAATTTAATTTTGATCAATAGCAGTTGTAACATGGCTCAGATAGTAAGTAGAAGCAGGCTGCAGGTAGTTTGCTAGTAGAGATTAACGCCCCATTCAATACTGGGAATGGCAAAGTTTACACAGATTGCGATAACAAAGGGCACTTCTTATAAATAGATAGGGTGCAGATATGGCGAAGAGAGAACGGGAACGGTGGAAAACGCTTACAGTTAAGTACTACAAAGGAAAATTAACATTTGTCAATTCCATCACTGGCCTCTGACAGGGGTATTGTACAGGTTAGCATTCCCATGGATAACCCCTCAATTATTTATGCCGTCAGTCGCTCTACTACAGTCAGCTTTAGGCATTTTATTTACACCAGCTCCGGAGGCGATATCTGCATTTTCCGTATTACTATATTCGCTCAAAAATGAAATACCGACGAGCTCTCCTTCTAGCTTTATGTACGTTATTTCTGTCCATTTTCATATTGTCATTCAAAGGCGACGGGCGACCGTCAGAACAGAATTTTTATTAGATTATATGTTTCGGTTTTTAATTTTATTTTCTAGGTATAACAGCCTTTTTTAACGGAGTATTAGGAAACCCTTGGTCTTATGGTGGAAGGAGATCGGGTAAATTAACCACGCAGAAAGTAGAAGTGTCTTCTAAAAGTTATGCTAAGGAAACTGTCAGTCCCAATGGTAATGACTATTTAATTAACCTTTTTTTTTTTATGTCTGCCAGTATAAACCATTTATTCAACAAAGATGTATAAATGTCAATGATGAAAATGTATTATAGCATCGTTTTTTCTATGCATGTATACACCTGACCAATACATACGATTGAACTTAGACATTATTACAAGTTGCCGATACTTTTTGTCATTATGGACCTCTAAAGTTCCAACACATATTAAGCAGCTTGTGCTATTAGTTTTATTATGTAGTTAACTGCTCCGATAAGCAGAGTAACTGTATGGTGAATTGCACTGAAACTGTTTGGTACAGATCATGGTTTTTATTCGGTTTCTCTGTCTGCAGTGGAACTATATGTAAATCTGTGAGAAAAGAACGAAAGCAGCGGTTTGTTGGCTAATTGTGTCTTTGTTTTTACCTGAAGAACAAAGGAGGAAAAGAAAGTGCGAATATTGGAGAAAATAATACTATATTTAGAAAAGTGTTTCATCATCTGATTGTGATTGGTGAAAGGAGCAACAAGAGTGAGAAGAACTCGGGAATTACAGGAATAGACGATAGTGTATTTCAAGTCCGGCTTAGTAAACATGCTTCTTTAGTTGATAAAAATGAGCACACTTTTTTGAGGGAGGCAATATTATCGCCTCCTTTGTCCATAGCTAGTATCAATTGAGTGAGCTGTAGGTTAAATTGAAAGAACTGCAAAAAGGAATCTGGTAGCATGGGCCTGTGAACCTCTCGGTAAAACATAAAATGTGTGGGCCGATTTATATAATATTAATTACGGCATCTAGATTTTAATTAGATCTTTTACTCAATGTGGTATCAGAATAATTTTATTTAAATTGCCAGGTAATTAATTGATGATTCTTTATTATTTTTCTTTGGAATCCTTTCATGTTTGGCATCAATGGGATTTCCATTCAAAATGTCTTGCTTCTACGTTCAACAGGGCATAGAGCTTATAGCTGTTGAAAATGTTATTGGTGAATAAATACCATATTGTGGAATGACGGAAAATCTATTATTTAATTATACCCTTCACACCTTAAAGGCACTGATCATATTTAAAACAAAGGTGTTTCAGTATTTTAATAACCAAAGTATGTTATACTAATTGATCATCATTATATTGTTAATTTTGTTGACCACACTGTTTTAATCGTATATCATCTCTAAATATTTCTTATCTATTAACTTAAATTGTTTTACCATATTTACAAATGTACCCAGTACTTTTACAGATATAATTTTTTTGTTAATTAATATGCTCATTTCATGAAGGTTCGTGTTTAAAACTAATACCATTTTTCACAACTATTATACCTTTTCTTTCTTTTACTGTTATCACAATTTGAAATGTATCACACCCTTATGACATTGACAATAGTACAGGACTTGCAATCCAACATATAGTCTTTTTTTATAGTATTATCAAAGATGTTTTTATAAAAGCATCGCTAACTTAGAAAATGAATAGTATATAAAAATTAATACATACGTCAGCCCAGTTGTTCTCTCTCGTGATATGGTTGCCCATTTTCGACTGTGTTTATGTGCCTTTGACTGATTGTCTATTGATAAGCTCATGTTTTTTATATTTGTGTTTCTTTGAGTTGTATATAATAGCATGGATATTTGATTTTTTTAATATCTTTTGTTCTTTTTTATTTTTCTTAAAATGTGTTTTTGTTATTATTTCTAATTTTGAAAAAAGAACATTTAAGTGGTTGATTGCATCAAAAATGTAAAAAAAAAATACTTCCGGACAGCGAACATAGAACTGTTAAAAGACATTCCAATTAATGAACCAAAAGCATGAATTAATACTCCTGCTAACTTCTTGAAACCTAATTAAGCACATTAATTACTTCATAATAAAAAATAAATATTTTCTATCATATTGATTATCGAATCATATTTTAAGTATCCTAATTAATAATTTTTTTTTTGTTTTGTATTTTCAAACAATAGTTTCAAAAAGTCATGTTCGCAACTTTAATCCTATCCATGTTTAATGTAAAGGCTTGATACTTTACTATGTGGTTCTGCTAGCCCCATTGATGCTATAATTACAAAAATAGTAGTGCTATTTTTTAAGCTTAGTTTAGCTATTTATTAGTATCACTAAAGCTAAAAAATAATAAAGAATTATTAATTACTTCTTATACTGAGTAGCATATAAAATTAAAGATTTTAGTGTCTTGATTAATAATATGTGTTAATACTTTTATGGACTATAATTACAAAAGATAATTTATTAAGGCATTTTTTGTGAAAACAGTAATAAAACCCTTAATTGTGTGGTATATAACATTTGACTTGAATTTTTAAATTAAACATTGAGTTTGACGTTTTTCCGAAGCTTTTGTGATTTGTAAATTAAAACATATATTGAAAAGAATATTAAGTTTATTATTAATTAAAAAAAAAGTGATGCGTAGCCTCCAGTAGTTCGAAGGGTCCTTTTCTACCTGAGTAAGCACTCTCGTTAGTAACTGCCACTCATAGTGGTAAGTGGTAAGCAGTAGGTAGGCGGTCACTGAGCTAAATCTTGCACTTGCACATCGTCACCATTATTAGCCTCATAAACACTAGAAAATTGATAATATTTAGTCGAAAAGTAAATATAGCAAATACAACAATAAATATAAAACAACATGCTTATCTCATTTGATGTTAGGTTTTGTTGTAACTAACACATGTAGAACAAACACAGGAAACTGGAGGCTTCCCAACCTAACACAAAAAACCCGAGTTCTAAGTTTTTGATGTCAATCAGAAAAAGCAGAATGAGTAAGCACAAACCGAAGTTTGTATTGCTTTTGCCGACAATTGATTGAGTTTGAATCCAGGCTGTTTTCTCGATGTCTAATTATTATTATATGATTATTATTTTATTTTTAAGTTGAATAATATTTTTGTTTTCTATTCACTGTTTTAGCTGAAGCGGCTAAGGTAGGTAAAACTTCATCAGGGAGTATTCTCTCAGCTTGGGGTATCATTTCCCTTATTATGTTTGTTATTGGCAGCTCTTTTATTATTTATTATTTCAGTATATTTTACCCGATGATCTGTGCCAAAAGGGGCAAATATGATATAATGGAAATGGCATCTGTTTGATGTCGATTATTTCATCAACGGCGTATTATAGATAGTTTATCATGACATGACATTTTATGTAATAATTTTGCATTATTATGATCTTAGACATAATTTTATAAACACTCAAAACCAGGATTTTTATGGCGTATTTTATTATTAAATACTCATTAAGTATTGTAGTTATTAGGTGTCAAAAAGTTTAGTTATCTCGTGTTTGGTGTTAAAATTAAATGCCAAGTTAAAAATGTGATGAGTTATGTAATTTTAAAGCTCTATTGAACACATACCGTTCTTATCAAATTCATAATGTGGAAATAAATTTCAATTCTGTGCTTTAATACGGTTTAGACATTTAAAAAAATAAATAAATCTTCGCCAATAGCAAATAATATACTTTACATTATATCATAGATTCCCTGATTCATGTAGATGATATGAGATTACTGTTGGGACCTTGTCCAAGTATTATTATGCATAGTATTTATTTTTTTAAATTACTCTTATTAAATAAAATTATGATGTTATTTTCATGAATGAAAATATTGTGATATATAAGAGACTTTATGATACGCACAGTGATTCATTATTTTAGAATAATATTTCCATTTAATAACAATGCCTTCACATAAACCTTACTAATTTGAAACAGTGGCACTCAAACATTGAATACAGTAGTTTCAATTATCTGGATTAATTGAATATTTAGGTTTCTTAGATTATTAAGAATCTACACGATCAGAAGAAAATTATCTATCCTTTTAATAGCCTGATAAAAACTGTGGATTTCTTTCTTTAAAATTTTCATGGCCTTCAATTCAAATGTTTTAAAGGTGATGGAGGCATCCCTGTGCCTAATTGGTTTTAGAAAATGTTCCTCTTCCTCAACTTCATCCCCATCGTCATCGTTGTTGTTCTTTGGTGACATGATATTCTGAATGATGTCACTATCGTTTGGTATTTGGGTTGTTGTGACATCAGAGTTTTCACTCTCATTCACAGAAGTCGCTTCTCCTGACTTGTGATATGTTGTGGTGTGCCTTGAAACAGTTGAGCCACCCATTGTTGCAACAGAAATGTGATGGCTCAATTTGACAGCAAGTTCGTCAGCTTCTTTAGTAATGCTCCGGTTAGAGGAATTTTTATTGTCCAATGCCTTGAAAATCGATTGTGCACAGCTACATTAATGTCGTCTTTGACACATTTCCTATGCACAGATTCATGAGCCAAGTGGAAATAAGAAGTGAAGTTATGAAAATGAGATCTTACCTCAATTTTTTCATGTTCAATTGATTGTTTTCAAAGGCCTCAAGGATTTCTTTTTTCTTTATGATTATGTACATCATAGTTGATTGATATTGAATTTCCAAGACACGTGGGCATTACTCGAACCACTTTCAATTTCGCTAATTACCGTGGCTTTGTCTTCGACCAGCATTTAAGGTTTACCTTTCTCTTCAACATTTAAACTTTTTGCACTGAAGCACACAAGAACGATGGCATAATTGAGAACGAATGAATAAGTTTCTCAGTTTAAAAAGAAAGACTGAGGGGGGGAAGAGGGGAGTAAAAATGTAGGGCATGGTATTTCTCTTTCCAGTGAATTCCCTGTATACCTTTCACTTCTATTGTTGAAAAAAAAACCCTGAGTAACCCAGGTAATTTTTGTTTCTTATAACAGTGAATATTAAATGAATTAATTAAAATTCATAAGTTAATTGAATTAAACTAGGGTGACCAATCTTTCCTTTTAATGCTATCCCTTATATCTGAGGATTCCTTATAATTGAGTTTCTTATAAGTGAGTTATACCGAGTTAGGAACAATTAATTACTTTGGATATTAGAGAAATGTTTAAGTTGGGAGTTTCTAGAAATTAATAGCACATAATTTCTCTCCAAGTTCTTAATTTTTCTCCCGATGTCTTAAAATTTTCCTGATAATTGAAACTACTACAGTGTGATCGTTATCAAAAATGTTCTGTAAATAAATTGATGTTTATTAATATCTCTTGGATAACCAATACCATTGTATATGTATTTTTTTAATCCTTGATTTTGAATTAGTAAGTTTGTTTAAATGAGGAATTCAAGAAAATTAATTCTTAGCTTTAATTATATTAAAAATTGCATTTAGTATGAAATCGTCCTCAAACGCACATTTGAACATATGGAGCATTCTCTCCATTGTTGACATTGTTTATCAATAAAAGTTTATTGTTTAGAGACTAATCTTTAAAATGTGTTATGTTATACAACATATAGATAATTATTTCTCTATATAAAAAATATTTACATTAAGATTAGAAATAAGACAAAATTTTTATGGATGATCCTTGATATAAAATTGTTTACAATATCTACGAATAAACTGCCCTAGAGGTTAATAGACTTTATAGCTGATGTATAAGACTGGAAATCGTATTGTATTTAAATATGGCTTTGAAATGTATTAGTATTACTATTTATTAAAAAAATATATATATTTTGTATTTTAAAAGTGGTATACATTTGAATCTGCCAATGACATTTATTAATTTTTGTTTAGTTATTAAAATTAGATAAATGAACATTTTTTTCCCCTTTAATTTATTATAAAAGTGAATATAAAAGACAATAAGATATATTTACACCTCATCTTTATTTTATATGTATTTATTTATTAAAACTGAAATGAAAGTTTTCAATTTCTCAACAATTTGAGAATACTAGATCGTATTACTCAGGACAAACTACTAATAGATTATTGTATTGATGGAAAAGTGCCCTAACGACTAGAAATGAGGAAAATCTTTAGATTGCGTCTTCCCACAAGATTTTTTGTAAGGCATTGAACTAAATCCTTGCTGAATTTAGAGTGAATATATCTACTGGCCTTACAGCTTTAGCATAACCCACATACTTTTCTGATTTTAATATATTATGTTTATTGATGCTTTTATATTAGTCGTTAGTAGTATTAATTAATATTGCAATATAATATTTTATTATATACGTTGAGTTTACTTTCTAGCTAATTAATAGTTCGCTTTAATTTACAAGAACCTATTTTGGTAAGCCATAATCTTTTTTTTAATCTAATTTTTATTTGAATTTTCTAGTTTAATGTGATGTTTTTATGCTTTATCTGTGTAATTAAATTAACGAATTCAGTTTCTCACATGTAGTTACTCGTATTTATTGTTGTACTATTTCATTGTTTAATCAATGCTTATTGTTTTCATTGTAATAATAAATTGAGAAAATCCTTTAAACTAGCACATTTACAAAATTTATGTTTAATTTTAATTTATCCTCCTGGTTTATGAATATCTTTTTGTTTAAGTTTAAACAGACTTTTATCTTCAAGTTAAAAAAAAAAATTATTTAATTATTCTGGTGACTTTTCAGGAAATTCTCATATCTTTCTGATATATAATATATTATATATTAATTATAATATATATCATTATTTTTTTAGGAATTATTCATTTGTAGATAGAGGTCTCATTAGTTATGAAAAATTAATTATGATGCAATTAAAGATAATATAATAAATATAATAATTGAAGTTAAAGTCTGTTTGTTTATCAACTATAGTTGTATTGAAAAATGAAAGATTTTATTATATAATACCATAATTTTCTGTCAAGAGCTTCCTTTCCCTGATCGAAACAGTTCACATAAAGCTTCTCGAAACGCACGGTTATATTTTTTATAATTTGAATCTTCACTAAATGGGATCGCTTGTAACATAAAAAAAAATGATGGATGTTTTATGTTAATAAAAAAATAATAGCGATTAAAAATATAAGACATTTTTGCTTGTGTTATTGAAAACATGTGTTGTATAATTAACAAGTATTTTTTTCTCAAAATATTATATTTTTTAACATACAGTGGAGTCACAATTATCCGTGGTAATTATGGTTGAGTGCCGCCCCCCTGTATATCATGAGATTTTGAAACAAGAAGGATAAAAAATAAGTCATTTTTATGTTAATTGTTTACATAATTAATTAAATTATATGTGTATGTATAAACTATATTTACATATATGAAAAATCTGAGGGATTTTATTTAACTTTGAAAAAACTGCCATCTACATTTGTAGGGCGATGAATAATTGTAAATAAATGGTCTCGTGATTATACCTTAATAATTACTTGAAAGTAGATAAATGTTAAATGTTTAGAGAAATTCAGATGTCATATAACATATCAATATTCATGATTTTTATAGCGACTAAAATAGTAAAATTGTGATATATATTAAAATACAAGTAACAAGGTATAAATATTTAGATCTCTTAAAAAACTTGTTATTGTATTTTATTGTTTATTATTTATTAATCATGGTGTACATTGATGAAAGATGATAAATTTTTATCGTCGCTACAAAAAACTTGTGAGCTGAAAAATGTATTTGCTACATTTATCACTGCTATAGAAAATTAGTATTTGGTTTATGTTAATGAAATTTAAAATTGGTTGTTATAAATATATATATATTTCTTATCCATGAAATTCCATCTTAATTAGTTTTCTATTTTCTGGAATGAGTTCAGTATTTTTTGTTTAGATTAATGATATTAATCAATATTTCTTTCTAATCAGGTTTATAGTAAAATTATTTTTATTTTTTATAGAAATATAGATTGTTTTGATTAGCTTTATTGTAATCTAAAGACTTGGTTAAATTCATGTATTCAAAAGGTTTAAATGCAAGGGAATAAATGTTATGAAATATTATATTAAAAATGTATAACTTTAAGAGAGAAAATAGCTTTAATGCTCAGTATTTTATTATATTAATGTGTAATTTATGTAAATGTTTGTTCATTTATATGTTTATGTTTTCTAATCATGGAAATACAGTAATTGTTTCAATCGTTCATGTTTTAGTCTCCTTATACAATTATTCTAGGATTATTGCTGAACACAAAGAGGAAGGTTCTACTTTAAAACAATTATGGGCAGGGGCCTGTCATCATTTTGTGTGACTGTTCTACAAAATTGGTTGTAAAAATGTTCCAACCAATCTGAAATTTCAATAGTCTATTCTACGCTACAGATTAGGTTGTATAAGCGTTGTTTAAGAGATAATGGGAAGTGTATGAAGAAAAATTTAACTTGAAAAAAGTTATGTTGTCTTACTTTTTAGATTTAAAATCTTGAAAATGAATTTTCATGATCATCATTGTTAAGTTGATATATTGGAGGCAGTGAAATAAATTAAAAAAAAAGTTTTGGGAGCAAACAATAAGGATTGCATACTTAATGCCTTTTGAGCCATCGGCAGGTAGGTTTTTTTTTGTTAATATTTTAGATATTAACAATTTTGTTTTTAAATCGTTCTAATGGCCATTTTCAGTTATGAGATGGTTTAAGAAATAAAATACTCGTTTTTTTTTCATAATATGTAAGTACCTTACCTCTAGATAGTGTTCTTTGTTTTCTACACCCTTTATTTTGTTTATATGTATTTCATAAAGAAAAATTTAGTTCATAATGAATCCGACAAAATTTTAGGCGGAAATATATAACAAAAAAAATAATATAATATATTGATCTTAGGACCATCTAGTTACGGTTTGTGTTCATAGTTTTCTCTGAAGCATATATGTGTTAAGATAGTTTGGTCTGAGTATTTAATTAGTAACTATGTTATGAACAGGATGATCAGGTTTCGCATTTTTTGTTGTGAAAATATTAATGGAAGAGTTGTTTAAGTACTACTTACTCATTGATCTATCAGCATTTCTTTCATGCTCTTCGACTTCTATATAATCGAAAGTTTCTAATCTTGGCAGGACTTTTAATGCTTCCACTCTCCAAATTTTTTTTGGAAATTTCTCGGTCAAAGGGTTTTCTGTCAATCGACAAAACAATTATATCCATGCATGATAGTTCTCATTTGAGGTGCACTTCTGTACTAAACTAAATTTTTTCCTGCATAGATGCCTCCACATCATGACGGTACTTTATGTTAAAACTCTCTTGGTAATATTAAAATTAAAAAATATATCCTACTTTATAATCACACCAAAACAATAAATAATATATTTAATGATATTTCTGTTTTCTTATATGCTATATTTTGTTTCAAGATAAAGTAGAAATTAACGATGGTAATCCAAAAATTAATTCAAAGAAATTAAAGTTTCGAGTGCTTCTAATATGGTTTAGTTAATAAATTGAAGAATTAAGGTATAAACAAAATATAACATTTCAGTTATTTAAGAAAATTATTTGGATAACCGACAGAACTTCCACCCCGTTTTTAGTTATTTTTTCTACACATTATAGGAAATTTAATTATTGAAATGTGATATACTTTTTCCAACCATTTTTATCCAAAAATTTGACAATTTTTTAACCCAACAAATGCAAGAGCTTGTCTATTTGCTGAGTACTACTGTAAAAAATAAGATTCAAAGGAAATTGATTGAATGAGTGCAGAGGTAAATGTTATGTAGTTAAAAACAAAATAAAACTGCTCTCACCTTTCACTGAAAGTTGCTTTAAATTTTTGCACAAGGCCAGCCTACAGAACTCTATGGGCTGATGGATGCAGTTGTATGAAATGTCTAATTCTTTTAATTGGATTAATTTTTTGATTCCTTTGGTTTCTGTAATAAAATTCTTTGCAATTATAAGTACTTCAAGTGTTTTGCCGACACTCTCCTGAAGAAAACCTTTTTTAGATTTACTGGATGGATGAGCACTTACTTAAACATGAACTTTTAGTATTATAGTATTAATTTAATCATAATTTCAAAAAAAAGTCTTATCAGGTTTTATTATTGTCTATGACATAGCTTGAGGATGAGAGACTGTATCCAAAAATTTAAGTTGAAAGCGCTTGCATTATTAAATAAAACCATTTGTAAGGAGGTTTTGAAAAAGTTTATTTTAGGAGCTGGTAATAAGATTCACCTCTTCTAATTAGGCAGTTCTCTTAACTAAAAAGTCATATTTTATTCAGGCAGGCTAACAAGGAAACAGTACGATAAAATTGTATATCTAGTATTATGTTGTAAATAATTAATCGGAAAGGTCTAGTATTACCAACTGCAGAAAGCTTGGATTTAATAAACTAAATAATATAATACATAAAAAAAAATGTTGGTTTAGAACACCAATTTAGAGAGCTATTTAGTTAAAATCTTCCCTGCAATAAAAGACAAATGTACTGCGAGTTTTGTTTTTTTTCACCAAAGAATCGTCAAATTGTATACTATTCAATTTATCAACGCAGATACAATAAATATCCAGTTCAAACCCCTCACCAGTAAATAAAGTAGACTAATACAGATGGCACGAGGATTAATAACAATGTCTTTGAAAGGAAAAAAATATCATACTCACCAATCCATCTAGGGATTTTATCCTATTCTGAGCTAGAGACAGAACTTTTAAATTTTTAAGTCCTTCGAGATTAGATATCTTTTCAATCATATTTAATGAGATACTTAATACCCTGGTAAAGTATAATAACATGACATTAACCAGGGCCTGAAACTCTCCGTAACTTCTAAGATTAATAATTATTTCTTAGGGATGTATAATATATTTTTATTTTATTTTGAACTTTTATACTTGAAAATGATTTCAATGCTTAAAAAAAAAATTAACTTATTTTTTAAACTTATAAATAAAAGTTGTTTTATGACTGTTACTAAAAAACTTGTGAAGAAACAGTTTTAATGAACAAGTGAAAACCTTCAGCTTAACTTTTTTTTTAATAAAGTGGTATTGCTTAATACTAGGCACTAACACGCATTGTGTAAGACCAGACAATGAGCTGTCCATTTCTGATATTGGGGGCCATACCCCTCGAAGAATCACTTCTTTCGTCTCGTATATGCTTTTCTCAAACATGTGAGGCCATTCAGAAATTAAGTCGTTGACACTACAGGTTTTCTACAAAACAGCATATTTCAAACAAAGTAATTAATTTATAGCAATTAAATAATTACTAGTCGATTTTTTCTTACATAGTCATTTTCTTTATCTTTTTCCATTTCGACTTGAAGGCGACTTTGTTGTGATATTATGTAATTACCATCATAAATTTGGTTGTTATTGTAAATATGATTTATTGTCAGCTGTTACTTAACTTGTACACATGATATTATTAAACTGTAGCAAAAATATAAAGAATCATCCCCATAACCGAGGCAGTTAAATTGTGTGATTAAAAATATGCTAAGTCAGGGTCTGGTACAGCAGTAAATGCTTTATTATATTAGTGGCATGAGCTCACATTTATAAGTGGATAAGTAAAATTATTTAGGCCCTCGGGATTGGATAGTCCACTACTCCTGACCGAATCAAGAGTAAAAAACTGTTCAATAAATTAAATCTATTTATATTCTGTAATAGTTTTACATGAGTAACTATTAGTTGGTATGTATAAAATGATATTTTTGATAAATGATTCTGAGTAGTTTTTTCACAATCAATTAATAAGTTTTAACACGCTTATGTTCAATCCTCTTAATGTTTGGTCTTAATTTTCTACAGCCTTGTACATTTTGTTAATGTCCCTATAATCTATATACAAAATTATTTAATGCGAAACTTCAGGTAATTTTTTATAACACCAATATCCAGCAACATGTAATAACTTCCAGTTTAAATAAGGTCATAAAGTAATAAACCTGATTAATAATACTGATCCAAATTATTATCCTAATCATTTTAAATGTTATTTTTTAGGATTAATTTTCAGACAACTGACAAGAACAGAAGGTATGGTTTTTAAAACAGATTTAATCCTATTATAAATTACTATAGTCATCCCTGTGTTTTGACAAGCCTTTTCTTGTAATAGGTCTGATAGTGGTAGGTTAAAATGTATTTGGAGAGCCACATAAAGATTCTTAAATCTTTTACCTTGCTCTCTTGGTTTATTATTAAGTAAAATAGGTTCTGTTAATCAAAACATTTTTGAGCTATAGTTTTTTTATAATTAAACCTATGATGTTAGGAACATCACACTTTCATCATTTATCATAATGAATTTCACTTGAATCATTACATTTCCAACACAGGAAATTGAAGGGAAAAGTATGTCCACAGAGGTGCAATTCTTGTTAAAAGTTTAGGAGTAAAACCACTGCTAACACGCTGTACCAAGTCAGATCAAAATGTTAATACAATTATTAGCTTTGAATAAGTATGGATGCTTTGGCTGAGGAGTTAGGGCCTACAAGAGGCAACGGCAACCTGACGAGGTAGCCTGATCTATAAATCAAAATGGGTCAACCATTTCTGCCCCTTGCAATTAAGAAGCCTTTAGGCCAAAAAATCATAAATGAATAAAATAAACAAAAATGATTGTTACCTAAAAAATAATAATTTTATTATTTTAATTTACATTCATACAAAATATTTTTAAATATTTTTTTCATGAGATTTTACATTGAAGAGTTTATTTAAATATATAAAGAATAATGACTGGACTTGCATGGAAAAATATAAATCAGTCTATTACTAATAAATACTTGTTAATAATAATAATTATAATTGCACATGCTCAAAGTGAATTTAATTAGATATAAATAACTAACTGAAAAACAAAAATTCTATTTCAGTTAATAGGCATAGACTAGAAAAAACTAATAGGAAGAAAATATTTTTCCAGCAAGCCCAAAAATTTATAAATTGTTCTTATCGAAAATTCGATTCTTCAATAAAATACAGATAAATGCAAAACAGGTGATGTACAAGATACAGAGATTGTACCGTTTGTTATATTTATTATATTAGTGGCGACTGTTAAGTGCCATAGGAATTCGCTTATCTAAACATCAACCTCTAATTCAATATCACCTAAGTACACGTTACTAAATGCGACAATTAATACCTAGTTATTCATATGCTAAGTCATAAGTTCATTAAAAAAAATTTAACGAAGAGAAGTTGTATCAACTTTGTATACAGGAATGGAATTGTTTTAAATTAATTATGTAACTTAAAACAATTCAAACATATTCCCATCGGACATTTATTACACACCATGATATAATTTTGAGAAAAATTTTAGGAATGGCAACTTTTGCCACATAATTAATTATTATTTGTCGAACAAAATGTAGCCCTAATAAATTATTAGTTTAATTCAAAGCGTACCACCCATGGTACGTACTGTAAATGATTCCACATTATGACTTTACTTTGTCCGGCAGATTAATCAGAATAAAGAAATACCCTCAAATTGTTTAAAGCTAGTAAAAAACAATATTTCTATCAAAACTTAATTATAAGTATTACAATATAATTCTTTCTCCCTACACTAATGACAAACACAATCAACATATACAACTTATATAAGAATGTCTTCCATATTTGAGGTTTACGTCAGTCTTTAAGCTCACTCAGGGTATCTCAGACGACAGGGGAACGGCAGGCATGGATAGGGAGGGGATGCCGATGTCTGAGACGAATTTATAACTCGTCGTCCAAGCGTACATCAGAGAGATCTATGTCTTCGTCTTGAGGCGGGACTCCGTCTTTTCCATCCCAAGGCTCACTATCCACTACAGATGGCAGGGAAGAACCTTTGACTGGACCTGTGTTGCCTCGGCCGTACGACAGATCCCTGCAATAAGCAAAACTGTTTTAACACTCCTTCCTCAACAGTTGAAGTAAGATTTAATCATAGTAATGCACAATTGAATGTAATAAAATGTAACAATTTTTATTCAGGGACGATTGTCACCTAAGAATAACAATAAGGAACTACCTAAAAAATTAAAATAAATATTCTGATCTAATCTTTGGTTATTGAATTCAACATGTTGGTTATTTTCGTATGAAACTTTGATTTTCAGAATCAGTATCGGAGGGAAGGATTAAATCGATGACTATCGAATAAGTATTGCTCCTTCATGCAATGACAACAGAGGAAACAATTCAAAAGGCTGTATAAGAACAAACATTAATGATTTTAGTATTGAAAACTGTACCTTAAGAACTCATTGATTCCATCACTTGAGAAAGATCCTCTCAGTATTGAATATTTCATTTTTTTAGCATTGAGGACAGCCATTGCTGGATAGCCAAAGCCACCGATCTCCAATGCTTCTTCAACATCCGGTTGAGCACCTGCCTCGGACCATACCCAACTAAAGAAAATAAAGCATTTTGTTGAGGCCACATAGCATGTGTATACATTGTTCAGTTTAAATTAGAAAAAGTTTTCTGCAACTCTATTTACAATAGTCCTTAATTTTTTTCCTGCAGTCTTTGAGTCATAATTCTAAATATATTGACTAATAACATAGATTATTTTTAACTATAAAATAAAAAAAAATACTAAAACTTTCAACATGCTTACCCCCACATCTTTTGCTTAAATTTTTCACCCATTGTCTTCAAAATCTTCAAATATCCATTTCTACAATCAGCTTGGCAGTCAAGAATGTGAGGAAGAACGGCAATAACACATAAAGGCTTATCTTCGCAGGATGTTTTCAGAGTCTTTTCATTTAAAATCTGAAAATATGTGTAATATCATTAATTTGCTCATCAATCAATAACCTAGATAAGTTAATTTGGTTAAATAAGAAAAGAACAGACAATGACAAGTCTGGTATTCAGCAGGGATAGAGGAGCTCAGAAAGTCCCAAGTTTAAATGTCAGCCCTGTCACTAATTTCGTCTATTCAACCAATCATTATTCAATACTTAGGTGCTATTTTTCAAATTTTATTACTGCACAAGATAGTCTAAAATTTTAGTAAATTTGTTAAATTCACATTTTTATATCTAGTTGAACCAAGGATCAGTTGCCTATTTTTCCCTATTATATCAAAGATTTTTTTTATACCGACCAATATTTGTTATTTACATAAATTATGAAATAAATTTTTGAAAATACATAAAAACAAAATTAAGGCTATAGAAAATGAGGGAACAATATCGGGAGATGTCTGAGCTTGGGCCAAGTTCTTAAATGATCATGAAAAAAATTGTCATTGAGCCATAAATGCTATATTTTATTGTTTAAACCATCTTGATCACTGATAATCAATGAATGACAAAAGAAAAAATAATTTATACCTGCTTTATTTCTGGAGGCTCAATATTCGAAGCAAGTTTATCAAGGCCAAAATTGACAATGTCTGAACTTGTTCTGCCACCTTCGTAATTCTCAGCAGAGGATCTCGACTTCTTACCAGGTGGGAAATATTTTATTGTTGGATAGCCTTGAACATTATATTCGCTGGCTTTACTTTGGTGAACTGTAGCATCTAAAGCTCCTAATTTCACCTGGAAATAATTAAGATTAAACAAAAACGTTAAATACCAAGTTTTCTATTAAAATTTATATATTTAATTCATTTATGTGAAAAAAAATGTAATACCTTTCCCTTGAGTTGAGTCGCAGCTTCAGCCCATTGAGGGGCAAGGTTTTTGCAATGGCCACACCAAGGAGCATAAAACTCCACCAACCAAATATCATCAGATTGTAATACCAACTTATCAAAATTAGAGTCTGTCAGTTCAATAACATCATCTGATGAACCGCCAGAGGACTGCAATCCAATTTCAATTACAATTACTTACACAACATTTTTAAATAGTTTTATCGATTGTATTAATAAAATTAAAGCAAAAAAAGACACTAACCTTTCCTCCACCCAACTTTTCATTAATTTTTTTCTTAATAACATTCATTACGGCATCGGCCAATCCTTGCGCTGTTCTAGGTCCATTGTAATCTTCAGTCTTAGACCCATGAATAATTTTAACTGTAGGGAATCCTCTCACACCATATTTACCAGGTACGCTCTTATGGTCGTCAGCATTTAATGCTCCTACTTTAACAACACCCTAGATGGAAGAAAAGGATCAATTAATTTTAAAAGAATCAGAAAACAACTTGTAATATACAATGGTAGACTATTTCAACAGAGCGTGAAATAAAACATTGTTTTTTTTTTTAGTAAAATATTATCCTTTTCTCTGTGTGTTTATTATTTTTACTGAGATATGCTCTTTAATTCACTATAAATTATTTAAGTAAACTGATAAATACAGTGCATTGGGCTGCTGTTAGACAGGAATATTACAAATAAAACACTATTTTGATTAAGCCATGGCTTTAACTCGGGACAAACTCCATCCTCAATCTCCAGATGGGTGCTTTACCTCTAAGCCAACCCTACACTAACGATAGCCCTGTCTAAAATTTGTTTTATACTATGCTCACAATCTCGTTAAACTTCCCACTATATTAAAAAAGTTCCCCATAAATATAAATAATATTTTCCAAATATTATCAATTAATAAATTTGCTATAATTGAAAAATATATCACAAAGATAATAATCGTAAGTAGGCAGCTACAAAAAAAAAAGAAAGAAAAGTTCAACACCAAATAAGGATAAGTTCAAATAAGACATTCATAAATAAATCATATAATATTCAACTCTTACTTTCAATGCTGTAGCTGCTTTCGAATATTCAGGTACAAATTGCTGACAATGTCCACACCACGGAGCAAAAAATTCCACAACCCATATGTCATCGCTCTTGGTGACTAATTTTTCAAAGTTATTATCGTTCAATTCTATCACATCCGAGTTTGAAGGAAAAAGACAGAAGGCTTGAGATAAAATCCCAATCAAAACTGAAAAACAATGAAAGAATTATACACATATCATTATCACACAAGCAAATCACAAAACATTGAGTGCTTAATTAAATATCTTTTATTTATATTAAAATATAAAAACAATTTCTACAACACTAGCTCTTAGCAATTTAGTTAATAGCGTCAAACTTATTTCATACTGACATAATTAAAAAATGATTTTTTGAAATCGAGGATTATTATTTGACTTTTCATAATTTTCAATAAATTCTGCAGAATAACAGATTTAATTCATTTAAACTTTCAATTTGGTTTGAAACTGTCATGATCAAGGAAATTACATTTTTAATTACCAGGTAATTAAATAATAATAACACTTGGTTTTAATTACAAGGTGATTAAACCATAATTGACGATTGGTTTTAATTACCAGGTAATTAAATCATAATTGACAATCATTTTTATGGGGTTAGAAAATTAAGTTATGTTGGGGTCTCAAGTGGAACATTCTTGCAAAATTACACGTCTTGATGATATAAAAAGAATTTAGAGAGCGTCTCAGTTGTAGTGATTCATTAATACAATCTACTAAAGTCAGAACAAATATATCATATTTTTAATTAGTAACCTTTAATTTGATACCCTCATCAATGTCTTAAGAAGACAATCTTTGATCAAGTATGTATATAACTCACACTTTGGGACTGTATTCCCACAATCAATTCCGGAATCGAAAACGTACACAGCATTAGCCTAAGTTGCTAATGTTAAGGAAGGTAATTTGAAGGTAGGTTGAACAGCAGTTTGGAAGGTAGACCACCCAGCTTACGCTTTCCACCATATGGAGGCTTAAGTACTCTCCCAGGTATGATGTGATACATCAGGTAATATTGGCAACCAAACCACTGAGGTAGTATAAGATGCCCATTTCGTCAGTGTCCAAAATTCATCTCTTGAACAGTTGAAAAAAAGGGTACGCAGGATAAAATCTGGCATTCAAAAGATGTAATATTTGAGGCAATGGGAAAAAGGCTGGCAATATGGGGCAGCTGCCTATCATGATGTTAGTGACAATTACTCAAACTGCTTCAATAAAACAGGTATCTAATCACTTATCAGGTTGGGGGAGGGGGAGGGGATTAGGTTCACATTAAAGTTTAAATGACAAATTGTCAGCAAAATACCTGCAGACCAAGAAACACCAGAGACTGGTTAATAATGAGTTTTTCACTGCCTAATTAATGCATTTTCTTCAGCATGTTACAAATCTCCATAGTTCATTAACAACTCATCAGTCTCACATTGATCACTCTATTATGTGTATGTAACGGGGCTTTCTATCTACAATAGTCATTTTTCGGTTACTCCTCTTTATTTCACCAACTACTCCTTTTTTTTATAGTTGAAAAAGGTCATGGAGAATTAAATAATTACTGAGAAAGGTCAGTTTTGGTACTTGTGCAATACTTGGCATGTGTGATGTATGTATTTTTGTCACATAAATCATGGTTAGATTTAATTTTATCCCTTAATAAAATTTCCCATCCTCCTACCTCAAGCCCACAAAGGTTCTAAATAACAGGTATATCACCTGACAGGAAATTGGGGACGGTTTGATCCCCAATCCTGTCAAAATATTTCCTTTGGCTTATAATTTCTGTTAAATTTCAATAAACACATGTTTCTGTTATCGTTTCTTTATTTCACAAGATACATGTCACTGATTGTTTGTATAACTATTTCTCAAAGCTCCTATAATTAACGACTACCCGAATAACTGAGTTTGGTCAAGGACTTGGAAAACCCATTTACCTTTTTCTGTTAGCAATCCATTGGATTAAGAAGACATTAAAAGTACCACAGATTGGCTTGTTGTTCAAATAAAAGGGATATGTGTGCGTGCTGGTTAATGCGTAAATGCCTTATTTATAAATGTGGAGAGCATAAGCAATAAGGATCAGCAATACTTAGTGACAAATATTCCATGACTATTATTCCGCACCATAGAAAATAGAATCAAGTTAATAGAAGCCTGTATATAGTAATAGAAGGTAACTATATAATGTATAATATAAATCAACAATTTTATAATGAAAAACAACAGAACTGATTACATTATGATTAAGTGGATTAATGCGATAATATTTAATGGCAACACAATTTTACATCATAATTGAATCAGATAAAATATGTAAATGACTAGTGAAACTACACAGCAAAAATACTTACAAATGCCGGTAAATAATATCATTCTTTAAGCTAGTAATTCTCGGTAAGAACTTAATACATCAATTACGACTTGTCTGTAATTGTATAAGCAACTCAGAATAGTGGGTAAGTGGTAATGAAAAATGTGACAGGAGAAGGAACTCCAGCTCCTGATAAATAAAACCGCACTAAACACAAAGATCGTGGTCCTTCCCCATTGGCTAATAAATACACGTAGGAGTTTCACCCTGCCCGGACAAGTGGGCGTTCCGTGGGCCTCCCATCAACGAAATTAGAGAAATATTTAACTTCAATGAATATTAATACGTTTTCTTTAATTTACTTATAAAATGAAAGAAAACAATTTTTTAGAAACGTTCATATTTAGTAGGCTTTGAAACATAAGTTTTGCGAGGTTCATTTGAAATGGAGGGTTTTAAGTTCTAGGTAACAGCACAAGAACAAAATTTTCGCGATGGGCACATTGTACATTTAATTAAATAAATAATCAAATGCGATAAGTTGCCTTAACGAAGGGAACTCAAGCATGATTATCCACCTTGAAAAACGTGTAAGTTGTTTATTTTGTATATTTAAAAACGAGATAAACAGTCATATAAATTTTACAATATGCGTTAATTTTAGCTGGAAGTTTTTGGTAACGAGGAGCTTAACTGCGATTTGGGTTTGAGGGAAGGATGGGCTGGAGAGTTAGAAGGGAAGAAACTGAAACTTAGCAACAGAGTTTCAGGTATTTATGAAAGCAATTTAGCCACAACCTTATCGGGAGATAGAGGCCTGTCATTTCTTTTATTTGTAATATTTAAATTAAATACACTTCATGAAGAGGTAAAGCCGGCCGAGGATGTCGCCGCAGTTGGCTGTTAACCGCTCAACCTTGATTTCTCTTTTCAAAAGCGGATTCCCTACTTCTTCAAGGGCCTCTTAGACGGTACTTCAGTACTTAGTTTTTCCCTTTATATCATCTATTTATAGGGAGAAAGCCATATTAGAAGATAATGATGCGTGCTAAAAGGTTGTCCTGTCAGTAAAGGGTTAGAACACCCGTCCTTAACAACTGGTGGTTTATAAACCCGTTCAACAGAGCGCCACTGATTTTGATCTCAACAACTGATACCTGGAGACGGTAGAACGATTGAATGTGACCACTGTTTACTCGTCGCCATGAGATAACTTCTGTTTTCTAACAGCACCCACTTATAACGGTTTAGCTGGTACCTATGGAGTAACCCGAGTACTGTCGAGAAAATGGAATGGGGATTGTTTCTGACTATATGCCATCCTTAAACCTCTGCTTGCTTGCTTATCCTGGCGGTGGTCGCACCAACCAGTCCCTTCCCTAGCTGCTGATGCAGTAGGTCAACCCTTTTGTATGCCTTTCAACTATTAAAGAAATTTAGGTATTCGATACTTTTAAGCTCATAAAAATTGGCCATTAAACTATAACTGCAGTATATTGTTATATAGCGGCAACCATTAGTCATCAGTTATATTTCTGATTGCATTTCTACATAAAATTCATTTATTTTTCGAGACTAATAAAGTAATTTATTATAACACTTATAGCTTATTGTTATTACTCCATATCTAGGTATTCCCCATCTAACCAATCTAGCAAACATCTGTCTTTGTAGAGCGTTCCTGTCATAGCATTTGTCCTCTTTCAGTCGCTATTTTCAAATACTTCTTCATACATTATGGTCATTATTCTTCTCTCTAATTTTAAAAGGATAAGATCATCGGACTTAGCCATCGTGACCTAAGAGGTTTTAGGCCCCGTTCCCACTACGCGTGGATTGGCGTACTTTGAAATGTTCGAGCTTCAGCTTGTGTAGTTTGGTTTATCACTTGTGTTACCCTTCTCGTAAACATTGCAGACTATTGCTTGAAACTTTGCCCTTCTTCAGTGGCAACTCTAAAGGGTTTTGTTCTTGATCCTAAAAATACAGGTTGTTATGATGTAATCCCCTTAATGCAGTACATATTTCTAACCAGACTGTCAAAATCTTTCAATTAATCATTTTGATTGATATTTTATTTTTTAATTAATTGATTACTTTTGTAATTAAATTATTTAACTAATAATATTTTTCCTAGTAGCGGGCCGTTATCATCTATCATAAAGGTTTTTGACTTTGAAAAAAAAAAACACACCTAGATCTTAAAAATTATTATGGGTATTTAAGAAATTTAATAAAAGAAATTACCAAAAACCCTTACCTCTGTAGTTTTAGTTTGCTTTTGAGATTGAGGGCAGTAATGACGCCATTGTCGTAAGCAAACCATTCTACCTTATTCGTTCATGTCAGCCGCAGTTTATGGCCCCTTTGTTGTGGATTCCATATAATTGGTCCTCCCTCGTACAAATCCAAAAACTCTATTACAAATTTATTATTCCGCTCCATTATGAGATAACCCACAAAAAACTTGTGAACAGTACTGACGTATTCTCCGATGGGAGAAGAAGCCTTTACCGACATACCACCGGAAAGGACGAGCCACTCCGAATCGTTGTGTTCCCAGGGTGCGAGGTAAGACAGACCTTAACAGGTTCGCCAATCGACGCGTCTTGGGAATACAGGGCCTGAAGAGAGATAACTGCTAACGAAATGTTCAAGAGGATTAAGTAAAACCTATTAGCTAACAGGACAAGCTTCTTTTATGTTGTTAAGGAAGCTGAATTGGTTTTAAATAAACTGATGCATCTTTTCAATGGCATGCCCCCCAATCATGACAAATGTTTCTTCATCATTTGTGAGACAATATAAAGAAGGGGAAGTCCAAAATGACATTGAAGGAAACATGGGCTATCACTGAAAGACTATGTATCAAAGATACTTTTGGTAGCTTTCGGTTTAAAATATTCAGTAGAACAATTAGTAATTATTTTATAATGTAGACATTGTTTGAAAAATTATTAAGATTTACTAAACATTTTTGTGTTGGACAGGTTGGAAGTTCTTCTACCCTCATCGCGGAGATAACACTGCTTTTGATGACATGAATATTGATTACTGCCAGAATCTCTCACCTGTTGCTCACTGCCCTCTATTCATTTATTATGATGATTATATTTATGGAATGCCAGCATTCATACCATTCGTTCCCATAAAATAAAGGCAATTTAAAGAAATTGTGTTAGCCTTATTTATAGTTTTAACCACACACAATTTAGATGGTATAACAAGTAAATAAATTGTGTGAAAAAAAAAAAAAGGAAACGTGAAGCTGTTGGGTACATTGGTTGTTGCAAGATGCATGCTCACACTTAAGGAGCACATATCAATAAATAAAAACAGCGCTCTGCTTTAATATAGATAGATCGTATCCGGTTTTGATATTATTTTGTTTTACAATTGTAATACAAAATATAAGATTTCGCAAGATTAATAAATCCTATCTTGATGTAGAATAGTCTCATAAGACAAAAATGAGTTATTTCTTTTTACAATTTCTCTGTTATCTTATGAAGATCCAAGTTAGGAAAAATTGATTTGTGTTATCCTTTCAAGTGATAAGGAGCACCTGATGAAGATATCATTCAGAAATTAAAGCAGCAGAAGTAGATGGCCTACAGGCTTGACTGTTGAAATGGGGTTGGTCGTTGTGGCCTGCTAAAGACGCTGCACGAGTCTTGGAAACTTACAATTTGTTTGGATGAGGTTATTCCTATTGCTTACACATATGTGATAAGTATATTATATTAAATATTGTTGTTAAAATATTTCTACTTTCTTATTTATAAATATTATAAACAGGTATTCATAAAAAAAATATAGTTTATTTTATAGCATTTAAATTAAAATTATCTCAGTATTCTAGTGGATAATTCTATGTATTTCAAATGCTTTATATTAATATAATTGGCTAGAGAGTTTTACGTAATGAACATTTTAGTTACCTAATACAAACAAGGATATGAATATATTCATCATTGTTGGGTGATGGGTTGTTGTCGTACCCAACTTCCTCCTTCCCTTGTCTATCACATGGCTATTTCTTAGGTGCCCTGGTCTGTACTCTATGGAGATGAGGAAAAGACTGTCATTTTCACACCTAAACTACTACCTGCTTGGAAAACACCTTCCCGTATCGTAAATATCTGGAAATCCCAGAAGGTACAGATACCCTGGCCAAGTCCAAGACACTGTCTCAATAAAAATGGTCCATAATCGAAAACTCACTTCCTCAAAATTAACTTAATTCTAATAAATAAATCTAATTTGATAATAAAAATATTACAATATATATGGTATGCTAACAAAAAAGGTGACCAACTAGACTGCAAAAAATTTATAGGTATTTATCTTCAGCCTGTGGCTTGATTTTAGAAGTGCCTTATACGATAAATTATTCAAAAGGAGGCTTTCTCTCTATGAAGAAAGAGAAATAAGACCATCCCAATATGGCTTCAGTCTAGGAAAATCAATATTGTACCCAAATATTGGCTTTAAGAAAAATAGAAAAATAGGCCGGGAGCACTGAATGACAATCACCATCTGTTCAAGAAAGCATAAGGAGCCCCTATACACCAGCTATATTGATTGAACTGAAATTAAATTAAGTAAAAATATAAAAATGGGAGAATAAATATGCGCACATTCAAGCTATGGAAACGAGTGAGGTCTATAAATGTGGGATTATGCTTCATTCTTGTCTTATCTTTAATCATTACAAGCGCCTTTTTTGTTTAGACAGGCAACTAATTAAGCAAAAAAAAAAATTGTTTTTCTTTCTCAAATGACAGCTCAAGAAACCCTACCACTGGGAGTTCATAGGCAGTCATGAATATACAGTTGAGTGGATGAATTTGTTGGTAAACCGGTTGAGATTGATTAAAGAAAGATGTTAGATTTTCATCAAATTCACTTCGACATATTATGTTATGTATGTCTGCATCAGGTCCAGATATGAATTAGTTAGAGCTGCTGATTGTCTAAGACTTATTATTTGAAGAGTCTCAGCACACCCTTTAGTTTTTAGCTACTGTTATGATGATGTTAAGTAGTTTGTCCTAGACAGATAATTTCACATGGAGATTACATTTGATGACCCGGGCACATGAAAAATAGTTCCCAACATAAAACATAATTATAATTAAAAAATAAATATTTTTATATCATACTCAAATAAGATCTTAAAACTATGTTACCATACCATTAAGTTAATGGTAGACTTTAAGTATCTAATAGGAGGACTGGAAAATAATGTCATTTTTTTTTACATTAAAGTCAAAAAATTAATTTTTAACAAGTTTTTGTGAACGGTGTGTAAGCCTGGCTTAGCTGTACTTCGTGCCGATTCATGGGGAGAGAGATATTTGGATTATCATAGAGGACCCATTTTTCATCTCCAGCCTCACCCACCATATTCGCCCGATATTGCGCCATCGGATTTCCATTAATTCCGATCGCTAAAAATTTGGATGATGTCCAAAATGCCATCTCCAGATATTTTGCACACTAGATGGCAAAAGGTTGCTGATAATGAGGGTGATTACATCATTGATCAAAAACAAAAAATTTATCTGTTTGAATTTAATGTAAAAAAAAACATTAATTTCTTGTCCCCCTAATACTTTGTGAAAAACTAAGATAAAATTACATCATCTAAACAGAGAAACCAAAGAGAGCCCTCTACCTGGATCTAAAATAAAATAAAGAAACAATTCGACACAGTAGTTCAAAATCAATAAATAGTTTTAGAATTATTTCCGATTCATACAGATTTTTTTTTTTATTCCATTTTACACATTTAGGGATTGTATTTTGTTAACTGAGTTTAGAAGCATAGATAGAATTAATATTTCCTCTGCAATGGGATTTTCTTACTACAAGAAATGCTGAAGAACCCCACCCTAAGTAGGTATGAGTATGAATGATTATAATAAAAGATTTTAGATAGAATGTTTGTATTTATACAAAAACCAAACTTAAATCAAAGATAGTAGGATTTACTTGACAAAAAAGTGTATGTCAATTATTTTAAAAATTTATTAAACCATCAATAGATAAGATTAAATGTGTTAAAATAAGAAAAAAATATCAACATTACTCTATGATATATATGAAAATAAAACTTATCAAAACTTAAAAGAAAACAAAAATTGTAACAATTTGAAATAAATACAGTCACTCATCTAATAAAATTATGAAACTAGGTCAGACGGTTTGATTCTTAATATGACAGGAACACTTGTGCAGGGGAGTACAGCAACCTCTGTTATGACGGAGGTTACTAGGTCAGGAGGTGTTATGTCGTATACGATACTCAGAGGTGTTAGGAACATCAGCGACTGCCAATCCTTCAGCTTGGCATCTTCTTTGACCAGGTCCTCTGGACTACCTGAAACAAAAAAAAGGAATACTTGACATTACAGTATTAACAGGTTATATAAAATTACTGCTTTATGAAGTGAAATGGAGAACCTAAGAAAAATTCTGCAAATGGAGAGCAGTAAAAAACAGCTCAATAAACTTGTTCCTCCGAGGATGAATAACCTTACTATTATTTTTTTCTGTTATATAAAAGATAATTGTTTTCTTTTCAACAGTTATAAGCTTTTTAAACCTATGTATAAAAGAAATAGTGGACAGTGAAGTGAAGAAACAGTATCGAAAGATACTGGCAGAACCCAACACTGAGTTTTCGCTGTTTAATAAGAGTCATTTACAAGTGTATATTTGCACTATGGGTTGTTTATTAACCTTTAGTAACTAACTTTAGATTAAACCGTCAATGTTTTGCGTGTTCATGTATCATCAAGGACACGATTAACATTTTATTTGTTAAACCATTAAAATTGCCTATTTAACAATTGAAAATAACTAAAACATTAATGTAAACAATGCTGTTTATTAAAATATTTAACATGTGATTAACCCTAAAAAAAAAAAACTTAAAATCTTAAATAGCTTGTTGTGGCCACCTCTTGATTATAAATAATTATAAGTCACCCTCTTCTCGATCAAATCATATCTATCACTGTTTTCATATGTTTAATAAAGGTTATGACATCAGTGAGAGTGAGGATGGAAGTAGTGGGGGAGACAGCCGTAGGTGGGGACTTACTCCCACCCTACTGGCTGGCCTCCTATATAAGCTTGGGCCTCCCAGAAAATTAGCATAACGAATCAGACAGTCACTTGGAACACTACTCTCTCTCCTCTCTCTCTGCACTGGCGCCTGCGGCTCTACTCAAAACCATGGACTTCTCATTCAACTACCTCTGCAACTCTCTTTCCTAACCTCGCTATGTTGTAGTCTGGCATCGGCAGACCCCACACCATCCTAATGGGAATCTCTGCCTTCGCCTCGCTAAAACTAGCACCTCCTTGGGAGAGACTTCTCCCTCGCGGACGATGGTTGCTGTGGCCCTGCAAATTTTACCAGCAGTCCTCTCCCACGACAATCCAGTCTGCCTCTCTCCGGTTCACACTTGCCTTTGGGATCTGGACGGTTTTCGCCTAACCTTAGATACCGAGTGTGAATTCGTGGTCATTCCAAGACTACTAATAAACTACCTATAAACCTACCTCTTCTCCTGAACACAGTGCAATGTTGGGGCACACGCACCTTCTAAAGATCTTATGGAGTCAGATCAAAGCGAATTAAAGCTGCCCGCCAACTAGGTCGGCAGCCAGGGTGAAAGACATAGGTTCACCCGCTCTAACTCTTTCTGGGCGCTCGCTGGACGGTGGCTAAGAGGTTTTAGCGACCCTAGCCACTTTGGGGATACTCAGGTATAAACTGAGCCCCCTAGTGACGAGCCCGACATAGCTTTTGAGCCGGAAAGTAAGAACATTTTTATGAATGCTACCTATGATATATTTACAGAGAGACAATTGCCCGCTACCTGAAGTAAAGTAGCCTCTCCCTCTAGGCTTGGTGATGAAGCATTTATTTTCATATTCTCATAAAAATACATGTTATTGCACCAATTATTTATTTCAGTTTATTATTTGAATAAAAAAAATAGATAGTAAATGGACATGTATATACTCACCCAACTCATTATATACAAAAGCATCAGTCTGTACCCTCTCGCAGAACTTGTACGTCTCACAGCATACAAGCACAGGGACACTGTAGGCATGGGCGGCCAAGGCTACAAGTGCAGAGCCAGCACGAGACATGACGCAGCCGTTGGCCAATAGGGCATGGGCACCAAACAACACTTTTGTGGCCTAAAAATATTTTTGAGAATTAATGAAGCTTTTGTTCTAATAAATATTACGCGAATTCTATCACTATTCTATAATTGTGTTTAGACAGAAAAACAACCATAGACAATTTATAATCCTTAAAAGAATACTTAAAATTATTTTACATCAATTTAGAATTACACAAGTTTTAACATTTAATAGGCATGTAGTCATCAAAATGAGTAATTATTGTTAATTTGGTTCAACTATTGAAATTAGAATTAACCATCAATATCTTAAAAGTTGCTTTCACTGAATGTTAGGTTTTGTACATGTTAATCAATTAATTTATTAAAAAGTTTTAACCAGCAATTTTTTTTGTGTAAAATTGTATTTAACTGTTATTGTGAGTTTTTTAAAAAATAGATTAGTCATAATAACAACATTTTTTTAAAGTTATCTGTCATCTATTATATATTTAATGCATCGCGAGTTATTTATTTGCTACAGCAATTTGAAAATAATTGTGTTGCAGATTCTGAAATAAAAGAAAAATTTACTGATTCATTGAATAATTCGTCCACAATCACCACTTAACACATAAATTAAGTTCTCATAAAATATATATATATCTACTTGGGTTCCACACTACATATTATTAAACAAGAAAACAAACAATTGTTTCATTATTCGAAATATAAACTAACCTTAAGCATTTATCAAATAAAAAAACAATACCTGACGCAGAATGAAGCTTAATGCTGAAATTTGAACGTAAGTACATTTGAGTCCTGCATCTACTAATCTTCGGAGCATTTCTCTGCCTTCGTACCAGGGTCCACCGTCAACAACAATGACACTGAACTCGCGCCCACTCCTGTGTGTTTCAGTAAGTATTCGGTAAAGAAGAGAAGAACTGAAACATGAACAATTGTTTCTATTGTTTGCATGTAAGCTAAGCTCAAATTAAGTTCATTCAATAATGAATTGTGATTGCAATAAGTAGCCATAACGAATTTAACCAAACCGTACCACAATAAGAACAAACTTATAAAAATAGTAAAAAAATAATAATAGGTTGTTTATTTACCAAGAATAAATTAAAATAACGTCTCCATTAGTAATCTTATTTTTTACAGATTCACATATTGCTTCCCCAGCCACATCAATTTGCTCCCTGATAAATGTATCGATTACATCAAACAGCTTTCTTTTTGCCTGGAAAAATATATTATATTCACAATTAGTAAGTAATTTGATCAATGCCAGTTGTGAAAAAATACAATTAAATAATAAATCTTCCATTTCTCCAAAAATGTTATTGGTGAATAAATACCATGTTAAAGAGAGAGAAGATTTATTATTTAGTAAGTAATTGTTTACTAATTACTTCTGATATTTAAAATGTAGGTATTTAAATTTATTCACTGTTTCCAATCAAAAGTCTTATTCACAAAATGGAACATGCGCGAAAGTGGATCAATATTTTAAAAAAAAAAGATACCAAGTACATAAATATAATATTTCATTTAAAAATTTTAAAACTGCTATTAAATGTTATACAATATTTGATTAAAGAGTAAATTCATACCTCATCATCTGTAACATTATTTGGAAGTTGAGTGAGGTGAGACTTGATATGCCTTAATGCATTAGTCATGGAAACAGCGAACGGTCGGCTCTGATTCAGGTAGTTAGTCAGTTCCCCTAATTTTGCCTCCAGGCCGCGGGAAAACTCTTTTTCGGCTGGTGTGCTATAGTCATGAATGACCTTGGCAAAAAAAAACACAACTTAAGTTAAAGAAATAAAACTTAAAAAATAATCACCATTAATGGCGTAAGAAATATACCTCTTTTAAGCATTTTAATAAAGCTATACACCTTGCATTAGATCCATTAATAATTCTTGAAGAATACTTAGTTCCAAGTTCTATAACTGATGAATGCGTATTTCTAAAATTAAAATTCATTAATTCTAATTATCATGGTATTTACATACGAACAAAAAATGAAAAGAAAAGTACAAACGGAATTAGTTGCGTCTGTGAAGGTCTCTGCCCAAGATGGAGATGACTAAATAGCTTTATTCGCTGTTGAGAAACTACTTTACCTTTAGAAGGAGTTTTAGGTTCTTTCTGAAGAAAATAAGAATATTAATTACACAATATTATAATAATATTTAGTATTTTATAAAAGAAACGGATCAATATTATTAACCCTTCAACTGTGGAGCAAATTAGGGGATGCAAGTGCCCCACACCTGATATTTAGGAGGTAAATCGATGAGAATGAACGGACAAGGAAACAAGTTTTTTGGAGGACGAGGTAAGGAAACCAATATCAACAGAATTAAGTACAGGTAACGAGTTGAAAATAGAAAGCTTCTAAAAGGAAATATATTGAGGTTTATTAACTACTTATAGGAGTCCAAAACAAATACAGTATAGTTGTTGACAGATCAGGGTTGTTGCCTCAGTCTTCTTCATTTAATTTTTTTCCTAAATATTGAAATTTTTAAACAGAATTATAATGTAAAATAAGAAAAAGAGGAGGTCATTAATAACTAAAACCTCAAAGCATGCCAGGACAAAAGACTCTTAACTCAATTCTAAAGAAAACACGGGATACAAAAAAATAGTATCCAGATATTAACAATGCTTGGTAAAGAGCTACTAGTTAAGTCTACACTAGTTAAAAATGTATTTACTACAAAATTTTGTAAAAGAGCTCAGAGCAAGAGGTTTTAGTTTAGAATAAAAAAAAACTTTAATATACTTACCGAAATGTCTTTAGCAATAGCTAGCTTTTTAGCCGCTTTCATGACTTTATTTTCTTTGTTTTCAACAGTAACATCTTTTGGTTTCTTCTCTGCATCTTTGGCAGCTCTCTGGGCCTCCTTCAACACAATACCGTAGTATAGCGCTTTAACACCAACAAAAATGAACACTCATATTTCATAAAATCATAAATACCTGCTTAGCTCGCCTCTCTGCTCTAAGTTGTGCTTTGCTCTTCTCAACTTCAGCTTTGCTCTCTTCAATCTTACTATCATTTCTTACAGCGCTAACTTTTTCTTGGGATATGCTGTCAGCTACAGGTGTAATAATTTCAGCCTTAATTTTATCTGTTTCCGAACTTTGTTTTTGCGAAATTATTTCTAGGGTACTGTCAACTTTTTTTTGTTTAGCTAGCTGTTTTGCCTTTTTTTTGGCTTCACGTTCTGCTATAACATCTTGCCTTGACTTATTATCAGCATTATCAATCTTTACGGGATCTAGTGGCGTATTTACTTCAGTTAATTGTTTATTAGATGTCTGAGATGATTTCTGTTGACCATCTACAACTAAATTTCTACTTTCTTCTGTTGCCGAGGCAGCTTTTTCATAAGATGTTTCTTGGAATTTATTATTTTTTTTATGTTTAGCCAATTGTTTTGCTATTTTTTTTGCTTCACGTTCAGTTTTTATTTCGTCCCTTGATTTCTCACTAATTTTGGTTTGAGCAATAAATGAATTTTTGTCTTGTAAATTATCAATAATTGTGTCTTTTTTATTTACTGGACTAAGTTTCTCCTGAGATATTGAAACATCGCTGTTCCTGTTAGCCTCCTTAATATTTAAATTATTAGGTTCCGAAGAGATCGGCAGTTTCTCTTGCTTGACTAATAAATTGCTTTCCTTTTTCTGTTGCTTATTTTTATTTTTATTTTCCGCTTCAGCTAAAATTCTTCCTCCACTTAACTTAGGGCGTGAAATAGTTATTTCACCGTCAACTTCATCATTTACCCTTTTAGGTTTTTCAGTCTCTTGTTCTTTTCTGCCATCTGCAGCAGATGAATTCTTAGCTTTGGATGACATTTCACTAGGATCTGCCAACAACACGGGATGTGTTTCTTCAGATAATTGGTTTTTATTGTTTAATGAAGCTTTAAGACGCCTTTTTAATCTTTTCTTTTTCGACTTACTAACATGAACCACTGGAATCTCAATGTCATCACCTAATCTCTTTTCTAATGATAATGAAGCTCGCTGTGACAAAAATGGACATTGTTTAACCAGATCTTCATACGGCACATTTGTATTCCACGTAACCTGAAAACAGAGATATACCTATTACTACCAGTGAAAATGATTGTAATTTATCAGGTGACCACTTCTTTTAATGGTAGAGTATTTTATAAATTCAATAACTTTTAATCAATAATTTATCTGTGAAGAGAATCAGATTAAAATTGAAAATTACACAGAGGATATGGTCTATTCCGATTCATGGCTCTTTTTTCTTTATGCTTGGCGAAATAAGCAGACTTCCAACATTTTAAAGGGAATCATAGGTGGCATATTCCTTCACAATATTTAGTACAGTCCTGTTTTACCAAAGATTATGGGGAAGCGTTAAATAGTGCAATAAAAACGTATAAGTAGTGCCAAACACCATTCGTAGTTGACAAAATTTCAATGACGCCAACATGTGACTGTCAATTTGATCTTCTACTTCCAATTACTAAATTTAATGGATTTACAAACATTATTACATCAAGTCCTTAACTACAAGATGAGTGGAGCCATAATAATTAAACTTACCTAAATAAGGACTTCATAGAAATATTGGTAAAAAAAAAAACTAACAAGTAATAATGGATTCTTCTTCTGAAGTGACAACATTTTGAAATTATAACTTCAGCAAAAACAGGTTAATGGAAACTAGAAAATTCATTAAAATCGCCAGTACGTGATTCAGAACATAAAAACTTAGAATGGCTGGATTATTTTTTCTTATACATAAAATGATCTATAAATGTGAAAATTTACCTGATGTGCGTCCATCACTACAGCATGAAAAAAAAATGGAAATGCGAAAAATTATGAAGTTCACTTATGTACAAATGTAAAAATAAAAATAAATCACAAACGTAAATAATCTCCAAGCTTTTTTTGGGTGTTGACGTTATCAATGTCATATTTAAAATTGCACAATATTACAGATGCACTGTTATATTTACCTTTAGTGGACATAGTCGTAATTTTAAAACTTATGCCAATAGTTTTTTCACTACACGTACATTTTCCGTCGAGACTCACGACTGGTCTAACTTTATTTTGAATAGAAATTCGATTACGTGTGCAATTTATACAAAACTTGTTTAAAAAATAACATACTCTGCTTGAAATAATTTCCGACTCAATTAAAAAATAATTAATTTTTAATATTTTTTTTTACAAATGAGAATAAATTTCTATCGTTTAAAAGATAAATATATAAAATTGTCATTTTACATCTCATCATACGGTGGCGTTTCCATACTCCATGTTGTTTTCTTCCAGTGTAGAACTTCGGGATCACCATGAGGTATGGTATTCTCCGGAAACTAATATCTTAATGGTTTACATGTTTATTTAAATTTTTGTCATGATTATATTACATAATTAAAGTTTACCGATTTAGCACATAATACTACTATTCGATTAAAGTCTTGATGTGAATAGTTTCTCTGTGGTTCAGCTAACATAACCTTTGTATAGGGTAAAGCACATGCTGGGTGTCGGTTCTGAATGTGTTCTTTTTTAAATTAATTTTCAAATTTTACAACCTTTCGAATAATATGAAAGGAGATTATTTAGTGATTTTTGACGTTAAATGACGTTATATTTTATCTATTAAATCTAGCCTTCCCTGCTTATTACATTCATTAATGTGTCTCCTAATATTCCATATTTTAATACTGTTAATTTTAATGAATGTCTCGCCTTAAGTATGATATTCTGATTGAGAATCATATATTGGTTACTTAATCATCTGCCATAAATTTTTGTTTTTTGGCAATATTTGTAATGGTTGAATTCAGATGTGTTCAAAGTGTATACTACCTTTGTTCATGTTTCATTTATGGCTGGTAGACGTTTTAAACAGTTAAACGTATGAACCTAAATCCTCAACTTGAGAAGTACGATTCTAATTGTAGAAGCTATAATTATTAGGCCATCGACAAGGATGTTCTAATTTGTATAACTGGCTAAACCAAGTGCTTTTAATGCCCCAATATTCCTGGTGAAAATAATTTTAAATTAGATGGTTGTGGATATTCCCTTCATTCTTTTCTCCCCAATATATCAATAATTTTGCATTTATGATTAGTTTTATTTATCCTGCGTACAGATGTGTTATGATAACTGATGAATGTGCTAATAACACAGTCGAGGTGATACCATACTGAAAACCAGGAGAAATTCCCCTTGAAAAATGGTCTATCTGATCCTTCTGGCTATCAGTTTTTCTGTTGAACCTCTTGTGTGGCTCTATTCCATATAGGGCCAGCTTGAGTTGATCTCCAGTTAGTTAGTTGCTCATGCGAATGCTCACCGCCCTGAATTTTTAAATGTTCCATGTGGTTATGTTTTAAAGAAGTCATGAATGACGAACATTAGTTATGATTGAGAGCATAAATTATGAGCTGTGTGTGTAGTAAGGAGAAATATTACTGCCTTTAGCATGCTTTCAGTATTTGGCCTTAAGGTCATAGAACTGTCTTGTTGGCACTTAACACTTGTTCGCAATGCACAAGGTTGTTATACTACCACCATTGGTCCAGATATTAGTTGTTTCTGCGCACTAAGAATGTTAACGTATTTTATTTCCTATGAAATTGCTTTTAGTAACATTTGTGCATTATTTAGACACAGAGACTCTTTGATGAAGTTGGAAATGTGTCTACTTAGTCATGGGTTAATTAAACTTGCTTGATATTGATCATAACTAATACTTTTAAAGTAAGCTAAAATCTTCTCCCCTGGAAACGAACAACTTAATATTATAATTATATCTATTGTATAGACATACCTATTTTTATCACTTTCTGCATTTGGTATAACTCAATAAGTACAGGATTAATCATGCCATTAGTAAAAGTGTTTGAATACTCCTATTATGTTAATGATTTGCTTTGAATGCTGCTCAACATTAATAGTATCACCTAAGAATCATTTTGTTGTATGTTTTGATTTTAATTACACTCCTCCATATGCTTTCAGTTCGTTGAAGTTACAAAAGAGGCTAGCCGCCTCTGTTATGAGATGTGGTAAGAAGAAAGTGTGGTTAGACCCGAATGAAATCAATGAAATAGCCAACACCAATTCAAGTTAGTATTCTTAAAAAGTCAGGAGATCTGTTTTATAATTTCTATTCGGTTAATTACAATATAAATCTTGTTATCTAAGGACAAAACATCAGGAAGTTAATTAAGGATGGATTTATCATCAAGAAACCCGTGGCAGTACATTCTAGAGCCCGAGTACGTAAAAACACAGAGGCCAGGAGAAAAGGGAGGCATTGCGGCTTTGGTAAAAGGAAAGGTACCGCTAATGCTAGGATGCCAGCAAAGGTATTTATCTTGTTATAAATTATGTATTTTCGTAATTGAATGCTGTGTGTACTTTCTTTTACTAAACTTGTTTTTGTTACATAGGTGTTGTGGGTAAATCGAATGAGAGTTCTCAGGCGTTTGTTGAAGAAATACAGGGAAGCTAAGAAGATTGACAGACAAATGTATCACGACTTGTACATGAAAGCCAAAGGTATTTTGAATTTTCATAACGGAATTCCAATTAATTTTTTCTATGTATTATAAAATGAGACCATTTTTTGATTCATGAAAATTCATTTCTATAAAGCTTCATACTTTTTAATTCTGTATTTTGTATATCTTATCATCTATCTTTAGATACATCAATTTGATGTAGTAAGCATTAAGTAATGTTAGTAAATTTACTTCCCCCATTAAAAGCATTACTGCAGTAATGGATTTAAATGAACAGGATATGTGACTTATTTCTTCCAAGATATAAATAAAATAAAAGATTTGAAGCAACACATCTACACAGCTTAAAGTATTTTTGGTCGAATGTGTGTCTACAAAGTAAAAAGGATATGTGGAACATATAATGTTGACATATATATCATAGTCTCATTTATAAGTTAGTGCTGTCTTATGTTGTATTTTAGAGACAATGTATGGTTTTGTTTGTGCTCCAACTTAACTTTAGTCTATTGAGTGTGATAAGTATACATGGACCTTGTGTTAGGCAGCCAAAAATTTAACAAAATAATTTTGTTCATTTTTTTTTTGTAGAGAAATATATTCATAAATCGTTGTGTTTCAGGTAATGTTTTCAAAAACAAACGTGTCCTTATGGAGTTCATCCACAAGAAGAAAGCAGAAAAGGCCCGGTCAAAGATGCTCCGGTAAGTGCGAAGTATATTTTTGTTTATTAAGTTGGGACCAAATTTTGTAACCTGCCTAAACACCTGAACATTTTTTCCTCAGGATAATGCCTATCGATATGTAGTGCTGTTTCCTTTTAGAATTTTTCTACTTGAAGCTGTTCAGGCTTTAGTGTAATAGACTGCATGCAACTATTGATGTATTCCCTTTAACAAAGTTTAGCCACTAAATATCACATTTTCAGCATATAAGCTTTCTTTTAAATATTTAAGGTGAAACAATAGAAGAAAAATAACACGCTAAATAGGCAATTCTATTTGTGGCTCTCCTGCCTTTATTTTTGGAAACGCCTTTAAAATTCTTTTTGTGTTACCACCTTTAATGTGTCCTTAAATGTTTACAATATGAGCTGCTGGGGGGGGGGGGGTTGAACATTTTTTTAATAAAATGGGCTAAAAGGTCAATATTTTTCTCGTATTTTTTTTTCTCCCTTTCCATTTCTGTATGTTAACCAAACACCAATCATATTGTGAGGTGTTGTGGAATATCCCTTTTTAAATTTTAGGATTTAGTGATCCCAGAATATTGTTACTTTATTTTGTTTACATATATTTAACAAATAGTCTATATGAATTAATTAGATCCAAGATATGATTGTCAAATAATAATTCATTTATTTCTTTTTTCTCTAGTGATCAAGCTGAGGCTAGGAGACAGAAAGTTAAAGAAGCGAAGAAGCGGAGAGAAGAACGGATCACCATGAAGAAGCAAGAAATCTTGCAATCTTACCAACGGGAAGACGAAGCCGCAACTACTGCTAAAAAGTAGTGTTAATCTTTTATAAATTGTGATTCTTCGGAAAATACATTTTTTTTTTTAAATCTTTGTTTTTACTTCTTATTCCTGAAGACAGTTCACGTAATTTATATTTGTATTCAAAACTGTAAACCCAATGAGCAGAGCTCCTTAATAAAGAGAGACAAAATTAATTACTAGGCTTCTTCATTGATGTTTTTAGTTTGTAATGCTGAAACAATATAAGTTCAAAATTCCTACTGTATCACAATGTAAAATTCTGAGGATGATTCCAAACATATATAAAGGAATTAATTTCATCGGCTTAATGTAATGAAATGTAAATTAAATTAATATTTAAGGCTTTAGTATTTGGTAATATTTTTAGTTTATAATTTTACAACAAAATACTTACTTAAATTACCAATATTTAAGTTTGATAAATTCTCAAAAGAATTAAAAACACGAAATATACAGGATTAAAGTAAACCCCAGTCTAATGAATGTATCTAAAATATGGCACATTTTTGCTTATTTTTTTATGTATAGAGTAGGTACTGCTATTTTAACTTATTACTTCCAATGCACTCCTCACTTAACCATTATGAATTGGACAATTTAATCATATGAGAAATACAAATTAGGTTTAAAATTAGAATTGAAAACAAACCAACTGACTGCTCCAGTCACATGTTTATCCTTGGAATCATTACACTAATTAGTTATTTGTAGTAATTGTTATTTAATATTTAGTTTTTTTTTTAATTGAAAAATCAATGTTTGTCTTCACAATAATTCAGCATGATAGAAGCGAAGGGTGTCGTCGTTGATAATTATGAAGGTAACATAGTTTGTATTAAGTTGATGCCGGCTACCAAACAGTGCACATCAGGATGGTTCAAGATAGGAATCAACGTTGCACTAGGTGTTTTCTATCACTTTGCCAAAATACATATCTTAGGAAACAAGAATGTTAGTAGTGACTTTGCTTCGTTCCTGTTTCTCGTAGCAATTACAATTTGGCTTTCAAACATCAACTTAGAACCAAGATGTCTCACTTTGTTCAAGCGATTAAAGTGGCTCTATGATGTAAGTTCATTTAAAAATATAAATCAATTTTATACTATAATCCATTTTCATTTCTTTTTATTAGATAATAGTCATATTGTGTTACAATAATGATCTTGTTTCCAATTTCTTCAATCATGATCTTGCTACCGCCCCTCGATGTTTTGCTTCTATCTCTTTAGTCAAATAAATCAAGATTCTTTTTGGTCAGAGCTCAACTGATGATTGTATCCTATAGTTTTTTTTTTTAAATCTTAAAATAACCTTGTAAGATGTTATCAATTGTGGAGAATAATTATTGTTATTTGTGTATTCATTATCCAAACCCTATGAATGTGATTGGTAAGTGTCACATTAAAACTGAATCAAAGATCCCAATATTTAATATATATATTATTCTAATATTTTCTTATTACTCTTATTAATAATCATTATATTTTATTTATATATAAAAACTTTATATTTTATAACTTTTACTTTATCTCAGGGTTCTGTTAATTATTTTAGGAAACTTTTGGCAAAAGGAATATAGATTTTATTATTACAAACATTTACAGCTAAAAATTGACATACAAACATAATCACGTACTTATAATTTCGTATTATGCTGGCCAGCGCTTCTTCGCGTTGGTATCCTCGTTGTTCATATCACTCTTTGCTCGATCTGACTTGTCTTCATGCTGATTGATATTAAAGTTGTCATGTTGTCGCATCTGGCGAAAAATGAAAAAGGACCATCAGGGGACAGCTAGGGTACGCCACCTTGTCTCACTGTGTCTGCCCAACGACTCACTACGAACCACCACTCAGGAGGTTCATCCCTCACTGCTCGACGACTTTCAGGAGGTTCACTTTCTGTCCGATGCCTTCTTGTCCTTCAATCTCAATTTTTTCTGAGATTTTTTACATAAGCACCATTTAAAAATATCATAACAATATATAGATAACTTAAAAGTATGCCTGAATGTTCTTTATATAAATGCACATCTTATGAATATTGTTGACCAAATTTGGAAGTTGTCTAGTAGATATAAGTGATTTCAGAGAGAAAATGGAATATAAGACGTTTTTAATTATTACCTTGAAATTTGCATCCATGCCCTAATTAAAAGTAAAATTAAAGGAGTCAGCGGACACTTCAGATAGTCCATAAATATAAGTCAAAAATTTTGACATTAGTTTTCTTCCTGTTATTTCGTTGTTTAAGTGTGTCCTATTTGGTAGTAACCCATTGATTTAACATAAGGGTTTCTCCAATAGGCGACAGTACCTTATACTGGTGACAACTAGTCAAAACACACCTCAAAGTTTTTACCAATCTTGGAAAATTAGTATCCAGTCTTATTTGTCCACCAAGTTCCCTAATTTTTAGCATTTTGTTGATTTTTTTTTTTCAAAAACAGAAACTTCCTTACATTCTCATTCTTTGTTTGTTCTGGTCTTAATGGATTTCTATTTATTATTAGAGAGACATGAAAAATGAAGCTATCTTCTTAGAAATGTATGAGGTTATTGATTTGTTAATTATTTGGGATTCAAAATCCATGATTTTGACGTCCTGATTAACAATATGAAATTTGTTTTGTTTTTAAATATTATTACAAATAGTCATAATTGTCGTCAAAACTTCATCACAACTCAACCAGTCAACATGAGATGATTTAGTTTCTCGTCAGTTTTTTTGTATTTCCAAAAACTAATTTTTGAACTTTAATTTATTGAATTTCATCTTCTAGAAATAAATATTGATGGTCACTTGTATGGGTTTAATCAATTTACAAATTTATGGGTAGTACTTCCACTGAGTAATTGTGACATTTGTGAAGCCCTTAATTTTGGCTAAACTTAAACCTATAAATTAATACTTTTACATGAGAAACACTATGTTTTTTATTGGAATTTTTTCATAAAAGCATCCTATCTTATTGGTCTCAGTTTGGAGTTGTAATCCCCCTTAGTTCCATTTGATACCATGAGCCAAAGATGCTATAAATTAATGAAGGTCGTTAATCAATTGTTTGATGATTAAAAGGTAAATATTTTCCTATAATAATAGAACAGAGTATCAAATTAAAAATGTATTTTGGTGCTAAGATTTGAAAAATTAAATAAAAAAAAATCTGTGGCTACAAAAATTCTAGTAGGGTGTGATGCATCGTACAATTAAGAGTTATGTTATGGTTGTTGAAATGATTTTCTATTATTGAAGTCTTAACACAATACATAGTATCAATCATGAGGTTACAATTGATAACCTGATGGCTGGAAAAATATTTTTCTATTAAACTAAGTATGGTCAACCAATTACCTAACTACAAACTTGATAATGATCACTCCCTGGCTTTATTAATTAAATACTGTGTACAAAAATAATAATAAAATTGTTTAGAACTATTATTTAATGATTTTCCTGGTCAGGGAATGAGAATCTTAATATATTTATAAAAATTAATCTAATTCTTCAAATTAGTTTGAAAAGTCACAGTAAAATAAAAATTGAAAGAAGGATATTTTGTATATTTTTTTTTCCATTGATCGAACCTTCAAAGATATCAATACTTATTAATGTATTTTCCATCTGATGCTACTTATAAAAAATGTCCCATGAACGATATCAATAAATAATAAGTTATTATATTTAGCAAGGTAACACATTTATGTATTCCATGCTTACAATCAGCAGGGAGCCACCGACTTCTGTTTAATGAAATAAAGCTCACTATTTGGAAAGGAATGTGAAAACAGAACCTCCTTTCGTATGAAGTAGTTAACTAACCACTACAACATATGAGAGCCCAATATTTTTATTACTTTCAGATATTTGCTGTTACTATCTTTGCCAATTTTATTTTAGACTCTATTTGGAAGCAGATATTGTTGTTCTTAAATACAATGGTTGCCATCGCTGTTAAGTACGTAAGTAGTAAACATAATTAATTGTCTAGTAGAATACAGTAATTATTTAGGAAAAAAAACCCTAATCACAAGTGCAAATTAATATAGTTATGTAAACTGTTGTTAAAATAGTGGAGTCCTGATTAATCCATGGGTCACAATTACAAAAAAAAATTTGAATGAGTAATTCAATTACATTAATCAATTTTCTGAAATTTGAAAATGAACACACTCATAGAACTTAAATAATAAGTATATTTAAACTATTTCAAATTGTGGTAATTCTTAATAATAAATACAAATTTCTTACTTTATTTAAGTTAAAAAAAAAATGTCTGGCTAAATACATATGTATTTATTTATCACTAAGCTTTATAGAATGAAATCATATAATAATAAATTTTTTTAACAGAAGACAGATGTTATAAGAATCTCCAATTATTTCAAAATCAATTCTTAAGACAATTGGTTGTTATTTTAATGTGAGGAAATTTTCCTCAAACCAATCAACTCTTCATAGTTTTATTATTTATGTGGAAAAAAAAAGTTTGTAAATAGCATCCCTGCTATTTAAAATAATGACTTTTTTTTTTTTCAACCCTAAAAACCTCATTATCCGTAGCCGTCGGGCATTCAAACCCAATTACCACTTTTACAGAAAATCGAGACTCCACTGTATTCACAAATTTATTTAATGTATAATTTTAAATTATATTGTTTTATAATTTTTTATTAATAAAACATTTTTATATGGTAAGATGGAAGAAAGTTTTTTATCAAATTATATATATGACTGGCTGGACCCTGAAAATATTATATGCTTACCTGATATGATGGCTTTAATTTTTGTCCTATGGGTGCTGCACTCCTTCAAGTTGTGGTGTTTGTTTTGCAAATTATGGTCATGGTAAGATAAAAAAAATATATAAGTGTTTTATTTACTTTAATTACAAATTTATTTAATTATGAGTTTAATGAGGATTAATAGTTATATTTGTGACACCTATTCATGACTTCAGAGCAGGTGATCCGATTCAAATACTCTTATTTGTTATGTGGCTCATATTATCAATATAACAAATTGTTCTACAAAAAAATCACAATCATTATAGGAAATATTGTCTAAATATATATATATATATCTTCCAGCTTAAATTAAATTTAAACTATGAATTCCTATTTACAAATGAACGTTGGAGACAGTATTACAGTTTCAGCGATAATTTAATAATTGAGATTGGATAATGAATGAATGAATCTGTTTGGCCCAGCATGACAGATTTAAAAACAGAAAAGTACTGCTCCTGACTTCAATTAACAATACTTTTTAATTATGGAATGATGTTTCACTGGCTGTGTGTCGATCATGAGTACAAGAACAACTTCTCTTGCCCACGATATCTTTTTGCCTAAGGGGCATCATTGTTTTGTTAGTAGTAGTTTCCACTATGAAACTGGAAGTAATTCTACTTTGCGCATGATAAGGGCTAAAATAAGTAATTCCATAGCTGCATTGCTTAAAATATAGCGAATGAAGTATTGAATAATATACCTATATAGGAGTTATGCTAAAAAAACGGTTAGTGACAGTATTCCAGATAAACAACCATCCGTAAAAGTTGACTACTACTGCATTGGTCAAAACAGAATACACATCTTTTTTTAATATATATTACGAGATAGAAACTAAAGCACTATTTAACAACTTAGTTTTTCTGTAGTACCAGGAATGATAGTCGCTAGTGGCCTCAAAGAATCAAATACTTTGTGAACTTCAGGAGTACAATATAGCCGGGGTGTTCATTTGTATAAGTCTTTGCCCCTCTTTATTCTGTCAATGTTCTTTATGGTTTCCATAACTATTTTATTATTATCTTCAATCTAATAAATATACATCACAATCAATTATTATATTGACGTGGACAAAGTTTTTTTATTATATCAATTATGTTAACAGGTTATTCTGCTGTATTATATGCCCAATGAAACGACAATTTAGCTATAGAACCTCTAACTACCCACGCCGATAAAGATGTAACTGAAAAAAACCGCAAAATAAAAAGGGTTCAAATGCTGGCATATAAGTACTATAAAAAATAAAATTATCTCACAAGATGAAAGAGTAATTTTAATATTACTAGCTACTACTAAAGCCATTTGCCAATGACTAATCTTCTGATTAAAATTGTATTACCTCGTGAATTTGTTTTTCTTCCAGAACCACAAGTCTGAGTAACAATGAAAAGTTAATTGATGAGTTATTTACTTTTATCGCAGGAATGGTAATCGATGAAGGCAGCTAATAATAATTTCTCTTAGGTTGTTATGTTTATAATTTACTCAATGTATATTATACAACATACAATGAAATTCATTCACAACAATGGTAGATGCAGTTAATTCTGGTTAAAACAATTCTGAGCAATATCTTTGGTTGGGTTCCTATATCAATGCGAAATAATTTTGTTTGGATAAAAGGATGCCAGTTACAACATGATAGTCTGGAAATAGCAGTCTCATTTTAAAACAAAACCTGTCCCTTTCATTTATCTACAATAATTTTTTTAAGATTCGCTTCCCCTTTTCAATGTTTTATCTAACAGTAATGACTTACAATCTCAGATTGTTTTATGTTGCATTCTCTTCTGTACTGTTTGGATCTAAATTCAATGTTTGAAAACAGACTTTGAATTTTCTTCCCCTTGGATTGATTACCCGTTTTCTCCAAAGGCACAAGAGTTGGTGTTAAAACTAGAGGAGAATAGGCAAGGGATTGATAAAATAAGGTTTATCTCAGTATACTTTTGTAATAGATACAAAAATGTATATATATATATATATACAGTAAAAGTGGTTTTTTAAACCTATTTCTTTTTTCTTACATAACATAAGTACATGTACTTACATTATTATACAGTTTTTCTTCAATGTGGATACAAAGGAGTTCACGTATAACAATCTAATTTCTTAGGCCACCTGAAGATCATTACTAAGCTAATTCTACTGTATAAATACACGTTTGATGCACTACAATTATAAAATTTAAGAGGAAAATAAATCAAACTGAAAATATTAATTTTTATTTTAAGAATAAAAAAGAAAACAAATACTAAACTTTATAATATACAAGTAAACAAACTTTCACACTTATAACAAAGTATACATAGCTTTATTAACAATTACTTCAATCAATGTAATTTTGATTTGATATTTTTAAAGAATGCCATAGGGCTAAGGTATTAATAAGCTGATTTTAGAACAGTTAGTAAGAAAATCTTGATTTCTAATTAAACTAGACAAGAAAAAGTTTTTTTTTAAAAATAGAAATCAATGAGTGGTTCTTCAGAATGTTCAGAGATAATCTTAAGCATTAAGAGACAAAACTTGTTTTTTTTCTACTGCTCAGGGGGAATCTTTGTTGTACTCATTTATCGCTATTTTTAAAGCATTTAGTATATTTCACTATGTAATAGAGGTTACAATATTGGCTACTGGTCCAGGTTCTATGAGCATTATTCTCGTAGTGTTTTCTTTGTTAATTTCAGATCTGAAACACTTTATTTTCTATCATGTCTAGGTTTTTCAGAAACCGAAAAAAGTTTCAGATCTGAATTTAGTGTTGAAAACAATAATATCAGAATAACCATGTCTAGCCCAGTTTTTATTATAACTGTGTCCACTATTGCACAGTAACATAGGCTACAATCTACCTTTGACTTAGTCGTTTTTTGTTTTTTTTTTGTTAAACAGAAGAGAGTTGATATAAGGTCAATCGAAGAATGTTTGGCAGGCTTACATTACACATACTGAAGTTTACAGTAAAAGAGTAAACAGAGGCATAAAAAGGTTCCTCGGAACCAAGCCCAAAGTGCACATAATGGTGTTAATAATCTAAAAAATAAAAACCAAACGTACATATGTACTTTGTTTCTTAAAAACGTGTCATTTTCATATGTATGAATCAATATGAATAAAGCACCCAAAAATGATTTTAATTTATACTTCTGTAGTTTACATACACACTATTTGAATTTTCAAAGGAAACAAGAAAAAATTGGAGTTGGAATCTTTAAATCATTCTTAATTGTTGTAATTAGGACATCAATGACCCTAGTGCCAAAAAATAAAAATACATACTACATTACTGTAGTTGTAAGTTATACACAAAATTTACTAATAAAAATACCTGTTTTAAAATATAAAAACAACCTTTGAAAATTTAATATTTCAAATAAGGGTGAACATTCATAATATCAGATAATATAGCAGCTTGTACAATATGGCAAAACAAAATTTTCCCATCTATGTTCCTCTTTAAGTTAACTGCATCCCTTTTTGTTTTTACATATACATAAGCTCGGCAACTGAAATTAAATTTTAAAAAGGGTTAAAACAATGGCGAGAATAACACTTCTCAAGCTTAATACAAAATAAAAACTGAGAAATTCTTTGATAACATAACCTAATATATTCTTTATCATGTTTCATACCTTTGATCCCAAAGACATATGGGTAGATTAAATAATAATAAAAAAATAAAAACATGTAATAGATACTATGCATTAAATAAGTCATTCCACATTGTAATAAATTACTAGTTGTTGCATATATTGATATGCGTCACCTGATAAAATTAAATAAGAAACGCATACGGAGTCCTATAGTATCTGTTTATGGTGATCAGTCAGATCATGTGGCTTGCACTGCTCCATTTTTTTTTTGTTTTCCCAATAGCATGAAGGTCTGGTATAACAGACGTATGGCTGACATTTAAGTGTTTTGAAAGTTCTCTACTTGTCCGATGAGGATCTACTGAAATCTTTTATTCATCATCATCAATTTGTTTCTGTCCTTCCACAAAATGCATTCTTGAGACTTGTATTGCTGGATTGAAAACAAAAGAACCACCGTTATACAGTTCTTTTATTCACTGTACCATTATCAAAGGCCATATTGTTGTTTCGAAAACATTATGTCCAAGTTTAAATTCATATAAAAATACAACTCATAATTGCTCAGCTTCTATTAATAGTAAAACATTACTTTGAACAGTTCAAAATAAATTGAAAGATACAGCATGAAAATTAAAGGGAAATGTATACAGATTAATTTAATACTCATTGTGTTTATTTTTTTTATAAACAAGAGATGGATTCTTAGTTTAATGATTTCATAAAAATAAATAAATCTGAGATTTCACCCCTGGGAATATGTCCCTTTCAAACAGGTACTCACCAATCCTAAGACAAGGTTTGTAACATATTACTAAGTTAGGGGAGCAGTTTCGAGGGTTGCATTACCTTTAATTAGAAATGTGTGTTCAGTAGGTTTACCCATGAAGCAGAGATAGATAAACTACAAATTGATGAGTATGTTTGATCTATATAGTAATATTTTATTATGTATAAACAGAATTATTGACAATATTGTGAAGAGAGGACATCAATCAAAAATGTAAACTCCCACAGCTGTATTTTGAATTATGTTATTGTTGAGTTATTTAAATAGCAGTGTTTATTTTTAAATATATTAAATTAATCATTGAAAGATTTCTTATGTTCAATTCCTTTTATATTTTTAGTTTCTATATCTAAACATGAAGTATGAGAACCTAACGTAAGGTTATTCAGAGATAGTTTGTCCTCCCTCACCGCTGCCATGTGCTTCGGTCATTGCTCTGCCATAATGTTGTGTATGATATTAGTAACCTTGATTGCTTTTATTCATCAGGAATCCCAATAATAGCTCGAACAAAAAAGTTATGAATTATTATAATTGAGTCGTAATTATTGTAATGATTTGCAGAATATTGGACAAAGATATAGGGGAAACTATGATGGTGTTAAACCCAAATAAACGATAAAATTATAAAAGAAAGTTTGATTCACTAGTACTAAAAAGTTAACAAGACATTTGATGTTTACTCACTGATCTATTCTATTTGTTTCCATTAGTCTTATCTGAAGTACTCTTGCAAATTTGGTGCATAGATCAACTAAGTATTCTTCAGTGATGTAAAGAGGAAGACCAGATATCACAACAACTGTTGAATATCTCTTCCTTTGACTTGCTGTAAGATAACACTTATATCATTATTGGTGGCTTAATAAAACCCTTTGTTACATGCGTAATGAATAAAGTGTACTTTACAGTACAGAGCTGAAAAGTATTAATTCGCGTAACTGGAAAACAAAACCCTAATGATCTGACAAAAAAGACTGTAATAGTCATGACTATAAGATTATAACTCTTAACTCTGATAAATATAGATTTTGAAACATAACAATTTTTTCAGAATGTGAAATAGATTTTTATGAAAAATTTAATATGCCTTACAACCTTGAAATTTGAGCTACAAGAGCCCACCATAGCATTGAGGCCTATAACTAATAAAACTTGTATTTTGTTTATTTTATCTTATTTAGGTTTTAACACCAATTCATACACAAATTTCAAGAACAACAAGACATTTTACATTTGTTAAAAAACAACAACAGAAAACAGAAGAGCTGGTCAGCTAAAATTTTTAGCCCTAAACAATTCAAAGTATATAAAGTACAAGCCAGAACTGCCAATATTTAATAAGATTACTTGTTAAACAGTTAAAATATCATAAGAGGTGACATACCTATGACATAATGTTCATAAATAGTAATTGCTGGAAGTAAATATGGTTCATTTTGCCCGTTCTTCGTGATTAACTCAGAATCTGAAAAATAGTGAACATTTAAATTGTGAGAGATCAAAAGCTAACTGTTAAGTCAAGAGTCAGCTTAGGGTGATAATAAGAAAATGTTGAATTCTCATCAAATTTATTTGATCTAATATTATAACTTATTAGTTTTTGAAATTTCCCTGATAGGCCTTGCAGAATCAACAACTATCATTTAACTCTATTATATGCACACATGTTTGCTAATCATTTTTTACCCCTAATATTTAAGCCAAGATAAAGGGATTTATAACAATAAAACCCAACCTCAATTTGGTTTGATGTTTCCATGAGCAATACTATATAGGAAAATATACAATATTTTTGCTACACTTCCTCCGAAGCAACAATCGTTAGAGCTGGGCACAAATCATTCTAACCACTACATGTCCCACCATAAACATATGTATATCTACAACCTATGAACAAAATATATCTATGAAAATATACCTGTTTCGAACATGACTTAAATAATAGCATACAAATGGACTCCCATTAATTATAAAGTACCAATGATTCATTTATTATGTCCAATTAAAATAATTATTATTATAGAAATTCTTACCATCCTTACCATTTCTGTTATAAAAATTTGGTTTGGCCGATAACCATAGGCCTCTTTGCCTATTCGAACCACCCTGAGATCTATCAAATCTGTCACTGAAGGACTTTGATCTTAGTAATTGTGGCTTCAGCTCACTGGTGTCATCGTTATCTAAGGAATTAACGTCTTTATCAAAAATTGAGTCAAGTGACCCTCCATGCTCACTCTCACATTTAATTATTTTTTTTATGAGCTCGGCACGTTTCGATTCATTTTCTATATTTAGTCTTCCGACTGATTTGGATCTTGAACGAAAAAAAATAATCTTCTGTTCGGGAGCATCAGTTAACTTAGAATCTTCAACTTTTAAAGTTTCTTTTTTCTCATTTTCTTTGCTTTCAGTCGATTTGGAATTTACTACTTTTTCAAGGCTTATGTTAGTTATTGACATTGATCGTTCCTTTAAACGTCGTGTCTCTTCACCTTTTGGAGGTGAATTTCCAGCCTCATAATTAGAGTTTCTCTTATAATCAAAACTGCGTCTGTACCTTTCCCCGCGCTCAACTACTGACTTTGCTCTTTCTCTTGCACCATATGGTTCAAAAGTTCGCATTGTTTCTCTAGGTCTAGCAGGCTTTGCATTAAAATCAGGATTAGGTGCTAATGTATCCAAACAAGCCCTAGCTTCCTCATATTGTTTGTAGTAAATGAAAATCAAGTTTTTACCCCCTTTTTGAAACTCTTGTACTTTTCCGTATTTTTTAGTTTCTTCATTAATCTGTAAAACAAATGAATTTTGTGAGTTATTGTATGAAAATCATAGGATAAGCTTTTTAATAAATTAGAATACAAAGGCTAATATATATATATAAATGTCATAATTCACTTCCAATTAGTTATCAAATTCCAAGTAACATATAGAAATTATAGACAATAGATTTGGCTGGCTAATATAACTTAAATAAGATAAGTGACAGTATAACAACACTGGAGTTCGATTATTTTACACTTACATATGAATCTGGAAGGTCTTTGTTGTTATAAATCATAACTCCATAACAACCATTAGCTGCAAGATGTAATGCCATTATTTTCTTTCAGTAGTACTTTGAAAATAAAGTAATAAAGAATTTCTAAGATCAAACAAAAAATTAGAAAAAATTTGGCTGTAACAGTTTTTTGAAAAACAGAAATCACTTTTAAGGAAAACAAAACTTTTAGTAGCAAAATGTAACCACTAAATCAAATCACGGAATAATAATTTTACACAACCACTGTAAAGGGCATGAGCAGACAGTTTTCTTTTAAAAGCCTGACCCAACCAATTGTAACACCAAATGAAAATTCCCTCACAGTTGCAGTTCGGCCCGGGAAGTTTGTACAGTGTTGCCAACATCAGTCAGATAATAATCTAAAATATTTTGATATTGTATTTTTAATCTTTGCCATAAATTGGAGGGTTTTAAAATTGACGTATCAATAAATAATTACTGATCATTAAAAGCCAGTAAAATACAGCTTTATTGCAAAGTTTGAAAGTAACTAATTTAATAGTAGTCTTTATGGATTGCTGGTGAACATAGCACATTAATGTTGTTAATGATTTAACCGGGAACTGTAGTATCTTTATTCACCAAATAAGTTGTGAATAATTGATCGCTGAAAATGATGTTAGTCGAAAATAAAATTGCTCCTATTATTTTATTGTATAACAAACAACAAATCATCGAATATAAATATTCCTATATAGTTATTTTTATGATATAATAATCACATACTTTGAGGAACTGGGAGAGATTTAAACCCATAATTTTCATAACTGCTACACGATATTTATTCCAGGTAATGACCGGCATATATACAAATAGGAAATAAAAGGCATATACCATTACTATTACAATTTTTCCACATATGTAGTCAATGCCAGTTAGTCATAAATGTGCTCACGAAGTCATCCCTCTCATAAATGTGCTCTCATCCCTAATTTATCACTATGCCTCAAACTGATGATTATCAAGAGCATACTCATGTCGGCTCTGCTGTACGGTGCACCGTTTTTTAGCCGGCTGTCGGAAGCGACATCTAGGCGACTCCAGCAATTTCAGAACGGGATTTTATGAAGGTGGTCCAACATTCTTCATACCAGCAGTGAATAAAACGTAAGAATGCCTACGTCTACGAGTTCATTCGCCATAGACATAAAAAAATCTTCGATTCACTGCAATTACAGACCAATGCCGTCTTCAACACGATATCCCCACCTCCATGGGAGGACAGTGTAAGTTTTAGTTTGTAGTTTGAAAGTTACTTTTACGATCCTCAGTTTGTGACCCGAAGGTGAGCAAGTTAATTTTTAACTGTAATCCGATTTTGTTAGCTTGAAAGACCTCCTTAAAATGTACCTTTGATGGAGTACAGGGAGCCAATTTTAATCTTTATATATGCGTTCATCTCAACAAATAAGTGAGCAGGGGTTCAGGGGAGCTCACATCCAGCAAACCAGAACGATTTAAAAGGGAGATGGCCTCCTAACCTCTTCTAAATTAGCAAATATTTTCTTTATAAGCGAGCTATGTGGTGACTATTGAAGTGATACATGAAGTAGTTTCGTGTAATGAGTTTTCCCCTCAAAAAATAACCTGGCCCTTAAAAACAGAAGTTCTAAGCCCCGCTCAAAATACTACTGTATTGATTGCATGTATGCAATCATTTCAATAAAGAAATATATATAAATGAAAATATTTACAATTGATTTTTTAAATTGGAGCTTATTGAACTGAAATGAAATACAAATAGACTAATGATTAGCTTAAGATAATCAACTCTTGATGTCTCAATAATTCATCATACCCACCACCCAGTTTCAACCCATATCATTACATGCTTTGACTTCTTTTATAGAGGTCTTTATAGGGACCTCAACTGCTGCTTGAGGAAGTATAATCCACCCAAAGACACGACCAATTAGACGAAGAAAGTACTTCAAACTTGCATCCTGGACCTCTCCTAGAAACATTTTTTGGTCCTATCGTGAGCATGCAGAATTAAAATGTAAGACTCAGTAGGTGTATGTGTCAAACCTATATAATAGTTCCCAGTTATGATAAAGTGTCCAAAATAAATTATGAATATAAGAACTAAAACATTCCAATAAAAAGCCTAGCATAATTGGCTTTGAAAAACAAAATAAAGGTTGAAAGGTAATAGCCTAGAGCAAACTTGCTGACTCTTTTGAAATATATACCAACTATGGCCACAAACTCGATCAGCCTTACCTCTTCATAAGATGTAGTGGCATGGATTACACTTTTTATAGTAGGATGTTACAATTTTAAATTCAATTAAAGCTTAAATATGTTCATAGACACCTGTTAAGAAGTATATATGTATCAGATTTTTACTAACTAGACTGGGGGGGAAATGGTATCACCTGTAGATTGCTAAGCCCTACATCAATTGTGTCAAAAATAAATAATGGACCACCCTACTAGCCATGAAAAGCTGGTCACCGTGGATAAAAAACGGGTTTTTCTTAATGACAATATCGCAAGTTTAGTATGATGGATCAAAGAATTAGAGGTTTCATTTTAGTTGCGAAGACAATTTTATTGACTTTTTCTAATAGAAGCTCACTAAAAGCCAACATATAATATATTTATTATTAATCAGTATATTGAGTTTTCTTGATACCCTACATATGATGACAGGAAAATGTTTATTATTTTTTAATTACAAGTAATTGATTCATACTTTATTGTTAGGTTGATTTTAGTGTTAGTATTTCTGGGGCAATTAAAATTCGTATGTATGTGCAAGTGGGTTTGCGAAAACATTTTTGATGACTTAGTCCACTTAAGCTCTGAAATATACTATTAATAAGGATTTTGGAATCTTTAATTTGATACACTACTTTATTACTAAATTATAGACTTTTTTTTACTAATTATATAACAACACTTACTCGTGTTTATGAAGATGGATGTATTTTTCATGTTGTCCTTATATCAAATGGGACCTGCATGTAAAATTTAATGTCTTTATCTTTGGCTCGCAAAGATCAGAACAGACAGGCACAAGAGTGAAAAGATAAGGGTTTCTAGTTTTGAAAAAAAAAAAATTCTAAAAATGGACCACACTATTGACCATTGAGGAAAAAACAACTTTTTTTTTTCTAATGACCATATCTCTTGTGAAAAATGGCAGGCAAGTGTTACCAAAACCATCCTGGATAAGCTACATTTTTTTCACTTTGTTGAGCAGTTTCAGTATATAAATTTTAACTGAAAAAACAAAATTTTAGTATATTTCTTTCATCTAAAGATGGAAAATTTGTTCTAATAACAACCAGTTACTTAAAAATAAAATTATTGGTATAAGGTTTAGAACTCAAATTAAGGCAGCAATTGATGGCTAATTAATATGTACCTGTTAGTCTGAACCTACTAGGTTAAGGTAACATTTACCTTAACTAAAACAACATTCGAGAGCACAATAAAGGTAAATAAATAGTGTTTTTAGAAAAATTTAAAAAGCAATATTTTGATTAAGTTATGTTAATATCCAGAGAGACGTGTTTATATAGTAATAGGTAATTATTTAACATCACAAAATTATTATGTTGATAATACAATAAGCACTTTGTAGACTGTCTTATAGCACTAATAGTTATAGAAACTAATTATCAGCCTCTATAGGTTATTGGGCAGCATGTCCGTCTGACTCAACTTCTATGACCTGGGTTTGGTTCATGATTATTTTTTTTTGGGGGGGGGGCTGGTAGTGGATTACTCAGCCCAGTTAGGGAAAGTAAGTAGCTTCTTGAATGAAGAAATATTGAATCCGGTTTAGAAAACCAAGATGAATTACAACTAGCAATCTTGTTAGCTCCACGGCGCCATCTCCCAATTACAGCAGCAACCACGGTCAGTCCTATCTCTTCATGAGGTTTAGCGGGGCAACTTGAATTTTTAATAGTAGAATAGAGGAATTTTTCCAATTTAAACTTTTTTTTTTTTTTTTTCTTAGTTCCGGCATTTGTGCACCGCGGCCTCACTGAGACCTATTGTGCGCCGTCCATGTCTCTGTCCTAAATATGTGACAGGCCCACGGCCTTTGCAAATCTGAGGATACTGAATGGATCGATCAGTTCACATAGTTTGGGGTCTACAATGCGATCACTACCAAAATGAAAGTATCGCCTTCTAGCTAAGTTATCACAATATTATATGACGTGCCGTTTCTCCCTCTTTCTTGCAAAATCTGCAGATTGGTGATCCCACTATCCCCAAATTAAAGAGGTGTTTATTTAACCGACAGTGACCTGTATAGAGTCCTGTCACACTTTTGAGTGTCCACCTGTCCATTGATAGAAGTGCTGAGCTTCTTCTCTTACAGGGTCCATTAAGAAACAGTTTCGAGTGTTCCTGTTTCTTAGTTTCTCTCCAAGAGAGTCTTGCCTTGTCCTCTATAGCTAATTTTATACGCCTTTTAGCGTAGCTGAGGCTGATACCACATATGGGTTCAGGTGCAAGAGGTGTCTGTTCTGAGCCCACCCTTGCAAGGCCATCTGCCTTTTCATTGCCTGTGATGTCTGTATGTCCTGGCACCCAGTCGATTCTAACCTTATTGGCTAGCGAGAGTGTGTTTAGGTTGTTTTTACACTCCTCAACCAAATAAGATCTGGTCGTATAGCTTCTCAGGGCGCCAATGGCTGCCTGGCTATCCGTGAAAATTGTGATCAGTCTGTTTCTTACACCCTCCCCAATTAAGGTTTGGGCACAGACATTGATCGCCATCACTTCGGCCTGAAAGACCGAGGTGTGTCTACCTAAAGGAATAGAAATCCCAGATTCTGGTTTATCTTTCCTCCATATGCCGGCCCCTGATCCGTTTTCTGTTAGTGAGCCGTCTGTATAGCAGTTAATCCCATGACACAGTTTATGTGGTTTGGTCTTTGTGTTTTCGGCACAGTATAAAACGTCTGTGTGTTTCTTAACTTGTAGGCCAGAGTGCATTGACAGCACCTCGTCCTCATCAATCCTTCTGAACAAGTTCCCATGTCCCATGTGAGTCATGACTTTGGATCTTGTACCTGATTTCGCAAGTCTGTAAGCCACGTTCAAGGCTTGCGCTTCTACTTCTATGTGCAGTGGATTCAAGTTCAATGAGACTTCCATTGCAGCAGTAGGAGTTGTACTCATGGCACCAGTAATCATGAGACATGAAAGCCTCTGTAATTTGCCAAGCAAAGTTCTATTTTTACTAATACTACCTCTGTGCCACCACACCATAGAGGCATAGAGCACCATTGGTCTCACTGCTGCGGTATATAGCCAGAATAACATTCTGGGTTGTAGTCCCCAGGTCCTACCCACAGCCCTTTTACATGCATAGAGGCATCGAAGTGCCTTCATAGTAGTATTCCTGATGTGTTTAGACCAGTCCAATTTACTATCCAGAGTAACCCCTAGATGCTTTACCTCACTACAAATGCTTACCTGTGTCCCCCCTATATAGGGTGGTCTAGCTATAGCATTTCTTTTGTTAGTGAAGATACAGAGATTTATCTTCTGGGGATTGATTCCTAAACCATTCTTTTCACACCAATCCCTCAAAAGATCCATCGATGCGGAAAGCAACTCAGAAATGGTTTCTGAGAACTTGCCCCCTATGAGCACAGCAATGTCATCAGCATATCCCTGTGCGTAGAACCCTGCAGAGTTTAGGTTTGTTAACAATGAGTCAACGACCAAACACCACAGTAATGAAGATAACACCCCTCCCTGTGGACATCCTCCCACTGGCTTCATCCACAGTTTGGTTTGTCCCAATTGTGATTGTAAAATCCTATTCTCTAGCATGGTATTTATCCAGCTAGAGACTAAGGAACTAATCCCCTTTCTTTCTAAGGCTGATGCCATAGTGTTATAGGGTGTGCGATCAAAGGCACCTTCTATATCAATAAAGATGCCTACCATTATTTCTTTATGAACTAGGGATCTCTCAATCCTGGAAACCAGGTGGTGGAGAGCAATTTCACAGGATTTTCCTGCCTGGTATGCGAATTGAGCGCTATGGAGCGGTCGTTCTACCAGTATTCTGTCCCTAATATGTCTGTCTATGACCGTTTCCAAGGTCTTCATTAAAAATGATGTCAGACATATTGGTCTGTAAGACTTGGGTTCGTCATAGGACTCTTTCCCAGGTTTTGGTATGTAACACACTTTTGCCATCCTCCAGCTTACTGGAATATAGCTCAGTGCCAAGCTTCCCCTTGACAAGGTGAGTATAAGGGGCCTAATTACTGGTAGGCCTTTTTGTAGCAAGGCTGGGAATATCCCATCAGTACCAGGTGATTTGAAGGGAGCAAAAGAGTTAATTGCCCACTCCACTCTTGCAGAATTGACAATTTTATTTGCTTCTGCCCAGTTACCCTTGCAACTAGTGTGTTCACAGTTAGTAGGGTCATTATTAATCATATCCATCAGTCCGCAGCCAGGAAAATGTGCGCACGCCAGGGCACCGAGGGTTTTAAACCTTAAACCAGTTCATAAATTTGATGTTGTTTCTTATCAGGTAAATAAAAAAAAAATGCTCATGCAAATTTTGTTTTGTTATAATATATATTTCAAATTTATAATAAAGATTATAAGAAATAAATTTAAATTTTAAATTAATCGTGGTAAATAGTTACATAAATTATCGCATGGTATATAATTACGAAAAAAGGAATAACAATTAATTTAAATATTATTTGATATTTAATAATTTAGACATCAGCATAAGAATATATATATACATTTATGTACACAATAAATTATGCCACTATCGTGAAAGAAAAACCAGCACTGTTCAATAAAACTTGCTTACATTTTGCAAAAACAATGCAAATTTAAAAATAAAGATAACTCTTTTGAATAATAATAGATTCTTACTTTAATGGTTTACCAAATGGACGAATCCAAGATAAGTAAGATGCTGACCTTTCAGAATAAGTTGAGTTTTAAAATTAGTTTTTACCTCTTTGGGCTTTTAATTACATTTTAAGAAGCTTTTGATGAAGTTACACTTTCATTTGAAACAAGTAGGGTTGTATCATTAAACTATGTGTTAATTCTGATGAAAAGTATGCCTATTGACTTAAATCTGAAATACTCGATCATTGGTTACATAATGGTGAGTTAGTCACAAATTAACTTTGTCTGTTATTCAGACATAAATAATTTAAATATTTTTTCATTCCCTATCTAATTGAATTAAATCATAAGATACTAGAGAATGCTGGTGTAGCCACCGAAAGCACTTGCATTATAATAAAGTAAATTTGTGCGAAGACAAGAGAGAAGAGGACTTTATTTATTAATATGACTAGCCCCCAACCAGCCTTTGAACTTAGAATAAGAAGTGTTTTATCCCACTTTTCGATTCCATTGATGCACAGAAAACAACTGGAATGTATTTGACCATCTGGTATGCAGAAAAGCCACAGGTATCGATAATATTAATAGCTACAAGTGTTCTCCACACAGACCTTAAGAAAGTAAATAATAGAATTGGTATGGAGATTTCTTCATTAAATATAAGGGAAGGCTATGCAATGCCTACTGATATTCCATACTGATGTGTTCTTTTTGAATTGTATCAGTTTTTTTCTTCCGGGGCAAAATGTACTTGGACACAGACAGCCAACTATTCTAAAATGAGAGATGAGTCTGAGGAGTTGACTTGGAGTGGAATTGGTATATTGTTCATTATTTCGTCATAGAAAAATTCAACTGAAAAAAAAAATTATTTTAAAATTGCAAAACATAATTTACTTAATGATCCAAGGTTCAATGGTCAAACCATTTTTCTTCTTTAATGTAGCAAAGATGATTTAAGCGACCAAAATAGTTTGGCAAATAAAATGACATATTTTTAGTAAAAAGCAATATTGACTAGTTTTTAAGTATTTAAGAAACCCATGGAGTCCTGAAAGCATCACTTCAAAAAAAAAAAAAAAATGGGCCTTTGTTTCTTGGATCAAGTTGTCATAATAATATTGATATTAAAATAACAAAATTATGTATAGCTTACTGTTACATTTAAACATTTTGTAATTTATTGAAAGTTAGTTTGGTGTTGTTATTGATATCAGAGATAGTCTCACTCAGAGAAAACCTGTAGGAAGGAAATTCGAAGAATATATATAAAGAAAGTTTGCGGAGAAAAGTAAGAGACGGAGATTAAGTTAGCAAAGAATGGGAAGATGGCTTGGTAAGTAATTGAAGATTAATTAATAGAGGATAGTATATCTTGTGGCCAATATCGTTTTAGATGATGGACAGAGGAGAAGGGGCATATGCCGAATGAAGGGATTATTATGACTAAAGGTAGAAGTGTGAATATTATTATATCTAATTTTAATTTTGGAAGTGGTCTGAATGGAGAGTATAATTAGAAACATAGAGAAAAGCATTGGTGATTTTTTGAAAGTTGCAACTGGCATTTTAGAATGTTGGGAAGTTTGGCTGATCTCCACAGGTGATGTATGGGTTGTTAAACCATTTTGTGATATAATGTGAGTTTCATTTGTAACGGTAGCTTAGATCTGTCAACTAGTAGTCTTGTAAGTAGTTTTAATGTAAATTCTCATCATTTTACTGCAATGTGATTCTGCCAATTGAGTCTTCTGTCTAAAATTAGGCTGAGATATTTTACATTAGTTTTTTTTAGGAATTTAAACTTGGTTAAGGGTATGGGATACATTGAGATCTGTTTAAACTGAATTTGATATCCCGCATTTGTTCACATTCGCTTTTGACTCTCCTAGTAGTAGTAATAGTTCTAACAAATATAGGTGAAGTTGGAGGATTCACAAGTTAATGTTTGGGTTTGGATTGGAGCTAAGAAATGCTGATACATCGACAAAGGAAAAGGTAGAACTTAGGGAATGGGTAGGAACGTATCAGCGGTATAAAATCAGTAAAAGCTAGGGCTTAGCACGGCAAAATGGAGGACATCAGAAGCTTATTGGAAGATTAAGAAATGAGAAGAACCCCAGAGGAAGTGACAAAATCAATCTGAAAAAAATGATTTTAAAACAAGACAGCAGGCGGGATGGCAGTTCTACCACTGGCTCGAGTTTCCACAACAGTCCTTCATGCCAAATTCAAATATTGATGTTTTGTTTGTAAATTGAATTTTATGTTATGGATTGTCATTTTTATAGTATTGTATATATTTTCTAAGTAAGTTCTTTACCATCCCTGCAAAATATATAATAGTATAGGTAATGATAAATGAATAATATTTACAAGTACTGTTCTTGTCAACGAGTTGGTCTTCAAACAATTGAATATTTCCCACAAAATCTGTAATACAGTCGAAATATCTTTTCTCTATCTGCTCTAAATGGTAGTCAGCTAAGAAATTTTTCTTCGCCATTTTCCAATAGACATTCAGCTGATTACATATCAAGATAAACTAAATAAACATAAACAAACAGAAAAAAATATAAATGAAGTGACAACCATAGATAAATAATTCAAGATATGTAATGTAAAAACACATGAAATATATTTCATAACATTTTTTTAAAGAAAAAACCAGTATCGGGTTTAAAGTTATTGGCAGAACTAGGGATATTTTCAGGAGAGGGGTTAATTACCCGTTTATTTTTTCCATCATCTCTTCCATCCTTCTCATCATTTCTAAGCTAGCATTTGAACAAATAAGTTAATAACAGTATTACATGAATTAAATAATTTACATTAATGATTAAAATTTATTGGCACTTGATCCTCACGTGTGTAAATTTTAATAGCTATTAAGTTAGTAACTTTTGATTTCTGATCAAATGCCCTGCCAACTAGGCTACCCCTTGGACATGCGACTGTTTATTCTCTTATTGGGTCTCATTAATTCTCTGAAAGCATAACTAATTGTAACATTTTTAAAAGCTGACCTAAGGTGGAAGAGTGTCTGTCAGAAGGAAAATTCAAAGGACCCAACTGTGTCACTATTTTTATCTTTAACCAAAAACTATTAAAATTTTCATGTACCAATAAATAATCCAATTTGCAGTTTTCAGGTATATAGCAAGATCTATTAGGATTACATACAACTAATTATTATTAATATCTTTAGTAATGATTTATAGAGGAAAAACTGGTTAATATCAAAACCACCCCTCTCTCATGAAAATATTTCTGGCTGTAAATGTCCATGCTGGTAATGATGCATGGTAACTAATGATGATTATTGGTGAAAATTCAAAGTTCCTTGAAAAACATACGATCACAACACCTTTTGGTTTAATTTATTAATGAAAAATAATACATGAAATTTCATACACTTACCTCTTCAATGTTTTTAAGACAAGGATGACCTTCTTGTATAAAGCAATGGTACTTCCATTTTTCTAAAAATTCTTTATGAGCTAAAAGAATATTAAATTATTAGTGAAATCTAATAATGAATCCTATTGATAAAAATGCATAAGGTTTCTAATATGAGTATATTTTTGTTAGGAAAATAAATGATGGCTTGGGCTGATGAAGAACACACCCTCTTTTAACACCATTTATTTGTGAGTTGTGTTTTAACTATAATATAATAATATATGCTTGCCCTGGACCCAGAGATGAAGATGTCGGTCTATCCACTTTACATGATGTGGAAAAAAAAAATTTGAAAAAAACATTGCGTTAACACTTCATGAATCTTTATCTTAGGGATGCAGATGTATATGTTATTTCGAAATAAATAGATCTGATGACAATAATAATAAAACCTTTCATCAATCCAGGGCAATTCTTGACCTCTCAAAAAAAATCTCATTTATAGTTGATTAATAGAAAATATTTTTCAGCTTTCTCTGTTTTCTATAGAAATTCCCAGAAAAAAAATGTCATCACCCAGCCATAATAAATTTAGTTTAAACTCAAACAAGTCCAAAACCATCCGTTCTCTCCCTGATCTATGTTCTTTTTATAGAGTCTCCGGACCCATCCAGTATTATATCTATAATAGTATATCTATTAAGAATCTTGGTCTAATCTGAGACCAATCATTAATGATTAACGTAGACACATTCAAAAATAATTCAACATTTCAATTTATAACTTTTTTGTTTCACTTATTGAATGTTTCTGGAATATCTAAAACCTGCAAACCTCTTGTTTCCTCCCTTGTCTTCTCTAATCCGACTACAGCAATGTTGCTTAAGACGGATTCTTGGTATATTGGAGAAAGACTAATGTGCCTCATAGAATGCTCCCTTCGATCCCAAGATTTATGTGTTTCACATTACTCAGAGTCATAATGGTTATTCCTTTCCATCAGATGACAATACTTTTAAGGAGTTACCTGTACTAAGCTATATCCAAAAACAAAATTATTTTTAAAACATTTCTCATCCTTTCATGCAACTAAATTTACTAAGGATTCCTTTTTATGTTATCTCTAGTATAGGCAATTCTGAGACCCTTTATCGGTAAAAGTATCAAATGTTCTTAGTGGAAGAACCAGAATAAAGTACAAAATCAGCAGTCTTTTCTTTTACAGCTAACCTGAATTAAAGAAATTATTTGGGTTTCTATAAATGAACCTTTGGATTGGATAGTGTCACAAAAAAATCCCTGTTATTTTGCATGCTAGAGAAACAATTTTGAGAATTTGAAGCAGTGAAAGTTTTTAACCTTCCCTGGAAAATTTGAAAATCACCGATTTTGAAACTGACTCCCCAAATCATTTGATTTGACCAGGGTAAATATGTGTAAACAAAGCACACCTTCATATATAGCCGATAAATTTCTTTCTTTCAGACACAAATCCCTGATTTTGGTTTGGAATTTGGAATCGGAATAAGTTGTAAAATAATGGTTCAGTGTTGACATTAAATGAATAAGCCACATCCTGAGAGAGCACAACTGCCTGAATCTCAAAAAATTTTCACTTGTCTCTTCTATAACTGAAAGTAATAAAAATATGATTAAATTAATTTGAATAAAATTAGTTAAAAGGTTTCATTATATCAATGGAAGATACTACTTACAATCCATAGCCAATCGCTTTACTGAGTCCAGAGCTATTCTAAATTTCAGCAAATATCTAAAAATTTCTGTATAGTTATTAATCATTTCATCGCTTATGATTAATTTGATTTCTTGATTTGCCTGAAATATATAAAATGCAATTTGTTAATTATGGTATGTTTACATGTTACATGATAGATTAATTAAAGAGTATTGGAAAATTAAGCAGAATATTTATTAAAAAATAATTAAAAACCAAAATAATTCTATTAGGAAGCAAATATTAGAATTTTTTTAAGTGTGCAACTTTTTTGTGGGCTGAATATAAAAAAAGGCAATATCTATAATTGGCTGCCAGAAATTTATTTCTTTATCTTGGCAATTATTTTTGGGTTTCCGTCAATAATATACACTAAGCAATAATGAAAAAAAACCAGAACTTTAAATCTAAAACAACTTCTGACCTGGGATCTGTGAGATCGTAAATGTCTGTGAAGCGAACATGACTTTTTTCATGTTCAGTTCTCAAAACGTCTAGTTATTGTACTTAAACCAAAAACTAATCAGCATTTTCCTAAGAGTTTTTGGGACGCTTAAATCACTTTTAAAACAAGAACATTATGTACATACAGACAGACGAAAGAATATTTTATGGATGAAAATAACGCCTCTGCCTTCAGTCTTGATAAATATTATGCTGTACAAAACATTAGGATTTGGTGAAAAAAAAAAAAAAAAAATTATTTTGAGTATTATGTTAAAGTTTACCTGATAAGAAAGATGAAAGAAGTCTGATTTATCCAAAATGGAGGTGTTTCTTTTATATAAACATATTTCAAATCGAAAGATGAAGTTTTTTACATAATCTGGTGGTAGCACTCCTGACAGACAATCTTTAAACCGCCTCAAACTTCTGCGGATATTCACATTCTTTAACTTGGCTGAAGCCTTTGTGGAAGACTAAAATAACAAAAAGTAAAGTTTTGATGATGTATAATAAACAAGGAATGTATTAAGTAGAAAGCATGTGGAAGTCACAAAGACAAGCCAGTAGCGATATACAGTGTCAAATTTGGCAAGGGCATCCATAGCTCAGCAGATGAAGCCGTGCCAACTCTTACTGAAGTAAAGATTTACATTGAAAGTCAAATATAGAGTTTGCTGCTAGATGAAATAATTTTTGACATAAAATACTTATGTCGTTGATTTACAGCATAATCCACACGTCAGGTGTGGGTAAGTGTTTAATAACATAAAATAAAGTGTAAACATTTTTAAAATCAGTGGGATTTTTATCTAAGGAGAGTATATCCAATAATCTGCTTATATCATACTAATCTCAGTTTTGAAACACTGTTTGTTTCTTCCCATAATATCTAGAAGTTTTTTCATTCCTCTAATTTTTTTTTATTAGATTGTGCAAGATAATGAAAACAGCACATTTTATTTTTATTATTAACAGTTCATTAGACATAATTAAGCAATGTTATTAGTGGATTTAAATGAAAACTAATTAATAGTTAAAAACAACTCAAAACAAGCATCAAACTAACAAAAAAATACATTCACACTAGAACAAGTTTGTGACACAAATATCTTTAATGTACAGATTGTGTATGCTGAATGAAGGTGAACATTTTTGTAGTGTTATGCACCAATTTGTGCCGAATTCAATTCATAACATTAATTCCTACTAGTGTAGGTGAAGCTTAATTTAAAAACATAGGGTCTCTAATTACCTCGATATTTTACCTCTTCCCTCAAATGTTTACCTAATTATTCCCTTCAATATCTATTCATATTCAGGCATATTGCGGCATCAAGAGTTCAACTTTACTTGTTGATGCTGACTCATCCATAGAGCTGTCATAGAGGTCTTTTTAGATTTCTCATTTATTTTTATTTGGTTTGTAAGAGTTAATGATAAGCATTTTCCTTAAGAAAATATTTTAAAATTTTATGGAAAATGTCTCCAAGAACAACACTTTGTCACTATATCTCTATTTAAATAATTTAATTGTATATTATTCATTAAGCTTTGCCAAATGCCACATTACACAATATCTTATGCATACACGTTTCCGATTTTTAGTAATTTTGCCGTTTATTGTCCACTCCATAGTCATAGTAGTCATCAAGTCTAGTATCAAGTGACATTCTTCTTTTTCCCTTGCTATTTTGAAATGTTTACTACTTATTCGGATATGTATCATAGTTTTAATAAAATATTAAAATTATCTTTACCGGATCTAGAGGCGAGTGTAAGAGGTTTTCCAAAACAAAAAAAATTAAAATAATAACACTGGGTCACAAATTTAATCATAAACTTTAGCAGTAGGTACTGCAGTGGGAAATATAAATGATTAGGGTTATTGGTAATAGACAATGATACCTCCGTAATTAAGATAGCGCTGAGGACACTTGTGAGCTGGACAACTGTATACAATGCATTCAGATGTTGGAGAAGATTAAACTGGTCGAGGAGGATGTCTGCTGCAAACCCCTTCGGTTCCATATAGTCCTCAATGACACTCTTTACAGCCTCTTTCAAGTAAATGTGAACGGTGCTAGATGATAGGTCAACTGCTCTTAACGTTTCCATCAAACTACATGAACCGAAAAAAAATATTATATACAATACTCTAAATGGTAAACAATATTATATACTTTATGATATAACAGTTTATTGTGATTTTGGAGCAGCTTGTGGGGTTCTATATCATAAAATTATTTTATTTATTCTGTTACAAAAGCATTTGACAATCGCTTGACATTATTAGGTGGTTATACATAACCTAACATAAATTCTTTCCCATATAATTTGGGATCAATAATAAATTACTTTGATTACTGCTTTGCAAATGATAGTAGTCAAATCTACAAGTGAGAATAGATAGAATAGCAACCACTAATCAGGCAAACTTTTCTTATCATGAATGATCAGGCAATCAACCGACTTCCAGATTTTCTGCTGAACTGTATGTAATCTACATAGTACCTGTAAATACAAGGGGCAGCATAGACAACAAATTTCGATATTATGGCATTGAGTCGGAACGGCTATACAGTCGTGAACATTCAGCATGAACATTACTAATTTTTATGGGCATTGTTGTGTAGCTTTAGAGAAATATTTTGACAAATAATGATTTTTAAAAATCAGTACCAAATATATTTTACCGCTTATGGTTTTTGCTAACTATTGTAAATATTACCACTGCTCTGTCAAGCTCAGGCTTGAACGTACATTGCTTTGACATACTTTCTCCAGGAGGGTATAAATAAGCTAGCCCTGGAACAGTTGAAGATGAAAAGACGTTTTTGTCCTATGTCTAACAGATTTTGTGGTTTGGATGTCAGTGTAAATGAGAAGTTTTTCTCCCTTTAGGGCCAGCGAGGTAAGTTACTTTCTATAGAGCTAATCTATCCAGTGTCTAAGCAGGGTACTTCAGAAGAATGTAAAACCAAAGCATTGCAAACAGTAGAACAGTCGGTAATTGTTATTTGTCCGCTTTCAAAAGGGGATGGTGCAAGCATCTTTTGCAAGAAACATGCACTTAACGACACTTTTAATTTCTTTGTAAAAGTATTGGAGCGAAGAATTCAGTTGGACTGTGAAAATAACTTGGATGATTAATAGATTTAAAAAACAAATAATGAAGTTTTTGTTGACCTAAAAGTTAAGTATAATAAGTTATATTTTATCTTAGAGCATAATTTTTTTAAAAAAACAGAAAATTATTGTATTTATATATATTTTTTTTATGAAATATAACAATATTCACATACAATACTTGTTCAACATTTCCCAACGCAAAATTCCCCAAAAAGATATGTTTTGTACATGGAATGTTGAATTAGTATTGTATACGAATATTGTTACATTTTATTTATTTGTATAGTACATAACTGCCTTTCTATATATATAGCAAAGGTATTTATCTGTAAATTAATTATGGGATACTTAAATGGTAATTAACTTGTAAATGTGACAGTAAGGTGCTAACTTTTTGCAAAAAAAAGTGTAATGTACTTAAGTGCAATAAAGAATTATCTATCTTGCGGTTGATTTTGTTACTCATAGATTGAAGATTGATTACCTATCTGTGGCTGTAGGTTTGATTAATTTTGGTCGAGGCTCTATAATATTTTTGAAAACATTATCCAACAGGGTGCCGCTGTGAAACAACTTCTCCCTGACCACAGAGGGAAACAGGTTTTCTTTCTTCTTATACTCTGAATCTGCATCCTCCTCTATTCCAGTATATATTTCAGGTAACTTCAGGATCGTGAATAACTTCTTCACAATTTCAGAATACATGACATCTACACATATAATTACAATATTTATTATTACCGATTCAGAGACTAGTAATATATTAATATTGAACAATATTAGATCTGTGGCATGTCATCCTTGAAAGAGACGAGGCCTGCCAAGATTGATAAGTAGCACTGACATATAAAAGGATCAGTGTTAACAGGATTTGTTACTACTTAATTCCCTCCACTCAAGGGTGAGTGGACCTCATCAAGTCCCACCCTGTCTGAAAAAATGCTAAATGGAGACAAGAGGGGAACTTAGGTCTCCATAGTTATTAGTCAGGTGAGCTAACCATTAGGCTCCAGTAGTGATTTACAAAATCATAAAAGGGAATAGAAAAAACATTATTTTAATAAATGGCACAGATTATTAACAATATTTTTGATGAAAATAAGATATTAAGCTCTGAGATCCCTTAATTTTAATCGGGTGGATATTGCCTTATGTTGATGAAAGAAGGATCTGTGTTTCTTACATATCGCATACTTTTCCAGTCTAATATAATGCATGACCTGATTTAGAGATACATGCATAAATAGTACATCAAAACAGGCTCTATAAATAGTAAATAGTAATGAAAATCTGACATTCTTAAACTAACCTAAGTGAATTCCCAACAAATACACTCGAAAATAATACACCATTCAAATAATATTGTTAAAAGCATGGACCATGAAATTTCCATGGTAACATGTCTACAGCATAATTCTTAAAACGTTAAACCAACCAATTACTCTTACAGAAAATATAAAAAAATAGCCAGGTAAGTTTGAGGGAAAATGTAAATATTAATTTACTATACCCATAAACATAACACATTTCACAAATATTAGACATGATATGATGAAAAGAGAGTCAATTTTTACCTGTAGGACAATTTTTCATGAAAAAAGAAGATTCTCTACCGAGCATTGAAAGAAAATTACAAGAAATAACTGCAGCTGAAGCCATCTGAAGAACAGGTTTCCAAAATTCATCTGACCCATTCGGATAATTATCGACTAGCAGCCGTCCTGAACTAAACAAAAAAAAGTATTAAAGTTTGTTCAAAGGTGTTGATGACATGACATGCTTTTAATCTATTAAAATAGATTAAACATAAAATATCAGTCTATTCTATTACTGTACAGGATACAACACTGCACTGTAGCCTTTATAATTCTTATACCTTAACCTACTCTACTGTAAACCTACTTGTTCTCTTATCTAAAATTCATTGTATGAGGACATACATATATTCGTTCGTTAATTACACAACTGTACAACAATTTCATTCCATCTAGGCTCCGAAACAGCCTCCTACAACTACCAAATTCATTTCCACAAAATTGAGTGTTGTAATCAATGGTGTCTCACCAATGAAAATGGCAGATATATGTTAACAGGGAGAATGTATCCACCTTACTATCCCACTTCAATGCAGATGCCTCTAATTCTAACTAGATAAAAAAAAAGAGTGACTTAGAACCCACATACGAGACTTATAAGACATAATCTCTACAGAGATTGAAGCGGAACTGGTCAATTTTTATTTTATATTAAATTTTTAAACACACAAAATTGGTATACACCATGTTTCTATAATGTACTTAATTATACATATCTTGCTTCAAAATTGTAGTCCTTGGTGATGCCCAAACAGGCAAAACATTGACAATTTAATGATATTGTGTTAATAAAATAATTGTGAAGAGACTGGAGCTTAATGAACAACCCATAGTGCAAACATAAAATAAAGAATTTGTATATAAATTATAAAATAAGATAGACACAAACCTGCACAAAAAAAATTCGGAAGCAGAATGCAGATGGTGTTTTCCAGCCAAATGAGAACCAAGCATGCTAAGAAATGGTTCCAGTGTGTCAATAAGTAACTCAAGGATTGTGCTTTTTTGCCAGGAAATATCACCTACCCTCCATTTTGTTGAGTGTTTTAGTTCATTGTAGAGGACACTAAGAAGTCTGCAAAGAATTGTAATAATTTTAAAAACCTTAATTATTAGTCAAAGGAAAAAGGTAGTGATCAAACTTGGGACATCTTGATCTCTCCAGCTGAATTATCCTATATTGAACTAGCACAGTAAAGTTAAATTTTCTAAGAGTTCATTTTTTCAGGAGATTTAGAGTTCAAATCCTGCCCCGAATTCTGTATTTTTTTAATGAATAATAATTGTTAAAACAGTGTGATTACATACACTGTTAATTAATTAGTACTAAAATCTTTATTTGTAAAATTCCTTGTACAAAACCAAACTGAATAATTTACCTAGTGATTAAAAAAGCAAGCAAATGTGAAATTTAGACATATTTGAGCATTGTAATTTATGTAATATTTTCATAGTGCCATCACATACAAATTGTTTGCAATGTAAAGTCAATTTTCGTTTGTTGTACAATAACTAAAGAACAAGACTATATCTATGGGGTCTTTAGTGATATACATACATGTTAGTGCTGTGTCTGTATTATTAATTTGATAAATCAATAATTTTGTTTATACATGAATATTATTTGTACCCAGCCCAGTAACCGCTTGAAAACAATTGAGTTAACATCCTTCTTGTAAGGTCTAATTGGAATTTTTAATATTTATTTTTTGTTTTGACACATTTAGTAGGACTTGATAATAATAGTAAATAACTTCCTATTTTTGTTTTACACAATTTATTTATTTTTTATTCACAAGCGTTTTCAGCAACCTATACCACCATTCTGAGCAATAGAGAATGGCAGTATAGGCTGGTGAAAGTATCTGTGAATAACAAATAAATAACTTGCAGGAAGACAACAAATGAAATTATCTACTTAATCGAAAACCACAACCCACAATTAAATCATATGATAATGTTTGTGTAGCAAAATGGAATGCGATTTTTACAAATAAAATTTTGTGGCTAGACCAAATAATTTATTTGTCGAAATACATACTCATTGCCAATGTAAGAAAAAGGTGATGAGGTAAATAAACTAGCGAATTGCAAGTTAATTCATTTGGATAACATTACAGGGAAATGCCAATACCTCATAATTAACATATTTACTCTTACCAATAAAAAAAATGAAACTAAAATAAGTATAATGAAGCAATCACTGTACTATATGATTGCATGATGATTCCCTTTGTGGCGCTTGTATTCAGCACGTAACATATTTCTGATAGGATTATTATACTAGCCCAACAGGTTGTATCTTCGAGATTGATTATACAAATTTACTGTCAGCTGGTTCATTAGTTAATACTAACAGAAGCGATGTTCCAAAATACATACTAACATTAAAGCATTCCTTCGGCAGTCTGTCTCATTATATTCTTGAGGAATCACACTTTCATGAACTCTATACAGGTATTGTAATCGATTCAGCCAAGGGGAAATTTCTTTCAACAAATAACGTAATGTTGTTGTAGAATCTGAAAAATAAAAATAATATTGACTTTTGATTACCTTTAAAAACAAAAAAAAATTACTTTTAAGAAAAGATGTAGGAATTTCAGTATCAGATCCTTTATTATTTAATAGATTTATTTTTTCATGTGAAACTTAATGTACTATTTAAGATACTAAATTTTCAATGAAAATTTCATGAGATATAATAAAATATATTGTATGAAACAAACATTTCAAGGGATTATCAAGATCATGAGAAATTTGTTGAAAGTAGAACTGAGGGTTGGATGTTTCATTATAACAGTATCAATAAAATAGCACTACATGAAAAGTCTGATGTGCTCCAATGTTTTAGAAGCTTTTGGCATTTTAAAAACAGTGGATAATAAAAAGAAGCAGCCAAGATAGGAAGCTAGGACTAATGGTCATAGAACTATTTGTAACTAGATACAAAATGCTATCAGTCAAGTGATCAAGGATCTGCAGTTCTTCTGGACACCTTCTCAAGTTGGAAAGAAGATGAAGGTGAAAAGAAAGCCGCATGTGATGAGCAGATACCCTGCTCAAACTTTGTAACTGTCTTAGAAATTGAAGAAAAATGGTACTTTTGTTGACAATAACATGGGAAGAAGAATTGGAAGCACGCAGTATAAATCATCTGCGGAGCTTACTTACCAAATACTGTGGGGACCTCCGTTGTCACTGTCAAGAAGCAGCAGCATAATAAAGAGACTGGGATTGGCCACACCTGCACCTTCTTGTAGGACTCCACAGACCAACTGTTCACATATGAACATTGGTTTATATGCCGTAAATTCTTAAAGGATTGGAGGAATAGTAAAATAAATGTTTCTGGCCCCTTTACAAAAACTAGCCAGACAAAGAAAACTATAGTTCTTATCTAATGAACATCAAGATTATCAGTAACATATGAAGTGTTGACCGAAAACCATTGCAGTTCATGTAATACTAAATTTAAAAGGAAAAAGAAAAGTTTCTATGCAGTATAATTTCACCATTTCATTAACTGATGCAGTAAGTGTTTCAAATAAAGAATAGCTTTATAATGTAACAAAGTTTTAATTAAAAAAAAAAAAATTGAATAATGTTTGTTAAAATATAGACAGATATCTGGGATGGAGAGTCTAAAAATTCAGCATCGTAGAATAAAGAAGTTCCTCAAACTCTGCTAAGCAAAATATCGACCTTTGACATCATGTTTCTTTTTCCAGAATTTTCAACTTATTCATAGCTCAAAGCAACATATCATTGATGATCTCAAACGGTCTTGATTTCTTAAGTCGCATACTGACCGGTGATAACCAAGGATCGTGCATAGTTCAAAAAATTTCCTATATCACCGAACAAGAGGTGGTGTGTACAAATAACAGAGAACTTTCAATCTCAATTATTCATAGCTATTTAGATAGGAAATATGTGGGCAGTGCTCTCCCCTGAACAGTACCTGATCACTTGTAGATGGAGAAATTTTCTGTGCTGAAGGTTCGTGGCCTGTTCATTACCAGTCAGTATCCAGCTTTACTCATCCAGTTGTCTTCCCGCTACCTATAATAATGTTACCATCTAAATGCTGTACAAATTACCTTGAGAGTCGACTTCTCTTTCAATAATTTCTGTCTTCTTTCTATATGTACATAATATTTTCTTCAAACTAGATCCATAAGCCCTGAATGTAATTGGTATTGGTGACAAAAAGTTAGTTTCCATTTCTAAACAGAATTTTTCCAGTTTTTTTATGCAAGGAAGATATTCACAAAAGTTTTCTTCAATAACACAAGAAAATAGTTTCTGAAAAGAAACAAACAAATATTTATTTAGATAAAAGTGTGTTAAGCTAACAAAATTGATCCACTATTTATTTTAGCTTGTTCATCAAGATATAGAGTAAAAACTTTATTATTAGGGAGAAGTTGAATTTGGAAGATAAAAAAAACTTGTCAAAGGCCATTAAATACCTACGTCCAAACTATATAATGGTTTGGCAAAATTTGAAATAAGAATCTTAAGGCATTATCAGGCAAGCTAATAATCTAGCCATGGAGGTCCTGCTATACTGCATCCTCCTTCACTAGCAATATACACTGAATAAGAAGCAATGACGGCCTTCATCAGACTATCTAGAACAATCAGTAGCTTGATAAAGGCACAATTCTGGGGCAAAGAAGAGTACAAACACTCCACATCTGTCATTTCTTGATCTGTGATCTCTTCTGCAGAGGATCAAACAGTCTAAGGATATTCATCCATTGTGGTTGAATCACAACCTCTTATTGGATCCAGGGTTCTATAACAAGGATGAGTTCCCTGAGAATAGCATTACCTAATTCATGGATCGTTCTTTAAGGAACTTCCCAAAGTAGGCTCAGGCATCTACTCTGTCAACTGTGATGTGAGCGAACACTGTACCCTGGGGCATTTTGTACAACAGTCTTCCACCTCGAAATTATATACCATATTCTAGGGAAGTTCTCCACACAGAAAGAATGAAGTCAAGTAAACTGCACTTTAAATTGCCAAGTACAAATAAGGCCCATGGTCCATTCATAGCAACCAAGGAATAAACCCAGTCACGTAACAGAGGTTGAAAACAAAGGACCTTTTGAAGGGAGGGGATGACATATTTTTCTTTGAAGAGAAGCTGGCAATGAGACTTGCTCAGGGACTGACAACTTCATATCACGAACACTCAGTGCAGTCAACATCAAGACCTCCTCATCTAGACATATCATTCACTGGTGGAAATTTATTCTGCCATAGGAAATATTATATGTTGTTAAAATAAATTAAATAGTATTGAATTTGATAAATATCAATTAATAATTTAAAAGACATCTTCGATCACACAGATTCATCCCTGGATAATAAATTTATATTAAAATAAGAATATTACTTATGATTATTTAAAAAACAACTTATTTGACAAAAGGTATGGTTTTATGAATGTTCTCGGTTATTACTTAAATTTATAATGATTAAATATGATAATATAGATATCGATATCTTACAGGAGAAATACTGCACAATGATACACCTAGAATTGGCTTAAAACAGTCTTCTGAAATCTCTCTAATGAAATAGCAACTCGAGGGTGATGAAAGCACATAAATGAGTTCCATTGTAACCTTATATTCACTTAAGATTCTAGTTTCATCACTATGTGTTCCGACCCTCATTTTTTCCCTAAGAAAAAGAAAGATATATTAACTACATGTAAATATTATTAAATTATATAATATGTACCCCAACCAAGTACGATAGGTGGGTGATCAATAGATTGAGAGCTTTTGAACAACCCAGAGCTCAAACTCTACTTTGCCTCTTGGCCTTGGTGTTAAACAAAAATTTATATATATCTTTATCGGAATGTATAAACAATGAAATGAATAGTTTTCTCAATTTGTCACATTTTCTCTTGCACCTGTCCATGAAGTTTTTTTGTGTGTACAGGTTGTATTAGGAGATTGTTTTATCTGAATTATTTTTTATTGCAAAACATTGAAAAACTATTGTAATTACCAGATGAAACAATAATTTGCCTCTGGCCTTTTGCTTTGAGGAATTTCCCTGAAGGTGGGGTTTTTCCACCACATGCTTTGAGTATGCACTTCCAACCAATCTGCTGCAGCTTCTGCTCTCTGCAATGCTTCTAAGCGCAGCTCGCATGCTGATGGTTCACGGTGAGCTGTAACTAGGGCAGGTTGAGAAGGTTTGACATTGTCTTGAGCAATAACAGCTCGATCTTGTGTTTCTTCCTCATCTGACCAACTTTCCTCATCCTATAAAAATTAGAAACAGTACATGATCAAATTATGTATTCGGTTTTCGATTAGGCAATTGTAAGGAGTTGCTCTTTCATACCTTCAATATATTAATAAATTCACTTGCCCATTCATACAGTATTTACAAACAGCCCAGAGACCTCCCAAATCCACAGGGTTGTCACCTCCCTTGCATGCGAAAGAGGAAGCTGAGTCTTGGGAAGTCCCCCACGCCCCTCTGTCAGCCGTGTCACGGGGTAATAATAAAAGAAAAGAGTAAATATACCTCTGATGGAAGTCTGAACTTTTCATTTCCTTCCTTGAGGTAAGCCCCCCAATCAAAAGAGTCATCCTTTTTTCCTGATTTGTCTTTAAGATTCAGAGGTGGGTCATCTTCCAAGGAGCTTGTAGGTTTAAAAGAAAGTTTGATAAGGAAATCAATGAGTCCCCATTGAATGCCTACCTGAAAATTAAAAAAAAAAAACTGTACCTTGTAAAATCAATAACAAGTACTTCAATAATCTTTGCTCTGCTGTTGATAAAGTCCAATGTTAATTTCATACCTACCACACAATATTTCTTAAAATAATCCAATTCACTATAGGCTTCTATTAACAGTTTCAGATTTTGTGCTTTTTGAGGAAATCCATGAACCTTAAATTTATCCACAAATTCATGCAGTGTTGATTTCACTTTGTGATCATGAACTGAGGGATAGTAATGATCAACTATGAATGAATAGGATGTATCTTCACATTTTTTGAAATCAGGAGAACCTTCCTATAAAAATACTACAGTTTTAAAACTATAACTTAAATTATAGTTTTTAATAGTTTAATTATATACATTTTTATACATTATAGCCGGTAACATGAGTGATTAGTCCTTTCAGATCATCATCTAGCAGTTTTTTAATGTTAGCAACATAAGACATTGTAAAGAATCAAGAAAACTGCCGATTTGAAATGAAGTAATGTTCATAATACTGTTTATATCATGATACTGTTAGTATTTTTCCCGCCTTTAAAGGTGACATAATTGTCGTTCAGTGTCGATTCGTTTGAAATAGTAACTAACCCCCTTGTAGTTAATAAATATATTTCTTAAGGCTAGTTTCACACTTATGCGGTTTACATGGTGCGGTTCAATTCCGCCACGGTGAAGGCGGCCTTGTAAACTTCACTATTTCAGACACAGGTGGATCATATCAGGTTTTCGTTCGGGAGAATCTAATAGTTCCCATTGAGCATTGAGAGAAGATGTGTTATTATTCCCATAATGGTCCTTTGTAGGCAATTAAAAAAATAATAAGAGTGAACAAACTCCACTCTTGAAAAGGAAAATTGTGGGTCGCTTAACACAATTTTTAAGGCGTTAAGAAGGAACCACGAGAAAATGTTCAACTACATCAGAGTGTCAACATCTTTTGATTGAAAGGCTCTATTCAATATAAAGATACATTTATGAGGGAAACGATAAGTTCAATGAACACTTCCTTCCATGCATTAAATGTTTGACTTTTATCTTTATATTTTTGTAATGTTTTATATTAAAGTACAACTGTTCTTTAAGATTATGTTCAATAGTTGTACCATACCTGAAAATGTCTCTCATTCAGATATCATCCCCTTCCATATCAAAGGTAATCCTGACCTAACAGTTTACTATTCCCCGTTTCTGTCATTAAACAATAAAAATACATTTACTAGTTTAATTAATGTTAAAAAGAATGTATTGGATAGCCAAAACTCTTGTAGAGGGACGCGTGAAGACTATTCAGCTGACAATATCTTCTATTTAATAAATATTGTCGGAAACAAATTGAAAATAAAACCATTTGAAGTTTATTGTTTGTCAATATCAAGACAAATTTATTGTATAATTATTATAACAAGATGTACAGCAAAGTGCATCTAAGGACTAGATTTTTTTCTAACAACCACTCAACGTTGCTTCTCTTAGCGTCCTACACTAACGACGTCGTCGGTTTCATAGGTGGTTGGGGAATCGCGGAATATTAGTAGACTTCAAAAAAAGAGACAGACAATAAGACAAATTAAACACTAAGGCGTTAGAAGCAGTCGACGAATACTAATATTTAGTTATGTTTCAACATTAGCGTTAAAGAAACATTTCAATCGAACAGCTTTTAGAGCCGAAACGAGACTGAATTACACCTGGAAAAATTATATTATCATATTAAATGAATTATACATATATTTTTTAAAAAGCTCATGCATTTGCGGTAACGTCACCTATGGTGAAGAATTGCAGGGCATGTATTACTACGAAGGCATTTAACAGATGTAATTAAAAAAAAATTACACACCAAATTTATTATTAATATTATAAACTAATGTGAAACTACCTTGTTTGAAGACGTTAAAATTACACTTTAATCAAACAGATAAAGTAAATCGCAAATTGCCATGCATTCACTTAAAGAAACAATTAGACAGCTTAGTTTTGCAAAAGTCAACAATTATTGCTAAATCATTGTTTTCAGTAAACATTTGCGCCAGTAAATTTACAACAGCCATAATATATGCAACTAACAATTTCAATATGTATTTCCATAGCCATTAATCTGGCTTGAAACGTAGACTTTTGTGGGTCTGTATAAAAAGTACCTTTTTTTGTTTTTATTGATTCTTTCCGAAATTAAAACCACAATACCGCAAGGGATCGACTGGCTCCTAACAAATTATATGTCCATCAGTTTTGGTTCATTAAGCCACTTTCATTTTTCACACATTAAAAGTGGCATTGTTGAGTCTAAATCTCAAAAAAAAAAAAGTGAGTAGGATAATATGCAACCACTGTGACGCCCACAGGTTAGGCATAATGGAGTTTTAATGTAGGTTTTTTTTTTCATTCACAAGCAATTACTCTTTATGTCAATGTCGGCGTGCCTAGGGAAACGGATCCAGCCGTATTTAACTTAATTTATATTTTATTTTTTTCAGTATCACCAGTCGTTATATACACATATATACAGTACGGCCTCGATTTTCGGGGTACTCGATCATCCGGGTAATTTTTTGATGGATCAAACTGTTTTTAAAGTGATTGGTTATTAAGAAATTCGTGCCACATGTCTGCAAATATCAGTGCTAAAATGGCCTTACAAGTAATACTGTTATTTTACTGGACAGTGCGACATATCTCACCCATCTGAATCCATTTTAAAAACAAATGTCGGATAAATTTTCGTCCACCACCTAATGTAACTTCGATACGATATGGTATACTATGCCAGTTTAAAAAGAAGGTACAGTGGGTCTTTTCTTCATTTCATTCTTGAAGAAAACTATGTCCTAAATCCATAAAGGATGTCTTCAAAATGTGGAAGATAAAACATGCGATTTTCACTGTTGATGGTGAAGCATGGGAAAAGTTTTCTTCAAAAACACTACAACTTGCATGAAGAGCAAAATTCACACTATTGTGATCAACAAAACGACATTGGAACATCCCTTGAGATAGTAGAATCAATTTCTGATTTAAACAAAATAGACAAAGACGATATGGTTCAGTCGATGAGGTATATAACGCTAAGAATATTGTAATCCTAATATTATATATAATGCTAAAATTAAAAGCAAACTCCTTCTAGTGTATACCTGCCTCGTGACTTCATGGAAGTCACTGGTGTTTCTTGTTATTTTTAAGTAAGCGACTGCATCCCTCCCTATTCCCGGAACTACCCTTCTCTTATACACATATGTCTCAGCTTTAGCCCCAGTCCCCACTTGTTCACAGACACTCGTCCCTAAACATACCACCCAGTATGTAGTAACATAACTCTTAATATTTGTATATACCAGTGTTTTGATTGTACTTCATAATAAAGCTTTCTTTTCTTTTAAAAGACGCTCCTCTACAAAGATTATTTAACTGATGGAAAGTGACAAGAGTGATTAAAGTATACAAACAGCTCACTGATGAGGAAATAGTTGACATTCATCTGCCAAGCGAGCTTAACACTTCCAGGCAGTTGATCAGCTTATCTACTTTGAAGATAAAAATTCTGAATATGCAAAAAAATATAGCTCTATCAAAAGTAAGAACAGAGGTTAGAAAAATCAAATCTGAGAGTAAAACAAAAAGTGATAACTTACTAAAACATATTTTAATTAAGTTGCGAATGTATCTGTACTTTTTGAAAATAAAAGTAGATGAAATTGGTGTTTTTTGTTTATCAAAATTCATTACCGTCATTACTACTCCGGATAATCGAGGTTTGTTATGTGTATAGTGTGTTTAACTTTAGAGCAGGAGAACCTCTTTAATTAATTATTAAATAAACAATTATTGGCTGCGATATGTAATATTACTGTTTTAATAATTATAAAATAAAATAAACCAAAAATATGGTGTCATGACCGTGATTTGAATCCTGGACTTGCTAATTGAGCTCTCTCCTGTCGAACCGACAGCAATCTACTTCATTTAGAGGTCCTCGTCTGCTCTCTGACATAAAACTTAACCACAGCGATATTTTTTTCAAAGGAGGACCACAATGAAGTCTATTAAAATTTTTTGAGTGCTCATTTTTGTCTTTTCAAATCAATATTATTTCCAATATTTATATAATAAAAATAATCTTAGCATTAGTCTAAACAAACCTAACATCATCGCTCTTGATAATGATTTATAAGTACACATTAAAGTAATGGATTCTCACTATGTTTACATTTATCTATACATTTTGTGTTTATCACTTTTAATAAAATATCTAGAATATAATCAAATTTGGATACTTCGTGGAACTTAACTATTGTAGTGTACCTTGGTTTCAGGGGCGTACTCAGAACTTTTATTGGGGGGGGGGGGGTAAATAAGTACTGCTGATTCCGACGGATTTATTTATCTAAGTTTTTTAAGGAAAATCATGAAAATTGGACAAAAAATTAAAAATCTTTACACTCATCAAATTTTAATTTATTATAGTGTAATATTGCTAATCTTATTAATGATTGAACTATTCTCGAATTAAGCAAACCAACTGGCAAAAACAAATTAAAACAAGCAGAACGAAACCTTCTCCAGTGAAGGTACTTGGTATACTGACTGGTGAAAAGTTGCTTTACACGATCCTACTCGCGAAACCCGGTACTACAAAAACTCCACCACGTACATCAGTTCGGTTTCTTTTGGGTACACCCTCGTATCACTCTTAGAAACTTGTATTGCTTTATTTGAAGTCTGCTGATATTGGTATGTATGATTAAGCTCCGAATTAGTGTACTCAGAGCTCATCTGTTTTTAGCGGCATTACATTTAAGCTGTTAGTTCGACATGAGATATCTTATGTAGAAGAGCGCCTCGTCGGAGATCGTCAAGCCACCAGCTTTAAATCCTTACCAATCTATTAGTTTTTTTTTGGATAATAATAGCAATTAATTCTTAACCACCCTGTGTGGATTAGATACCACAGCTGATAATTATTAATATACTAATTAGTGATTTGCGAAATCCGCGCTCTCGCCTAATAATCCCGCAATGCGGTATTAAATAAAGATAACAATTATTTGGTCTACCCAAGGTTTGTTTGCCTAGCAGATAGCATTCTTTGTCACTTAGTGCTGGTGTGTTGATCACCATTTGGGTGTTTTCTTTTGCACTTTCATCTTAATGTTCGGGAAAAAATTTAAGGTAAGTCTACAGTTAAAATGGATTTTTTTTAAGTTTAATTTTCGTCAGAATAATTTCCCCAGTTTCATAATAGGTTATGCCACCAGAAGTTTGTTATTTTCTCGGTGTTTCGTTTTTACAGAGGTCTTTGCACGGGTCGTGGTATTGTTAAATTCACACTGCAAGAATGTAACGCCTGCCTATTTGAGTTGTTTTTGTCAAAATAAGCTCATACATTCATCCAAGAAACTTCTGTGGAAGAAGTAATGAAAAAACCTCGTAACTCCACGGCGATTACAAAAATAAATAAAATAAAATACAATTTAACCGAATGCCAAAATATCACGAAAATAATGAAAATTAGTTGAACCTATGATTGGTGCTCTCATTATTTTATTTACTTTTAAGCAAAATTATTTTTTTCTAATTCTGAGTGAAATTCAGGTAAATCGATGTGAAGTAAATTATTATTTTTTGATTTATAGAGAGAATATAATGTGAAGGGAAATATAGAGATGGTACAGGTATTTGAGGTCGCAAAATTCTTAAGCCCATATTAAACCAAACCGGTCATTGAAAACTGTGTTGTCATCAAATGAAAAGTTTTAAGTAGGTTTGCCGCCCCCCCCCCAAAATTACTTAGTTCCGACGAGCAAAAAAAAAATCTGTTTTTAAGTCTTGTCTGTTTTTTTTTTAGGTTTCAAAACTTAATTTTATTAGAATATCTTTGAATTTATGTTTGCGTTATCGTTTTTAAAGTATCATTAACAATGGGGAAAAATTGGAACATTTAATAGCTTTGAGGATGCAATGGGCCGTTCTTTAAAGGATCCGAAAGGAAAAGTCACTTATAGATGTCTACCTACAATGGCAGCTCACATTGCCATCATCAAGCCCTAGGAAGACTTACTAAAAACCGCATGTGTGAGAAATGTACGGGAAGTTAAATAATCTTAGTAGAGAGGAGTCTTTTTAAAAACTTTATTACGAATTACAAGAAAAACACTGGCATATACAAGCGTTGAGAGATCAGAGCTACAACATACTGGATTGAATGTCTAGGAGCAAGTGGGGGTGTCGGGGCTAAAGCTGAGACATATGTATTTAAGAAAAGGGTGAGTTTCTGGGAAGCAGGGGGGTCTGGGAAGGAAGCGATGGCTTACAAAAAAAACAAGGGTTCTGCTCAAGACCCTTGGTAGTTCACAGCATTATACAAGTGGGATTTGTGGGTAGACACGTATAAGCGACTTTTCAATTTAATTGAATACCTTTAATAGCTATCGTGCTATGACTTGAGAAATTGTAACGGTTTGTGTAACCATACCGTATTCTTTTATATTTAACGCAAGTGTATTTTAATTAAAGACTGAGTTGTACACTTCGAGTGTGATGTGAAATTAAAGTTTTCATATCGGTTGGATCGTCTTCATGCCCGCTATCGCAAGAGTCAAACGGACGAAGGCTCGACTATTTCAAAGTAGAGGGCTAAGTGATTAATGTTAATAATCATTAAAGTTCGCGTCAAATATACTCCACAATAAGCCGCACAATGAACAGGCGCTTGGCGGGTCCTCTAAAAAACCCGAAGGATTTAGATGGGTTTATGAAAACATATGGGATATTTAGATTTCAAAAACAAATAACCTTATTAAGTAAATCCTGAAAAAAATTTCCAAGGCGTTTTAAGTTAAAATATTTCTTTTTAAGCTAATTATTAATATCATCCAGCTTGGAGAAAGCTTATTTTCACTGAACGTTCCCAGAGTTCTGTAATTGTCAAATTGGAACAACTGCTGTCGTGTAAATGCATTCCGTCATCAAGACATTGTTTTACAATATAGAATTCTCGGTAGCCTACAGAATATTCTTTCGAGGTCTTCACTATGCTCGCTGAAGTTGTACTCAACAGATGCCGCCTCACATTTGTTTACTGTGACAAACAGTAACAGAAAAAGCTTGGAAGGTAGAATTTTTCTTTCAACAAAGTGAGAAGGTAATAAGGTGAGCACAGTTTGTGCACACGAGGATGGCTGCTTTTCTCAACACATTATGTAAATTTTTTGAAGGATTCAAGTTGATCAACAATGAACGAATAAAAGGTGTTTCCTCTGCAGTAAAATGTGTTCTGTATAGACGATAGCTGGGCCAGAACTGGTTTCGATCCCCGACCCCCACCAAGGATTTATTCTTCGGGGGATGGGTCAGGTCCGGGGTTGATTCAGCCCGATGAGAGAGATATTTTATTTCATTTTATGTTACATGGGCTCGTTACAAATAGTATCCAACCGCAAGAGTGCCTCTATACTAAAATATTTACAATCAATAAGTAAAAATAAAATATCCACTTATTTATATCAAGGAATATAGAAACAAAACAAATCTCCAACTAACTTTCTAGTCATCTTTTAAAATATGAATGTCTTCATGTATCTTCTTACTTGCTGACAGTTTTTTACTAAATTATTGTTGCTACACTCACAATTTTTTAAGAGATCTTTGAGTGCTTTCTTTTACATCATGAATAAAGACAATGGTGGTATCATGTTGTCGGGAGACGGTAGGACGCCTAAGTGAATTAGTTATTACTCTTAGGAACTTATAATTCAAAGACTTAACTGTTTCATTCGACCTCTGATTTAAAGATCACGTTACGAAACGTCCAAGATGTTGAATATTGTGTTAAATTATTAATTGTTGTTGTATTATTAACCTTGTAAGTTTCTGAAAACATTGTAAGTTGCAGCAGTGGTCGTGACTGGTGAGTCCTGGCGGAGGGTGAGACCAGCGGTGGGGATGGCTCACTCACTGTCACTATAACAATAGTGGGGACCTGCAGGAGCTGACCAGTACTCCCCCAGATCAGCAACAGGCTCCTTCCAGGATGTCCGTCGTCCTCTTCATCGCCGTCCTGGCACGTCTGGCGGCCTCCGCTGTATCTCTCGACACCCTAGGTCAGTACTCTCGCTCCCACGGAGGAAACGTGGAATGTACATTTTGTCAAGGATTTGAAGAGCATAGATGTAATTGTATTTACTTACAACATCCTTTATGAACATTTCGTCCTTAAGGATTTTCAGCGGCTGCGTTTTTAGGGTTTCTTCTTTTTTTTTTTTTTAATTATTAACCCTCAATTTTCACCCACGAGTCCGTCTGTCTAGGTCTTTATTTTAGGAAAATATTAAATAAAATAACTTAACTTTTTTTTTTTTTTTTTTTTTTCTTAGCTCTCAAACTTATAAAATAGGATGTGGGAAAATTACTTTGGGCTAATGAGTGCCTTTCACTAAGGGGAGTCCCCCATTTGAAGGATGTATGAGAATGATATAGGGTGGGGTATGCCTAAAGGAGGCGGGTGGAATCAGGAAGGTAGTGAGAGTCTACCGAGGGTGGAGGCTAGGGGTACCTAGGCAAGGGTAATAACTTAACAACAAAAAAACATTTATTCGTAATATATTATGCTTGGCTAATTTACGAGTATGTGTGTTGGCAATTATGTTAGCAATTGTGAAGTCATCGCTTTTAAAATATCTAGAATATTATCAGCTATTCTAGCTTCGTGTTATTTGAATATTGAACATTTCGCAGCAGTCACGAAATCCTTAATCGTGTGATGCACCACACGTTATATACGTTATTTATTTAGGGATTGGATGTACGCAAGTTGCCATAAACTGTTCTAGCATCCATGTCACTCAGAGAGCGTTTATAATTTTCAACCTTTGAGTCTGGCATTCTGCACTCCCTCACCCCGCTTCTGCAAAGTATTGAGTATCAGACAAAATATTTTTTCCTTGCTCTCTAGATCTTTTTTTTTTCCGTTTATAAGTATGAAAAAAAGTCGAAGGATCGTGGTTTGACACGGTTCAGAACGTTTTATGTTCCATATATGATTGTTGAAGTTTCAAACCTTAAACTAGCGTTCCTCAAAACAATAGAAAATTGACATTTCGTGTATCTTCCATGCACTCTTCAATTAATTATTTGTCTACATATAATTGCTTGGTGCTTGGGAAACAAAGGGAATAAATATTTATGATTTTTATTGAATTTATTACTATCCAGAACATATGATAGTTATTGTTTTTTATTATTGTATTCTTTTTTTTGGTGGTGGTTTATTAAGCCGTTGATACATCAAAGATACATATACATTTATTTTTACATATATTAAAATTTTGTTTCAACAATTATGAATTACAATTTCTTTTTTTAAAATATAGATACATGGAATTATGAGAGTTGAAAATGAAGAAACAACATCTAGTCCGGTTGCGGTCTTTGGACTCATGCGAGTTTATAAAATAATTAAACAAATGCTATGTATTTTTTGATCAAAAATTCTATTTTAACCAAAAAAAATTCGTTATTCTACTGAAAAATATAGGAACATTAATAGTTTCAGAGACAAAACTTAATTAATCTGAGGTGATGTTTAATGCAGCTTTAAAATTTAAGGCCAAACTGATAATTTTTACACTGAAAGTACAGACTGAAGATTTTCACATTCCAGTTTCTAATTAACATGAGTTGACTTAACTATTGTCAGAATTTAGACTTTTAAGATTGACTCAGGAAGTTTGACACAACTAAACAAACTATAAAAAAAGCTTGTTTCTTTTCCATAAAGCCCAAATTGAATCGTCAAAAATTATTTTTTTGGATTTAAATTGTCAAACTTTAATTTTCAACTAGTTTCGTTGCGGTCGACTGAAAATTCCCAGCCATAGAATCATTGCCAGAGACCTCCATCACATTACTATGGGTTCTCTTAGCAACTTTGAATTTAATGTTTTTTAGGCCAGCGAAAAATAACCATATATGTAATTGATTATTGAATGAACTTTGATTAAATTGTTTTTTAATCGAGTTATTGATATTTTTCATATTTTGGAAACGCCAGGTGAAACACTTTTAAAATTTCATGCCTCTAAACCAAAACAGGAATGAAAAAAACTGACAGCATGCTCAAAAAGTCACACGTTTTTGTATTTATACTAAGCGAAATCAATATAAAGTATAAATGTTACATATTTTAATTCAGAACGTTCAGTTCAGTATTCATCAAAATCATGTAATTTATCTTTAATTACTAAGTATATTCTGCTGAATATTTTTTCCGACAAGTGAGTGAAAATATTTGCTTTCTGGTTTTGAAAAAAAAAAATGCTGATCACCTTAAAGAACTAACAAATATGTCATCCAAGAAAATGTACACAAAAGATGTAATTTTAATTATGCAGGATTTATATAACTGATTACACAAGTCACTTTGAAGACCTTATCAGGCAGATCATTGACATCACAGATTTCTCGTTTTGAGCCAGACAGACAGGCGATTCAAAGTACAATACGTCTTCATTTCCAATGGAGTAAACCGACAAATGTGTTAAATTAATTGTATTATTTTTAATACAATAATATAAACGACGGAGAAAGTAAAAAACAACAACAATAACAATCTTAACTTTAACAGCTCCTAAACTATGATTCGAAAAATCTTTAAGTCAACTAAACGGGCCAAAATTCTTTTCCTTGTCCAGTTATTTTATCCTAATTAAAACATATACATCTTACATTGGGTTGTTAAATATAACATTTCAGATCAATTGGGCAGTGGAACCCACACACGCAGAGGGAAGTTGAAAAATTAATGACTGGCCAATCAACTTCATTCTCAAGGGGTTACCCCATTTATCTCAAATACCCGTTGTCGAGCTAACTATAAACTCGGAAGAATCGTTTTATTTTTTATATTATTACTCGTCGTAAAATAAGGTACCTATATTTTTTATTGGACAGGAACATGAGCTCAGGGCTGCCAACCCATGTGGAAAACCAGTTTTCCTTTCGTTTCAGGAAATGGATCTGACCTTATGTAGACCTTCTGTTTCTTTCGAATTTATCCAGGACAACGCCAACTGTGCCAACAGCCAGTTGAAAGTCCTTTTAAAATCATTTATAAACTAATTTTTCCGGTTTTAAAATGAAGTTAGACTTCTGTTTTCGGAGTAAAGCCCTCATAAAAATGAAGCCCTTAGATCACGGTTATGTAACTGTGTTTGTCACATTGATTTTAAAACGTAGAAAAAAAACAGCCATTCATTTGAAATATAATTTCTGATCATTCAAGGTTTATGAAATAACAAAAGTGTCGAATTATCATTTATTATTCAAAGAAGTTCCCATTTTCGTTGGTTGCCAATTTTAAAAATAGTGGGAACGATGCCAACAACTAATAGTCACTAATAAAACTTCCTGACTGGAGGCTGATTATTATTCTTGATTCTGAGATCATTTTTTAACAGAATGAAGGACGAAATATTAACAAGAAATGTCTGCGTTCGGCTCGAGAGTGTCGGCGTGAGTTTCTTAAAAAAATATCGAATGATTTTAACAAAACTACTTCCTTTTTATTATTAAACTATTATTTTTTAATAAAAATCGCCCTTTAGCTAAAATATTGTCGAAAAATATGAACAGTCCTACACAACGCGGATGTTGTTTGGCTGGCATAAACTTATTTTTGCGTTACTGTCGTAAATTTGCTCTCAGCTGTAAAGAGGATACAGAACATTAAATCTGTACCTTGCGACAAAAAGGGCGATAGTGAACTGCACTAGTGATATACATTGGCCCTTTTAACAATTGATTGAGTGCTCAATAGTGCAGTTCACTCAAATTTCAAAGTTTTGGATATTGGTCCTATTTGTTCCAAGGTACAGAAATATCTACTGAACAGAGTCTTGGCATGTCTGTTAATAAGTTTATGAGCTACCTGCTTGACCCAGAAGCTTGAAATCGTTCATGGAATGAAAATGGACCCTTAGAAAAAGAAGGAGCTCTCAAAATATTCATTATTTCGTGATTAAATTATATCCATAATGAAGTTAATTAATTATGCCAACCAATATCGAAATGAAGGCATTGATTTCAAGGCAAACTTGTCCGTATTGCCCAATCATTGAAAAAATATCAGATACTGGTTTCTGGTTATTATTTTGTAATGCAACGATAATATTGTACGTTTCTCTATCTGAAATGACCGCAGTATTTGTGATAAATTGTATTCCAAGATAGTTATCAGATACTAATCATATGCAAATTGTTGTGTTTTGCAATATTGTTTAACGAAGAGTTTTCCATTTTCTTTATTCCTTATTTACACGTTTTACGCAATGTGTTGACAAGGCGGTGGTTCACAAATGTTTTGATATTTTGTTGGGTTTTGTTCCCCTTGGGGCGTATGTGAGGAATGGTATCTCAGCTTCTTTAAGAGCGGCGACTGTTGAGATCAGGTCTTGCTCAGTGTAACAAAACACTTTTGTGTCCTGTTTCCCTTGTATTACTCGGTATCCCGAAATTTTGTGGTTGGTTAGTAGGCGTGTTAGATCATAGCTATTTAACTTCCCCATGACTAGGGGAAGTATTGGCTTGGGATTACTAGTCGTGGGCTCGGTTTGTGAAGCACGTGGCTGAACCGTGTTTAGTGGTTAGAAAGAGTTTGTGACCTGGGTCGTGATTTAAATAATCTTTGTAAAAGAGTATTTTAAAAGAAATGAAAGAAAAGCTTTATTATGAAGTACAACCAAAACACTGGTATATACAAATATTAACAGTTATGATTACTACATACTAGGTCGGGGAGGTGTTTAGCGACTAGTGCCTGAGAGACAAGTGTGTACAAGTGGGGACTGGAACTAAACCTGAGACATATGTGAATATGAGAAAGGTTGTTTCAGGAATTGGGATGCGGTCGCTTACTTAAAATGGAATAATGGAAATAACAGACTTATTACAGACTCTGTTTGCAATAGTTACATAATTTTATTTTGAGGTTTTCTTTGATGACTAACTCAAGAAACCCCTTAAGAATGAATGAATTTAAAAAATCTTTTGTCTCTTACTTTCCTGCTTCATTGGAAAATTTTATTTAATTTGCTTCGGGCTGTAAATAGATACATAATTTTATTCGAGGTCTGTGGTCTGTACAATAAGTGATCCTTAATCAAACCTTCTTGTTTTCTTTAAAAGACAAAAAAAGAAAGAAAAGAAACCTTGCGTAATTGTGGTAAGAATCGCAAATACGCGAAAACGGAAATGTTCACTTTTTACAAATTTAAACCACAGCGGAGTATTTAATTAGCAGATATACTAGGAAAAGTCACCACAGTAACAATGTTTTGAATATATTCAGCATACATTAACATACGATAAATGATATTAAAATAAATTATAAAAACATTAGCTGGCATTTTTTTTTTTTTGCTTTATATCAATATTTTGCGTTTGTTAGAAATGAACTGAATAGCGACGAGATATCTTTTGGAATAAGGGCTGCAAAGAATTGTTTGAATAGACAATATAAGTATATTTTATTCAAATATACGTCTACTGATTTTTTTCAAAACTAGTAATTTAGGTACTCAAATAGTCATTCGTACAGGTGCCAAATTGATCACGATTAGCCTTCAGCTATTAATTTGTTCACTTGCTCAACTTTTTTTCGTTTTTAAATTTTTATTACGATTTTCGGCATTAAAACGCAAAAGCTCATGGTTTCCTGGTACTATTTTGTGTCTGTGGGCATGATTTTCGTGTTTTTTTTCTATCTATAAATAATTATTTGAAAAATATTTTACTAAACAACTGGTAGATTCTGTATTGTGTTAAATGCAGACTGCTTTACCAATGTTATCCTCTTATATAAAATAGTCCAAATTATATTATATTATAGAGTGATTTAAAAAAAAAATGAAGTTAAATAGACTTTCACAGATCATTTGATTACTTAATAACGGTTTTATTGATACGTGGAACCCACTCAATATGGTAGGAGAGTGTACCTTTTTCAATTATAGATCAATCGAACAATGAACTTTTATTATTTTTAATGGGGTAGATATTTTTCTGACACTATCGAGACGTCTCAATGGACTAGCAAAGGTAGCATGCTTCTAAAAAGATACGGGTTGAGTTAAAGTTGTGATGTGCTAAATTGTAAGTCGTTAGGCAGAATTGTGTGCGCACAAATATCTAGAAAGACAAACATACATCTGCCTACATACATCTAACCTTGGTTTTTTATTATTTTTTAAAAAATACATTTAATGACTTATTGTTTATTAATTTTTTTAAAATACATTTAATGACTTATTGTTTGTACAGACTTCTTCGTATTGTTTGTTATTTGTATGTGGGGGATCCATGACTTTATTTGCTTAATGCAGTGTAATAATTTGATTTTTACTATTCTAATTTCTATATCTATACACAGAGACTCACAGGAAGACAAAGACCAGTGAAAATGTAAGGGTTTCTGGTTTCAAAACAACAGTAAAAATGAAACCTGATTTTGAGTACCTCCTAGCCAGCCATCTTGGAGCCTTGTAGAGGTTTTCAGAGAGGGGTCTGTGAATCTGAAATTTCTACTCCAGGAACTGCGTAATCTTATCAACTTCCTCTTCACGTAAACATAGACAAAAATATCAGTTACCAGTAGCATTACTAACTGCGATGACTCTCGAATCCTCCATATGTTATTTTCTAACAGGGGCTATCTCAATCGGTGACCGAATCCAACAATTTGATGTAAAAAAACAACAACATTCGCGTTAAGTTCCGAATGTTCTGGGAACGTTCAACTCAAATTGATATCCATGAGCGTTACCACAAATAACCCCCCCCCCCCCTCCTATTATTACGAACTAACCCTGTTACGTGAGATCTTAAACGAAATCGCCAGACAATTTACATCTATAATTGGCACTTCGCGAGATAAATCATTTTCTAATTTTGTCTTAGGTGAAAAAAATCACAATTTCCTGTAAGTATGATTTGAGCAATTGTGTCGGAAAATTCATTATGATTTTCAATTTTCTTTAAAGGTTTTTGTTTTTTAATGTTCCTTTCGTTCCTGTTGGCATTTAAATAGAGTACATAAATGTAACAACACATGCATCAGTCATTTCAGGACACCGGTTGCTTAGCAACAGTTGTGTACCAGAATCATCCTATGAAACATATTCAACTCTAAAATCCTTAGCAAAGACAGGCAGGCATTCAGACAGGTTCTCCGCGGCAAGTGTCGCTTAGGCAGACAATTAAATAATTTAATTCTTTTTCCAGAGAATTCGTGGACATTTTTGTTCGGGTACATATGCAATTTGGCGATTTCTTAAAATCATTTTTCGATTGAGACCACACATTACAATTGCGCACTATTGCTAAAAATTTAAATTTATCATTCATGAAAATTCATCATTCCACTTGGGAACTTAGTTTCCAATTTACATACAGTCCAACTCATAACCAGGCAGCTCTTAAGCCGAATGCATTAATTACATAATATCCTTGTCTTATTATTGTTATTTCTGCCTCGCTGATAAAAATGATACGTTAATACCATAATTTCTTAAATATTAAATGTGCAGTTATGCAATTAATTTGTTATATGGAGGTTTTATTAATCATGACTTTATTTATTATTTATCGTAAGTTAATTTAGTTTGTCTACACAATGTACGTCAATGATTTCATCGTATGACTTTTTATTTTAGTACTAAAGATGATAGTATAATAATTAATTATTTATTGTCATGTTGATATATTTTTTTTAACGCATTCGGGCACCAAGCAAAGTTGATTGCCTCTAGTTTAAACAAGGGTCGCAACAAACAAAAACAAATACGTTGTAAGGACTTTTTGGTTTTTCCCAACTAATGATTAATCATTAATAAAGTATTTGAGATTTATTTAAATTTTTCTACCCTAACCAACATGATTTGTTTTCCATTGCAGGACTTCTTGTGAATGTTTGGTACCATACAAAGATACTTACTAGTATACAAGTACTTTCTATACTAGTAAGTAAGTTTGTAAAAAGTCAAATGACTTAAAACAAACTTTGAGTCGCTTGGTCTACCATTGCATAACTACCACCAATTGATATTAGGCAACAGTACTGTTAACAATCGTTCTATCTCTTTCTGCAATGTGCCCCATGAAAAATAATTAAGACTAATTAGTAAATTACTTATTAATTAAAATATAAATATTGTGCTATCGTACTATTTAGGGTATGAGATTAAATTTCACGTCACCCTGATCCTGATAATAGCATTATCACTTGGTGAGATTTTAATCGGCAGGAGTTACCACAAGTTTTTAAAATTGGTAAAATGTCATAAAAATTTGTTCTAATTTTTTCGCAGCCCCTGTTTCATATAGAGGGATGATATTTTGCAAGGAAGTTTTACTTGATACTCTGGAGACGCTAAAAATAAAAGCAATCCCATAAAAAATAATTAAGGGCCATTAAAAACATCATATTAATTAATTAGGGTATCAAATTAAAAATCGCGACGCCATGATGATTAATGATATGTATTATATAATGGATTTTATTGGACAGTAGCTGATAGAAGTCGTTTATATAATATTGTTATTTATATAAAAATAAACACCGTATTATCAATAAACATTTTTAAGACATGAATTCTAACAAGATTTTTTTTTTTATGAATAAATATTCATAATAATTCAAAAATATATGTTTATGACTGAATATTATGTACTTCAGATATTCGTGATAGAAGTGTCATTCATTTAAAAACAAATGGTTTTTTCCAATGAGAAATTGAAAAATCAAGCATCTACTATAGAATGACCCTATCACACCGAATCAACCAAGAATTTTCAAAATGAGTGAAAATGTTTAATGTACCTAACATAAGAATGCACATAACACGTTTTTTTGTGGTATCAGTTAGTGTGCATTTGATTATTACTGAGACATTTTAAATTGTAAATGAATTTACTTTCAAGCGAGAGATGGGTTTCAACTCAAGTTCTGTGTATACTCGGATAATGTAAAATAGCAATGCAATATAGTTATAAAACACAGTTGGTTAATAGTGAAATATAATTATTGTTTAAAGTGCCAAAGTACAGAGAAATTATTTAAATAGAACACAATCTATTTTGTCTTCTTGAAGCAGCCATAACTAGCTAATTACGAGTATAATCACTTAAGGGCGTCATAGGACCACAAATGGGGCGTTGTGTACATTAAAACTCAACCATTTAACTAATTAAAGTACTTTATTTTTTTTTAATAGAAAAAGGAATACCATCATGAAATTTGACCCATACATTATAATAAGATGTAACATGTACTTAAAACATGTTATTAAAATTTCATTTTTGTGTCTAACACACGTTTTGGAAATTTTGAAACTTTAAGATTGGTTTGGTGAAGTCAAATAACATATCAAATTAAAGCCCTTGAAATTCTGAAAAGTATAGCACTATTTTGAGCTTTCAATGTTTAAAAACGTCTGTCTTCGTTCGTTGGTTTTTTTAAAAATTTATGACCAAAAAACTATATATGGGAAAAATCTGAAATTTTGCTTATCCTAACTGATAGTATTATACTATACAAGTACAAAAAAACAACACATTTATTTTCTGACACTTCAAGTTCTAGACCATTGGTTGATTTGACGTGGAATGACCCTACACGTTGTTTAATCTAATATTATGTTATTACTACTCTATCGTATTCATTGTAAAATAATCTAACGTTTTGTGATAATCTCTTTTTATGTTATGCAACTTGTCATTATCGGTCATCGAGAATTTCTCAACTGTTATGACAATCAGCTATTTATTGTGGGGCTCATCTTTTTGTGATGTCATTCCAGTAAAGGTTACGTTATTTTTTTGAATATGTTCTTTTGAATTTTTTTCAAACTACATCATAGCTCATGTTTGACTGGAAACCGTAGAGCGCTGATTCGTCAAAGTCCATTGTGATTAAATATTTAAAAATGTAAAAACAAAAAAGATGAAATATTTAATGCATGACTGACTGGGGGGGGGTATAATTTTTTATTACTATTATACTACTACTATAGAACTTTTTATGTTAAACGTATTTAGGGCTTCAAATTCATCATTTTAAATGTTAACGCAATTGGTATGATTCAGTTTTAATTTTGTTTTTTTGTGAACATATACATGATTACAATGTATGCTTTGCCACAAACTGATTTTTTCATAACTTGTAAAGAATATAGGCATCTGTGTATACATACCCAGGTGTTTCTATTGATGGAAGGTTCTCTCTTACTCGTGCCGGATTAGCTCAGGTGATTAACCATCCAACCGGATAGTGTGTGTGGGTGACGGGGGGTGTTCTAGGTTCAATAATTCGAAGGGTAAATGAAAATTATTTCGGCCTTCGGTGCTCTGGGTGACCTTCGGTAAATTAAATCCTGTGCCTCAAGAACAGTCCGTAGATTAGAAAATAATGGCAAGCTTCTCCGGCTTCCATTTGTTGGTTTTGGTCACTTTTTGCTGCTAGTGCGCAAGACGCCAATAGTTGATGCTGTTACAGCAATAACTGTGATAATATTTCGCTGGTCGTTGTTGTCTAGGGACAGCTGCCTCGTCAATAGACTTATGCAATCAAGGAGGCGGTTTCGCTTGGTCTTGACTCAGCGTACATTCTGAATTGATGGAAGAAATAAAAAAAAATAACGCATGAAAGAAACTTTTGTTCCTTTTCAGCGAAAAAGTGACTCGTGGAAGAATCGGTGACAAGGCCTTGCAGTTTAGTCCTAAGATTGACAAGGATCAATATAAACCTATACCTGCCAATAGTTGGGCTCGTGTTTGTTAGTTCAATATGGCTCACGTACCTCCTATCTTAAACACAATTATTATTACGAACTAGCGTCGTACAACCGTCCGGACAGTTCCCATTGTGTTAGTTAACCTAATTATCATATCATACGTGAGCGCCTCGATCTAGTTTACATACATTAGTGATGATGTACTACTCAAGTAAACTGTGAGCCATTTCTGACCTACTCCTGTCTTAGTGGTTACGTAGGGTTGATACCGAAGCTGAGTGTGTAAAGTGCTGTTATCAGGCCGTGGCCTTACCTGCTTTCGAATATTCTTTATCTATAATGTTTTATTATTTTACTATCCTCTTCACTTTTTTATTGAGTATTTGTTTTGCTATAATTATGTAATATGAGAGTTTATCTAATGATAAACTATTAAAAATGATAACAAGAAGAGCTGAAGGTCCCTAGGTATCACTAAACACAACCGGAACAAGAATCTGTTATTATTATCAAAAATTTCTATTTTAAAATTCATCATTTGAAATGTTAATGCAATTGGTGCGGATGGATTCGGTTTTTATTCCTAAACTGTTTTCTTTTGTGAAAATGTAGATGATTATAATGTATATGTGCCATAAACTGATTCAATACAGATTCGTCTAGTCAATATTGAATATTGTTAGACAACTTGAATGAAATTATACCAACAGGTCAATAGACTTATCGAATCCACATCGATATGTGTGTCAGAAAGGGGAGCTTGTATACAAACAGGACTAATTAATCAATTGTCTGCGATTTCTCCCTCGATGCCCTGGATCCGTCGATGAAAGGGAGGCCCCTTGGTACCCAGGCGTGCCAAGAGAGTCTGTATCAGCTGATCTGATGCTATCAACGGTTGGCAACACTGTAGTTATCCAACGGAGGAGATATGTTAGGCGGTCGGAGTGATACGTTAGCAGATACGCCATTGTCTTGCACCTTATATTTGCACAACTTCCAGGGAGAGGCCCTACTTTTAAAGAGGTACAAAGCAGTCTATCATCACGGATGCAAGTATGCCTGGAGAACTCCACGTATAACCTATGACAGTGGTCGTACATATGGTATAGTCCTTATAAAACGTGTATTCAATATTTAATAATACACCAGATTAAGTAGCAGCACTTGACAAGTAGATGGAGTTTCTACTGAAAAACTTCTCTAATTTTTTAAGCTTGGATGCCATTGAACACTCAACGTTCTAACTTATCCCATGGTAAATGGAACATTATAGTCAGGAGATAAAAAAGAAAATTCAAAGAAAACAAAAAGTTTTTAGAGAGAGTAACCGTTCTTCATAAGTTCACTAAGTTGCGCCTCAGGATGTCGGAGGGCTGTTGAAAGTACTGGCCAACTAAAGAAAAGTTTTGAAGAGAAGCGAACATTGGTGTAATTTAAAACCTGAATTATACCATATCTTCCAACCTAATTCATCATTGTATAATAATTGGTCTTCTCGCGCGTCCGATCAGTTTTAATGTGATTTTTTAAAAGTAAATTATCTATTCACAATAATTTTCTTTAAAGTCAAATTTCCTATTAAAACGTCTACTTTCAATTGTTGAATCCAAAACCTTTTCCCTACTCACCTATCACATAAACTCAACCCCTGAAACCAAAGAGTATTCCACTGCTGCCTTTCTTGATATAGCTCAAGCTTTTGACAGGGTTTGGCACGTAGGTTTGCTTTAAGCTCAAAAGATAACCACAGACCCTTTTCCTAATCCTACAGTCCTACCTTTCAAACCGCTTCTTCCAAGTCCGCTGGGGTATAGAATATTCCAACTACCATGCCATAAAAGCAGGAGTTCCACAGAGCAGTGTCCTGGGTCCCATCATCTATAACATTTACACCGCTCATGTACTACTCCCAATACCTTTTTGGCAACATTTGCAGATGACACTGAAGTCCTGGCATTCCACCCACACCCTGGTATTGCATCCGATAACTCTCAAATACACCTTGATAAGCTCGAATATTGATTCGACCAATGGTGGATCAAAGTTAATAAAGCAAAATATTCCCACATTACCTCTACCGCATGTCCTGTCTATGTGTAGTTTTTTAAATTCCGTCCCACTTCCTGTATCCGAGACAGTACGATGTTTAGGCTTCCATCTCGACAAACGGCTGACCTGGAACCCACATATGAGGGTAAAAAGACAAGAACTAAACAGACGCTTTGGACAACTGTACAGACTACTTCAAAGGACATCCCATCTCTCAATATAAAATAAATAACTAATTTACAAAGTTATACTTAAGCCCATCTGGAGATAAGGAGTAGAGCTATGGGGGATAGTTAGAACTAATATTTGGAAAAACATGACTGCCGCAACACTTGCATGTGGTTAAAATAACACACTATTCAAATCGCGTTGTACCTCACTCGTGTTCTTGATTTCTGTCCTCTTATATTAAGGTGATATATATTAAGTCTCTCCTCTCGTGTTCTTATTTTGAGCACATCCAACGACTTGATTGTTATTTATTCTTACAACTTACTCTACCTAATGGTGCAAGTACTGTGATAATCTCCCATCTGGACTATTTTCAGAGAAAATTTTGTCTGAAGGCCAATCAGCGTTGTGGATCCAGTGAAGGAAGAGATAATTTAGAAACAAAATACACTGCCTGTAAAAAGTTTAAGACCACTGGATAAATTATAACAAAACAAATAATTTTTAAACCAGACATTTTTAATTATAATTTTCAACTCAGCTGCTGTTTGGTAGTTCGATTTACCTAACTCGTGGAGAGTATGAATAACAATTCTCAATTCAATTGAAAATTCTTTCTTTCTTCTACCCAATCTGAAGGTGATCCCCATCACCTAGTCCTGTCTTGTTTGTATTTGATATTTTCACTGTAAAAAGACAATTGTATTTGTAAATCTACACTCCTTCAAATGCATCTAAGTATGCAGCACGAGGAGAATTTGTAAATTGTAAATCTTGTTCATTGTATTTTGATCATCTGTTTGTAGAAAAATTTTAATAAAAGGGGGTTTGAAAGGAAAAATCTTCTACCCATGTGTTATTGGAAGTTATCAAAATGTTTAAAATTATCAAGTAGTAGTTCAAATTAATTAAATCCTCATTGGAATGAATTTTATTAACACTCAGGCGATCAATAAGAGTAATGTAAAGAATTTGAAAAACTAAAGAAGTGTAAATATTAGTCGCAGTTAATCCAACTGATTAAAAAAAAAAAACGTTTATACTATGTTACTAAGAGATTATCAAAAACGGGGTTTTATCGAGTCGTTCATTTTTGGTTTGTCATTTTTATTTTATTTAAAGAAAATATTTTGTATTAGATTATACCATTATGACCACACAATACGAATTAGAAAAAAGATAAAATCATTCCACAATCAAATTGAAAAATATTATTGCAATTAACCTACAAAAGATTTAGGACTTATAAAGGACAATATTTAGGGTGGTTATAAACTTTTGATAGTGAGTGTGTGGTTTAAAAAAGATATTAAAACATACTAGACCAATCTAAGTATAAAGTAATTCATGCATTAGATAACAACAGTTTCGCAACCGACCCTTAGCTTTGCAAGTTAATTCAATTTATAATTTCGAGGCCAGACAGACACTTCATCTGTGGTGAGTGATCTGTCATATCATTCAACAACACAATAATGTTTTTCCGTACAATTTTCCACTGCGAATTAAAACTTCATTTGAGATTAAAAAACATCAGTAATTATCATAGTAAAATAAATGACAAAATCGTGTGAAACCGGAAGCATTCACGTCATGACAATTAAAAGTCAATGTAACTCTAATTAACTCTATTTAATTGTACACTCAGATATAAAAAGTTCACAAATGAATTTTCGCTTCATTGATGAGTTCTTATCAACCATATTCGAACGAATGGTGTCCTGACTAAGGCTTTTTTAAAGTCCCGTTTCAATGATTGATTATTACCGACAAGGAAGTAAATATTGTCACTTTAAAGAACATTTTTACATTATTTGCTTAAAACGGTCTGTGAAAGAATAATTAAAAAAAAAATAAAATAAAATAAATGCGAATAATCTGATTCTTATAGAAACCTTGAGAGTGGTCGCCTTTATGCAACTAAAACAAATAAAACGACAGCATAAGTTATGATTAAATCATCATTAATTTAAATTAAATTATAATAAAATTATTCTGTGTAACCGCCAAGGTAACAATAAACAAAAAAAGGTGCTTTAAAAATATATAGCCACGCTAATGTTAATTATGGCTCGAAAGTCTTTTTGAGCCGCCATCTATGCCTGACCAGTAGCCTTATTAATAACTTTGCATTAAATTTAGTTTCTAGCATTTAAATTTAGTAAATTAGTTTCTGCATTGGAGTTTTCAAAATCAGAAACCTTTATTTTTCCACCATTGTCATCACACCTGTTTTTGGACATGGTGAAAAGCAATTTTACGTGCTGCTAACGTTTGATATAGCAACAAGATGACAAATAAACCATAATTAAATAGCATTCATTATAAAATAAATTATTTTCCATTTCATATTGGGTAGAGTATTTATTTAAGGGTCTGGACGTTCCGGTTGATTATATCTAACACGTTTTGGGTGATTAATAATACAGAAATATTCATTAAAATCGGCTTAGTAACTTTTTCGCAGCCGCGACGAAACCTGAAACTATACGATAAGTCAAACGTGATGAACTTTTATTCGGAATTTATTTCGATTTATTTTAAATTTGATATATCTTTCCTTTTTGAATGGTTTCCCTGTTACATTCATTGGAAATTGAAAGATTAAAACTTTGCGTGACGTATTTATAAGTTATACGTATATGTTATTTATTGTCTATATATATTTTTTTGTAACAGGATACATCACAATTCCTTTATAAGTTTATCAAACTACTTATTTCTGTTATTATTCGGAGTAGTAGTACTATAATACCACAGAGGCAATTGTAGTGTTGGAATTTATATTATGTTAGAAAAAAAGTTTTTTATTTATTTATTTTTACAAATTTATAAATGTACAAAATATAGATTCTACAAGCGAACCTATTTACAATTGCTTCATTGTATTTCCTGTAGCATGGCTACATTTTATACAAATTCTAGTATACAAAATAGTTGTTCTGCATTGTACAAAAGTATAATGATGTACATTATACATTAATGGACTGAATTTATTGAAAGTGATGGGGCTCATCTTATTTATCATAGACTTAAAACTAACTTACATCTAACAATAAAAACGTAAACTAAATATTAACTTAATTTTCCCCGACGGTCAATTGCCATCGATGCGGGAAGGGTCGTAGGTAGGGTCATAGTGTTAAACACTGGGTTTGTGAAGTGCTGCAACGAGTCAAATACTTGATGTGTCTCCGGCGGATGAAAAAAAGTCTCTCCTAATATAAATATATATTTGTTATTTTTACCATTTTTAGGGGACGTTCCGCCTATTTAGCAATCCTGAGGACTACAGTTTAGAGCAAAAACATGAACATACATAAAAGAGCAATACAAAATAAATAATAAGATTCGAAACAATAAAAAGAGTATATCAAGACGCCAGTGAATGATATTGTCTTTTCAATTTTTATTAATCCTTTGTTATATACCGAATCGATAACCTTACTGCAAAAATAAATTAGAAATTTTAAATATTAAATCGATATTGCATTAATGAATACCACCCATTTTGCAAATCTAAGGGAGCTACAGAATATTATCAAGAGATATCTCTTTATTATATAATAGTATATTCCGTCTTGTTTTATTATACTACCCACTATATATATTTTTATTTATTTGTGAATTACATTGAATGGAAATGTAGGAATGGTGTTTTGATTAGATGTTTAATTTGTTTGCTCATTTGATAAAATTTAACAGACGACGAAAGATAAAATCGTATCAAATAACATACCAAAAAAACGAATGGGAAAATTGCAAGAAAAACTTAAAGTAATAAAAAATGAAAATCGTAGACTTGGAAATTCAACACAAAAAAAAAAGTTGAGGGTGAAAGAAAACAAAAAAGGGATTATAATAAAACAAAAACCGTAAAAATACAAAAAATGATGTTAGGAATCAACTACCCTCCTCGCAATCTGTGTTCTTATTATATTTTTATTTTGTTGTTATATATATATATTTAGATTCGTTTGTAGAATCTATGGTGAGTTCTATACATAATTTGGTTATAAGGGGGTGTGGATGGGGGTTTGTGGGCGAAACAAGCATGGGGTATAGTCCCCTAGTATTAATAAAAAAATATATATTGAGAGAGACTACAACCTTTTCTTGCAACATAATATGAATACTTATTTAAGTATATTATTTGCTGTTTGTCTAAAACACAGGGATTATATTTTTTAACTATTCAGGTTACTTATTTTACAATTTCTACTGTGAAACTGCTTTATACATTTACTTTAGTTTGCGAATCTTAATTTTCTTTTCAAAAGCGTACTTTGATCTTAGTGAATGGAGAGTAGCTTGCTCAGGATTTGACGGAAACTGTTCACTTAAAGCGATCGTCACTTGTCTTTTAAATGAACGGTCAGCTCACTTTAAGTGACCCGGCAGATCATCTAAGTGAACGGATCTTTGATAGGCTACCTTCACGGCGTGGCATTAACGAAAGCATACTCTCTACGACAGTAGGTGGTCTGTTCGGTTCAGTTCATTTCTTCACTTGAATATTACCGATTCCACACACCAGCTGTAAATGGACAATAAATCGCCCAAGGGACGGTGTTCCGGGTCAACGCTCGTTCACGGTTGACTCCTCACTCAAGGATAGTTCCCCTGAAATGTGGTTTCGGATGTTGGACCGAGGAGAGACGAAATGTCCTCCGCGAAACAATTGTTAATGAGGACAATTAAAGAACAATTTAGTCATTGGACTGTGATGCCCTGTTATTTTATAAACTCTTTGTGTTCTCCATTTAGCAACTTCCCTTCCTTCATACATTAATTACAAAGAAAATTTAACCTTACAAATGGCATAGGTATGTTCGTCTGGTTATTCTGTCCAATTTTCCAACACCATCCTCTTAGACCATTCAACTAATCTGTATTAAATAATAGTTCATTAACTGTAGGCCAAGTAATAGCTAAGGTGTTTTGTTCAAGTGCACGAGGGGATACAAGCAAGTGATTTCATACCAGGAAATTCAGATCACTCTTTGCCTGAAATTTATTCTTGTCTTATTAGAAATTGACTAGATTTGGTTTTAACAAAAAGATGTCGGGAAGATGATGTAAACCCAAGTTCGTGAATTTGTACTGCTATGTACTGGGTGAAATGAGACCCAGATCAGTGTTCTGTAGAGTTTATTTAGGCCTGATTGATTTTAGCCGAAGTACAGAAGGTGTAAGGTTAAATGTAACTTGCCTGTTCCTTAATTCGGTCGGATGTTCCTGCTTAGATACGTTCCTTGGGGAGTCTTTGATAGTAAATACCCCAGCAAATGCTCGGGTCAGGCCTTCTGTCATTTCTTCCAAGATATGTTACTAACTGTTAATTAAATATTTCACAAATTGTCATAGTGAAAGAAAATCAGACATTGCCGGCGGGGCGCTAATTTTCCAAGGTTTACTTCTTATTTTCAGACTTTTTGTTTTATAACTGAAGAATATGTCATTTTTTCTTTTGTCAAGTTGATGAGAAGTCAACCAGATTAAGTTTGCTCCTCTAAGATTAAATATAATCTCTGCTAGGATTGGATATGACGTACACGCCATAATGCAGGTCGCGTGGATAATGGAGACCCGTTGAGCACATCTGTGCGTTTACGTAACGAGAAGGATCGTTGATTATTTAATGGATCTATATAATGAGCTTCAACTGTTATGTATGGTTCGGTGTTTGGTTATGTAAGGGTTTTTCATTCTAATATTTTATCTTTGCAGTCTGCCGGCCCTGGGTTCAATTCCGATTAATAAAACTGAGGTTTGTCTGTTCACGGTTTAGAACGTCAGACAGCTTTGAGGAAAGTATATACTATTTTACCGGGACACCTGGAGCTATTAGAGAAAAGGAGATGCCTATTTCAATTTAGATTTATGTTAGGTCTGCGAGAAGAAAATAGGGAGAAATTATACTAAAAACGACCGAGAAAATGCTTGAAGGGGTGGGCAAGTAGAATGCATAACCAAAGCCTGTATGAAATGAAGAATTCAAAATACCTTAGGGATAAAAATCTTACAGAGAGATATTTTTCTTCTTTAAATAAAATGCCATATTTATATATTAAGATGTTCTGGATTTTTGATTTTCCATAATCCACCAGCTAATATTTTTGATTTTGATTAATTTAAAATACCTCGTGATCTCTCCTTTGGGCAATGAGAGTGAGCCAGGTGGCTTTGAGGAAGGTAAGGTTAGTTTACGCCAAGCCTTGAGTGAAAGGCGTACTCCCGTTCATGGTGATCGGTTATTTTAAAGTTATTGAAGAATAATTATACAACGAAAAAAATAATATTTCTACAATTAACATACTGGTGGGGGCCGCTTCAAGAAAAAGCAACGACTTTGAAAAATCATTGGACATACCAACGACCATAAAAGAAAAATAGGAAACGAGTTATGCTACAATATATACAAAAGCGATAATTAAATTATATTTTCCATGAGAATAACCGCTTTGCATCGATGTCCTGCGTAAGGGATTTGTGCCGGCGTGCGTATATTAATAAATAAAACAAACTTATAAGACTAGGCCATCGAAATGTCTCAGAATCCCAAAATCCTATTTATTTTTCTTCACTGGTTGTAAGAGACTGATAAAAGTGAGACCTTTTAAGGTCTGATACAATCCCATGGAAATGGCATTGTCAACTGCTACTGTGAACTTACATAAATATACTCTTGTTACAATGTGAGTATGACTCCTTGAAGAAATGACTATCCATTCGCGTCGCTTCAGTTAAGTTATTAAGAAAAAAAAAACAATTCAATTGTGTAGGCTAAGAGGACTTTAGGAGCCTGGAGTTTTTATAGCATTATTTTCTTGACAGCATTTGTATAAAAAATATCATAAGAAAATTTCAGATTTTGACTTTATTACTGTGGTATTTTTGTTTTTAGTTTTTGAGCGAATGTTTGGAGAATTAGTTTTAAGCTTTATCATTGCATAATAATTCTATCTCGATTTCCTCCAGCGACAGTTGTTATGCCACTGAGTAATTATATTTTTATCTTCATCATCGTGGAATGAGATTCAGATGTTCACAAAGCATTATAATTGTTGTCATTGGTTAAAAGATTGGTCCGACCTTGGTTCTTTTCTTTATTGTTTAAGATCAAACCATTGTTGTTGTTTTTTCCTCAAATGTTTAAATATATTTTAACAATTAGAGGAATAAATTGATTGTATTTGGAATAATCTATTCAGTCAGGATTATAATTTCAGATCAGGAATGATTCTGCAAAATGAAAGAGCATTTTAATTCAACTCCATATCGAGAAAGTATAATTTAAAGTTTCACAATATTCAAAGTTTCTTATTGGATTCATTGACAAATAAGAATTTTAATTATTATTAGAACTGCTTTAAAATTTTAGCTGTTTGATTCTATAAATGTCATAGTTTGAATATGACAGACATGGACTGTCAAATGCGCTTGTGGTAAATTAAAACAAAAATATAGAAGAGGCTTGATGAAATGGGTGTTACTCAAAGCTAAAAGTATTTTTGGAAAAAATTACAGAGCAGTTGTTCCGCAATCCCGTGGAGTTCCCAGGATGATGTTTTTTTTTTGATATTTTTCATTCACTGTCCACATTTTTTCATTTCGTAAAATACAATTTAGTTTATAATGGAACAAAGGTTTTATCGTTAAATGTAAAAAAAATATATAACTATTATTTGAACCTTGGGACTATTCATCAGATAAGGACATTTAATTTAAATTGTGTCTACTACTATGGGTAGTTACAGAAAGATAGTCTCTGATCGTTAGGTAGGTACAGATCATTACAAGAAAACTATCATAGAGGTCGCAAGACCGCATTGGCACCTTGCCTTCCTTATACGACCTTTCTGTTCTCCGTGACCCAAAACAGCTTCAAGTGTCCACTCTTATCATAAGTAACTGGCTGCTGATTCTAGCTCACTTCCTGTGACCAAAGCACACTTCCTGTCTTTACACCTTAGTAGTCCACATATTAGACAGGAAATACTGGCTCTCGTATCAATAGGCAAACTCTTCTAATTTTCGTAGCATCTAGCCAAAGAAAATTTGAATTTCATTTCATAACCGTTTGTTATTAAAAATAATGGAATTCAATTTACAATAGGTCAATACTATATGTCCTGTAGCTTGGCTACATTTTATACAATTTGACACTGTGATTTGCGATTGTTACAAAGGTATAATCTACTTGTCTATACATGTTAAAAAAGTGATAGGGCTCACCTTATGAATCATAAAACTTAAAACTAACTTACATCTAACAAAAAAATCTTAACCTAATTTCCTCGGACAGTCAGTTGCCATCGATGCGGGAAGGGTGGTTGTATAAAAAACAACGAAGTGTTGAACTCATGACCTTCCTCTATCAGGTGTCTAAATCATTGCAGTTCATGAGATATGAAATTAAACTTTGTTATGTTAAAAAAAAAAAAAACATGAGTTAATAATAGCGTGATTGATTCCACGCTGTTAATATAAATAACTATATATTTTAAATGGCCAACTTCATTAATTAACAATTCCTGTACAATAAGTACTTAACAGACACTCAAAACTGGCAATAGCAGACAATTTGAAGACATACTACTATTTATTGAAAACCGTACATTCTTGAAAACATTTCAATCTAAAGTACTCAGGCTAAAAACTGTCCTGAACTATCATCCGTATACTTCACTCACTGTACATCAACTGTCCACACTTGATAAGAGAAACTAATAATACTCCATGTCGACTTAAAAGAAACTGGAATGGACTGATCTAAATAATTAGGTTTTTGTTTTTGTTCACATAGTTACAAGAACTTAAAAAAATTCAAATTCTGCAAGGATTGATGCTGGTATTCTTCAAAGGCTTGTAGTTATTAAGGGCTAAAATCGTGATCCAAACCTGACAGGCTATCAATTACACCTTTTCAAGGGCAGGTGTTTACGCAGCTTGAGAGGTTCAGTAGAACCTTTCCTCCTTACTAGCGTAGAAAATATGTGGCTCAAAATTGCAACTGGGTACTTAATAATTAGTATAAAAGAATAAACCATGTAATCGTAACAATTGATATATATTCCAACAAATAGGAAAGTTAAACAAACATGTAATTGGAAACGAATTAATATTTATAAGCAAGCTTGCCTTGAAATCGTAGAAATAATAAATTAAGTTAATAATTTTTGACATAACATTTGTTAACACGAGCGGAATCAACAACTTCACACTACTTTAGGTAATAATAATAAATAAATCTATTTAATCTAATTCAATCTATAATAACAAATATAAGAATTTAAATTTGAGCGTTAGTTTAATTAAATACAACGCTAGTGTTCAAAATTTACTATTTAATAATCCTGAAATTATTGATCCCTCAATCGTAGAGTAATAAACATTAAAATGAGGATATGAACACAACAGCAATTGCAAATGGCAAACGTCGTGTTATATAGCGTTCAATGATTGGTGAATGACTCACCGTGTGGTGTTATAATGATAATCTGCAGTTGCAACGAGAAGGCCGGCCGGCATTATTCCGTCGTACTGGTGTTCCGCTCCAATCCAAAATATCGTCTCGTCCGGTGGAAATAGGTTGTGTCGTGAAGATGATGATGATTGTTGTAGATGTCCTGATCTTAATTGTGGATTCAGAAATCAACTCCTTCCCCTCTGTCCGAAATAGCGGGTTTGAACCGTCGAAAGGTTGAATAGGAGATCAATTGAATCCGAGCGCTTCAATTAGAGATGAAGCTCACGATCTCGCACACTCATTAGAATAAACAAAAAATACCAATCTTGTTGAAGATCAATACCAGTATGGTCATTTGATGACAAATCCCCGTTTGTTACGAAAATGCTCGAACTCACATAGAAAACTATGACTGAGGAAAGAAATGGCGAGAGGATTCACTCGATGTAACATCGGCGAGAGATGGAATACGACAGACGAGAGGGGGCAAGCCGAGCCTGCAATGTTTACATTTGGCCTGGATTAGGGGTCACCGTTTAACAACACACCTTTTATTTCACTATCGTCTTTCCTTATATTTAACATTTTGTTTTCTTAAACAATTAATCCTATACCAAATAAGCAAACTTGAACTAGAGAAAATACAAAATTAAATGTGCAATGAGCACGTTAAACAAAATTTTCCTTTCGGATAAATACTATAAATCTATTCATGAAGACAACTGAGCGATTTTGATGTAACCAACAATTTTATTTTCGTTTATATTTAAACCAATTTACCTAAATTTCAAATCACAAATATCTTGATGGTACACGGCCATTCCCGCTTGCCATATACGTGTGTTTATAAAGGTAATAACTGCAAAATCATTTTACTTTAACGAAGGTGAGTAAAGCTCCCAGTAAAAGGAGCCACCACCCGCAGGTAATTTATATTGATGTTTATAAGTTTATTATTTAAAAAAAAATATTGAAAATAGAGGTTAAGGGAAAAAAAATTACTTTAAGATTAATAGTAAATAGATTCATTTATGTAGAATCTATACGGATTTCCATAATTTATAAGAAAAAAAACTATCTCGACGATCCCCATTCATTCCAATAATTTCCATCTCATTTTTCCTCATTCCTTTATTTTCAAATCGAGATCTTTGAAAAAAAAACTATCATGGAGTGTTGATGCTTGTTTTTCAAAAGGCCTCACAAGGATAACTCGCAGAGAATGGAAGGTCCATAGAAAATAAATATACAATTTTCTATAATATAGTATAATTTCCGACATAATCGCTAATCATTATACCAGCTATGAGATGCCAAATGTCTGGTTTTTCATAAAGTCATCATTTTTTCTTTTCATTTTTCAAACTGATTGAACAAAACAGAACAATTGTACGAACGTGCTGTTATAAACAATGATTTTTCCTGTTTTATTAAAATAATATAAAAAGGAATTGTTTGTGTATAACTTACTGCACACTTTTTAGATCATGTGCTATAGACAACTTAACTGTTCATTCATGATGAAAACAAAATAATACAGTACTATGTATTCCACAATTATTTCTTAGACAGGAGAGAGATGCATTTTTCTAAATATAAAAATCACCATTTTACTAACCGTTACAACAGCTGTTTGTATAATATTGAGACAGAAAGATGATTAGTGTACATGGACGAAAGAGGAGCGTTCTGATTCAGGAATACATGTAGGGATGTAAGCCCATAATGCATTAATATATTAAAAGGAAGGTTTTGTTTGCAGACAGAAAGTTCTGGGAGGACTCGGCGAAGGCGGAGCTTGCAGAAGGTCTCAAGATGAAACTGAACACGGACGTCGCTAAGAACGTAATAATCTTCGTGGGGGACGGAATGGGTCCCAACACCATCACCGCCTCCAGGATCTACCGAGGAGGAGAAACCAGCTACCTGTTCTGGGAGAGGTTCCCTCACGTAGGCGCACTCAAGGTCAGTGTAACTGTTGTGTACATTTTATAGTCGGCTTATTTATGGGTTCGATATGGAAAATAATGTCGATATGCAGGCACTCGAATCACGAAACTATGGAAAAAGTCATTCAAGTGCGATGTATCAAGCAATTAAGGGTTTCTCTCGACTGTGCTGTACAGACATATGACACGCTCTTGGGAGATTGGTGTGATTTAAGATTCCCTCAACGACAGTGATTTTAGTCAAAGGGGCTTACCTCACAAACTATTGACTTACACTTTTCTGAATACAACAACTTTATTATGATAAAGTTACAATCTACCTCATTGGACAATAAGTAATTGTGATAACTGTTTTCATTCATACCATATTTACTATTTTCATTCACTCGCTTGTTCATACAGTATTTACAAACAGCTCAGATACCTCCCAAATCCACATGGTTGTCACCTCCCTCGCATGCGAAAGAGGAAGCGGAGTCTTGGGAAGTCCCCCACGTACCTCTGCCAGCCGCGTCACCGGATACGAGCCAGCGGAGGCTGACCAAGAGCGCGAGAGCCACATACGCTCAGGACATGATTGGAGAAGCTGGCCATTGCCAGGACTTCCACTGTTACGCATTTATAGCAGGTCACGAGGCCATTGCCGTTTTAGTCTCCGAGGAGCATTATAGGGATGAGTGGTGCAGTGCAATGACTGTGCTAGAGGATTAGGGTGGTTGTATAGGTTACTATGGAATTTCATGAACTTGGAAGGGATGAGTTCGAGAATGTAAGGTATATTAAGATGGTTATGAAAGGTTTTGTTGCTGACATAATAAGGGGCATTTACTATTGTTCTCAGGACTTTTGATTGAAAGGATTGGATACGTTGATGTTCGACTTTTTTGCTGTCCCCCATAGCTCTATTCCGTATGTCCAGATTGGCTTGAGTATAACTTTGTAAATTAGTAATTTGTTTTCTATTGATAGATGGGATGTCCTTTGAAGTAGTCTGTACAGTTGTCCAAAGCGTCTGTTCAGTTCTTGTCTTTTTAGCCTCGTCTGTGGGTTCCAAGGTCAGCCGTTTGTCGAGATGGAAGCCTAAGTACCGTACTAACTCGGATACAGGGAGAGGAATGGAATTAAAAGAAACTAGTGGGCAAGACTTGCGGCAGAGGGTGAAGGTGGTGTGGGAACATTTTGCTTCATTAAATTTAATCCGCCATTGGTTGCACGAATGCTCGATCTCATCAAGGTGTTTTTGAAGGTTAAGAGATGCTATATCGGGGTCTACGTGGGATGACAAGACTGCAGTGTCATCTGTAAATATGGCCAAGAAGGTATTGGTGGTAGAGGGGACATCAGCGGTGTATAGGTTATAGAGGATAGGGCCCAGGACACTGTCCTGTGGAACTGCTGCTTTTACGGGATAGTAATTAGAATATTCTAAGCCACAGTGGACTTGGAAGAAGCGGTTTGAAAAGTAGGACTGTATGATTGGGAAAAGAGTCTGTGGTAAATATCTTTTGAGCTTGTAAGGCAAACCTGCGTGTCAAACCCTGTCAAAAGCTTGAGCTATGTCCAGAAAGGCAGTAGTGCCTTGTCGAGTAGTGGAATATTGGAAACCAAACTGGTGTGTAGGAAAAAGGTTTTTGGATTCAACAATTGGAAGTAGACTTTTTCAAATATTTTTGAGAGGGAGTAGGCTAATTGGACAGTAAGATGAGGCGTCATTGGGTGGTTTAGCGGGTTTGGCGAATAGGACAATAATGGAATGTTTCCAGAGGAGAGGAAAGTGCGTAGTTCGGATAATGCAATTATAAATGTAGGTTAGTAAGATTATGGCTTTAGGAGGGAGTTGTTTGAGAATTTGAGGAGTAAGGAGATCATATCCAGGGGATTTTCGGTAAGGTAAAAATAAGCAATCTTTCCGCTAAATTAATATCAAGATTAAGCAGATTTTTCAATCAAAAGCTCTAAATCTTATCACAGTTGCACAATTTTAGGTACGAAAGCACGCCTTTTACACTGACCTAAACATTTCTTACGTTCATGACTGGATTAGAATATTATACAGAAACATTCTTGACAAATTGCACGGACATGCTGCCTTCATGTTATACTTTCCATTTTGTCATATTTACAGCACATTCGTTGGCTGTGACGCTAGTAAATAAAGTTAAACAAAAAATATGATTATTTTCTTAACAAAATTTTAACCGGTAAAAATGGAATAAAATTAATCCTTGAAATAACGAAAATATCCTTGGATATCTACTACTTTACTTATTGCAACTTTATCTTTATTGCCATAGTACTCACAAGACGCCTCACTGGCCCGTGGGGAAACGTCGTATGAGAAATCGTTCTCAGGAAGGGGAAGGGGAGTTCGTGTACTCACAACACGACGCAAAACCTCATGAGTTAAATTCTCTACGCAACAGTTAGATGTTTATTTATTAATAGAACATACAAAAAGTACATCAGCAATATATACAATTTAAACGGGGATAATAACAGTGCCAGCCTAGCCACTTGAGTGTCTATAACCTAAATTCATGAGATATATATATATGTATACAATTATGGGGGATTGAGAATGGGTGGGATGGGGGGTTGAGTGAATGTTTGATATTATAATCTTTGGGTAAAAAATAGGAAGATAGGTTTAAAAGATAGTATTGTCATATACTGTACAATAAAGGTGATAACATGAATGACATTATAATCTGGGGGGGGATGGGTAAATTATAGGGTGAGAAAGTTTGGATTTAAAGAATTTGTCGCCGTAGTTGGCAAGCGCTTACCATACGATTAGCTCAAAGCTAAATAAACAAGAAGTCATCTTGGAGTTCCATGGACGGACATTCGGAGTACAATACATCGAAAAAAAAACTAAAAATGTATTCTTACATTAGATAATAAGCAGGATTTAAGGCACAGGAAAACTTTTGGGAGAGAATCCAGTGAAAGCTTAAAACGTTCAAGTTGAAACAATGAACCATTAATAAAGCCCAGGTAAACAATGACATGGCCATTGATGCCTGACTCAATCCCAAACTTTCGATCGGCGAGAAAGAAGCAATGACCCTACACCTCTAATTCATTTCACTCAAGTGCTATTAAGTTTTCAGTTAATGCGAACAATTTTTGTTTCGAAATTTGCATTTTCCTGATTTGTGAATTAGTTGTAACAGGAGGATGAGGTGAGTAAATGTATTAGCACAACTTCTTATATGAAAAGAAATTCTGAATAAAACAAAATCTACTGACTATTAATCAATGTTTGTAATTGGCGAAGACCTTAAGACTTCTTCAACAGAAAATGCAAATAATGAACTCCATCTCCAAATAGGGGACAGCTCCCTTCAAATATGTTTTTACATGTGTAATATAAAATAAAAATGTATAAGACTTTGAAGCTAGAATAGCTGTTAAAAATTTTATACGAACTCTGATCTAACATAAAGGAAAGGCCACTTTTCAAGGAAAGTGCTGAAGGAATGACCACGAAGGTGCTCTGAAGGATTTTGATCTTATTTAAAAAAATTATACTTTGAGGATCCAGGCATTTCAGAGCTGCAGGAGTAATATGCGGAACTAGATCTTGTGATCATAATTAAATGTGGCAGATTACAATGGCTGAAACATGTAGAACGAATGGGAGAAACAAGACTGCAGAAGATACTACTTCATGGTAAACCTGGAGGTCCATACAGAAAAAAACATTTTTTGTAAACTTCTGAGTACAAGATATAACTGGAGCTGAATAAACAAAAGATGATTTAAGAGCTGACAATGATTTTAATTTTGGAAGGAATGGAGCTAGAAATGGATGATGCTAGGATGTACAGGTTCAAAGGACGTGAACAAGTGGCATGAAAATGAATGGGTTTGCTAATCCTTGTCATCAGCTAGTTACTTATAAATGTACGTTAAATTCCAGATTAGTTCAAAAATAATCATTTTAAATGATTGTTTGGATTACGCTTTAGTATTTAATGGTTCTAGCTTTGTATCCCTAGACATGAACCACATTTGTTTTGTTGTTTACTCCGAATATGATAATCAAACTTTTAATCCATAAGTTTACCTGTCAGCATGTCACCCCTATCACTATTATTCCTGTATGTCTTGATTACAGTAACAGTATAATAAAACACAAATATTTTGCAATAGCAATGCTAATTTTCTTAATAATTTACTTTACTATCAGTTACCAGTAATTTTTATTTCAAACATTAAATTCTTAATTTATGATTGATGAGACTGAAATGTTACAACTATAATACTATTATAATATGTAGGTGTCAAAAACCATAACAAAGTAATACTAATTACATTTACAGACTTACGCACACAACAAGCAAGTTCCTGACTCAGCAAGTACAGCCACTGCTATGTTCACTGGAGTCAAAAACAACTATCGCATGCTTGGAGTTGACTCATCTGTCAAAGAAGGAGATTGTGATGCCAGTATTATGCCAAATAAAAGACTCATATCCCTCGCAACGCTGGCTCAGCAAGCCGGCAAAGCAACAGGTAAATTCAAAGCAATTTACTATAGACAATTTTAATATAGTTTTGGCTTAGATAAAAATGCAAAGACAAGCTCAGATATGTGTACTTATGAAATAAATTTAACTTGAAAGGAAGTCGGTCGGTCTTATACCTTCCAACTAACATTCTTCTCTCTGACTTTTAAACATTCTGAAGTCTAGTTTCTAGTTGCTATTTAAGATTAAAGTTTTGATTTTCTCCCCATGATTTTGGACACCCTTAAAGTTACTGTCTTTATGAAATTTATTATTAAAGTTTTGTAAAACATCACAGGGTTATATTATATTTAAATAAATGTATGCAGAAATAAAATTTTATAAGAAAATACTTTTATTTAATAGTTCATTCTAACTTTTAATGTAAAAACAAGTTTTTGTGAAACTTTTTGCACGTAGTAGATAACTTTTGTTTCTCTGATGTATATACTAAATTTAAAACTAAAAGTTCATAAAGTTGTATTTTTACATCAATTTCTAATGTGATGTATTGCCAAAGCTTATAGGATGCATATCACCACGGCTAAATCTGATTTCTCTTCATTCAAATGTTGATTTATTTCGGCAGGAATCGTTACTACTACCCGTGTCACACATGCTACACCAGCCGCAATGTATGCTCATTCAGCTTCCAGACATTGGGAATGTGACTCACATATTCCTGCAAATGCAAAGAACTGCAAAGATATTGGGCGACAACTTGTTGAAGATGCTCCAGGAAAAAATTTTAATGTAAATTTTTTTTTTTACTAATACCTATAAAATCACAACTACAGTTACTTACTATTCCACATATATGATCTTGGCAACTTTTTTCAAAGAAAAGGACAAAGCAAAAAGTCTCTGAGCCAGGATAGAAAATCTTAAGCTTAAAATGAAGGTTCTCTAAAGAAATATCTCTAGCTAATGACAATATGAAATCGAAATAGCAAGTTCACTCTCATTTTTTAGCATAGTAAGGTAAGGCGGATGGGGTACCCAGTTACCAATTTTCCAACACCTAAAATATATTTCAAGTTTGTATACTTTTGCAAGCTATAATTTTCTCTTGCTGTGTGAAAAGTGCTGAAATCATGAAATATCACTACACAAAATTAATCGTTCTTATTGTGAACTCTCATTTTTAGAGGCCATCTTCAGGTTTGGTTCGGATCTGGTAATAGAGATGTAGACCTCAACTGCATAACTTAATCTCAATGTGACTTCCTTTAGAACAGTAAAGATTGTGGGGTAAATTTTTTTTGTTAATTGTAACATTAATGTTTTTATTTTTTAGAAATATATAAATTACGCTTGGGTAACTTTATGCAAGCTGATGGGTCCAATTGTACCCGAGGGAAGACAAAATTAGCCATAGCTAATAAGAACAAAAGATCACTCGTCTAGGTACTTACTGGCTGCATAACAAACAGGGCTTCACATTAACCATCAATCTCTTTAAATAACTCTTTAAAAAATATCAATTATTCTATATTTTATAACCTCTGAATTTGATCTCGATTCTATCATTTATTTGTAATTCCTCAATTCTCTTTGTGTTTAATTAATCTAGTTAACCCTGTTTCAGGTGATAATGGGTGGAGGTCGACAAGTTCTTAAAACTAATGTGTCAGGGACGACGATCGATCCCATAGAGCTTAGATGGTCCTGCCGTAGAAAAGATGGACGAGACTTGATTTCAGAATGGGCTCAGGATAAAGAATCCAAAAACCTCTCTTATGCCATACCGAATAATACCAAAACTCTGAAGGCTGTAGACACCGACAATACAGATTATCTTATGGGTATGATTCTGCTTCTCATTAATCATCAAGGTTCTTCCCTTAGTAAAAAATTCAGTTTTATAATGGCATAAGTTGAGAAAAATATTGTAACCGAAACATTCATGATTTATTTAAGCTCAATATTTTTAAATAATTTGAAGAGTCCCCAGAAGAAATATAAAATATCACCTTTTTTTTCAATTTTAAAGTTTGAAACCTATCTTCATGCCATAGACATGACAGTTTTTAGTGCATTCAAGCCAAGACATTTTGAATATTCTTAAAGATTTTGCTCCTCTAACCTTATGTATTGCCAACAAAAAATTATGATTTCATGTTTCTACCATGAAGTATTCATGGTATTCATTTAAGGCATAAATAAACATTTTAAGGTGAGGTATCATAAAAGTGAAATATTCCTTGGAACATATTTTAGATAATTAAATGTTTTATTTAGCCATACTGAAATAATAAAAACAGTTATCACTGTGTTTTTTGCACTAGCTCCAGTACATTAAGCTATACAAAGCATAATCATATTGGTTTCTTAGTTGCTATGGTTTAAACCCTCATCGTAGTCTGAAGGTGAGCCCCATCACCTAGTCCTGTACCCAGTGATTTGTAATTTTAACTTTAAATAGAAAATCGCTATTGTAATTCTACACTCCTTCGAATGCATCTGCGTATGCAGTAAGAGAAATTTGTAAATCAAAAATTTGTAAATTGTAAAACTTTTGATCAATAAAGGGGTTTTGGGGAAAAAAAAAAAAAAAAAAATATAGTTTAATACATATTATGAAATTTTATGTATTGAAAAATGTGTACGAATTTGCATAAACTTTTACAAAATTGGATCAAAATTTTGATAAAGAAGGGCTTTGAGTACGAGATATATTTTTTCCTTTGTAATTGCATTCCGATTCCCCTGTGATTGTAAATATTTACTCTGTTTCTATTTTTAATAATATAAATCTCAAAACATTTGAGACACCTCAAAACTTATTCATGCTTTTATAAAATTATTATAAAATATAAAATTTTGCTTATGAATTGATATAAATACTTCAGAAAGTGACGTACAAATTTATTTATTCTGTTTATAATGCAATGTATATTATATTTTTTTTTCAGGTATCTTCTCCCATCATCATTTCCCGTTTGACCATGTCAGGGATAAATCTGATGAGGGCATGCCATCTTTAGAACAAATGGCAACAACTGCTGTGAAAGTTCTTAAAAAAAACCAAAAGGGATTTTTATTAATGGTAAAAATACTTTTCATCAAATTTAGAAAAACTTAACTTATATAAACCATTATGTCATTTTGTGTGCACATTTACTTACATGCGATTCAAAGCATTAGATTACTTATTATTATTATTCGTAGAATAGTTCATACAAAAAGAACATTCACACCAACTTTGGGATACCAATTGAATCCAGTTCAGTAACTTACAATAATAATAATGGAATTCCTGAATTTGACGTTTCAGCCCTACTTCCCTTGATTCCTATATATTGTCAAATTGGGCAGAGATTTAGGGAGCAGCACTTTTTAACTGTAATGGAAGCAACCTCATGATTTCAACCCTTTTTCTACCCCCCCCCCCCCCCCTCATCATATCATGTATATAAAATGAAATGTAATCAAACATCAACTGCACTGCTCTCTATTTGCATAGCATATTGATTCCTACAGTAGCTCTTGTTTGTGTGATATAAAACTCTTCCACTTTTGTAATTGTAAACCTAAAGAAATCACCTCTTCCTGCTGACAATGTAATTAGATGTCTCTTCAATATTTACAATAGACTTCTTCAGATTCTTTTAAAATTATTTACATTCATTTTTCATCTTACATAAAACATACAATTTTAACAATAATTACTCTAGTATAAAACCAACAAGAGCAAACAATTAAGAAATATGATTAAAACATATAAAATAAAGTATATAATAGATGATATGGAAAAAGATACAAAAGAAAAAAGGAGAAGATAATTAATTGATGTCTCATTCTTATATTAAATGCGTCCTTTTGTTTTTGTCTTATTTTGATAAGTAATTCCAGTTTTTGGGTACTTAGTTCATGATTGACGTTAAGTTTTCTAAAGATGAAATTACGTCACTTAGCTATTCCAGCGTTTTTCATAATATGCTTCGGCTATTTTATAAATTATCTATTTTAGATATACATATAATTGACAATATTTTTAGCAATAATTTATTACTAGTATAAGTAAAATTCCTGATGATTCTTCATTGATGTCTTATTTTAGGTTGAAGGAGGCATGATAGATCTGGCTCATCACAGAGGCAAAGCTCGTAAAGCACTTCAGGAAGTTTTGGCTTTCAATGATGCAATTAATGCAACTGTAAGACTGTTAGAATCATCCGGAATTCTAGAAAATACACTTGTGATCGTTACCAGCGATCATTCTCACACTCTTTCGATCAGTGGATATCCTGCTAGGGGGAATGATATTCTCGGTGCGTTCAACAATTTTTCACTTTAATTTTAATTTAAAATATTTAATTTAACTCTAACGCTATTATACATTTTTTCCAGGCGTCGCAAGTAAATCTAGAGGAGATGGTTTACCTTATACCACCCTTGGTTATGCTAACTCTGGGAAGGATAATTACCATTACACAGTAGAAAATGGATCTGTACTTCGTGAAGACCCTTCTAAGGTTGACACTACTTCCTATGAATACGGAGTCCAAGCCGGAGTAGTCCAAGATGAAAACACCCATGGTGGAAGCGATGTCTTCATATATGCTTCAGGTATGATAAAATAAAATATGTTGAGAGTCGATGCATGTTTGTGAGAAAATATAATATGTAAAGAATCAACTACTTTGGATATTGATTTTTATTTTTGATTGGGGTTTTATGTATGAACGAAAAATTAACTCCACTAATGATAAAAAATTAACTTTCTTCATTCAATTTTTAACTTCTTAATATAGTCATAATAATAAAAAATATCTTTATTAAACTTTTTACATGCAATCAATAAACAAATTGAATATACAAAAAAAAATTTTTTTTTTGGACACACCTCCAGATCGTACTAATTAAATGTTTCTTATTTGTATATTGCAGTTTTAAGTGTTAACATTTCTTTTTTTACATTATTCTGATTGAAATTATTACAATATATTTTTTTCTTATTAAATATCCTTCCAAGCGGTGTGCACAAAGCTAAAAGGGGGCCAAGAAATATAGTTTTTAAAAATAATAAAATTTTTATTTTTTTTGTAGACTGTTTTTGCTTAATAACTTGTTTTTGATTATTATTTTTAGTTAATAATTGGCTGTACTGAAATTGGTTAGTCGAATCTCATGGGAAAGAGTTTTTGAAATCGTCTTTGATTTTGTCGGGCCCTTTGATAGTTTTTTTCCTGATAACTAACTACTCTTTTTTATAGCCATGATTAAACTTATCACTCTTGTTTGAAGCTATATAACTTTTAAAGGGTATTTAAAAAAACAAAATTGCATAAACAAGTATGTAAATGTAATTTAATATAAAAAAAAATTTAGTTTTGTTGGAATTAGTGCTCCAGTTTTTTACTAGCATGATGAAATTACTATGTTATATAGTATACTATATTATTAGTAGTGTGGGAAAATTCAAAGTAAGTTGGAGGAGTCTTAAAAAATAAAGATTTAAAACATGTTTATTCCTAATAACTGGTTATCTGTTACCCTAATTAAAATTTTGTGCATATTTTTTGTAATATAATCATGGACGAAATGAAATGGGTAGCTAAAATATTTTTGGTTATAGTAATAAAAAATATCAGGAAAAACTATTGAATTATTCATATATGCTCTAATGATGTGTTTTTTATTTTGAAGTCTGTATCTTTGCTCTTTTCCTTAACATTTTACCCGCAAAATCCCATTTTGGTTATAGAAATGTTTATTCAGGGCAGAAAAATGTTTTTCAGCATACATTTTTCACACATTTAATTATATGCAAGAATATTGTTTTGTAAATTACCAATGTGGGTAACCTGAGTCATTTCCTTCTTACCTACTATAGTGTGTCGTTCTAGTAGTAAAGACTGATTTATTCACTAGTCTGCTATTGTTGAAGTATATCCAGAAAAAATAAAAATGAAGATACAAGGGGGTTACAACTTTTTAATTTATCTAATGTCAGAATTATATAGATATATCTGTATTCACAGGGCCCTACGCGCATCTATTCCATCACATGCACGAACAGAATTATCTGGCTGAAGTGGTTAAATATGCTGCCAGGCTCGGAGAGTATAACACATTCTACAATGCAACCAATGATCATCTTCTTACTGAATCTTCATCAACCTCATTACCTATAATGACTGTGTTATGTACGGTGTTAGTAGCATTACTAACTGTTATTTCTATTAGATAGAAATTATTGTGAATAAGTTGTGAATAATTTACCAAACCAACAATCATTGATGAAACTGTGATAAAATAATAGATTTATATAACTTTATTGTATTTTAAATTTAATTATTTAATTTTAAAATCATTGATTAAAGAATCTATTAAAAATTAGACTGCTCCAGTCATTAAATTTAGGATTTCAGTTTTATAAAGGTTTCCAACTGAGATTAATAATTGCTGTTCATAAACTGTTTGCATATATTTCCGTCCTTCTACCGCACTTAAATTTACATTCCAAACAGTTAATGTAACAGACGAAAAAAAATAAAGAGATTAGTGAAGCTGCTTCTTGATGCGAAGGTTCTGGGTTTAAGTACATTAATGGACAATGAAATAATTTCATTTCCATAAAAAGAAATGGGTGGCTCCCTCCAACCATATAGCCCCCATTACTTGCCCTTATTGGGATTACATAAAGGTGGCACCTCTATTAAAATACAAACAAACAAACCAAAGTTATTATAATCATACAGCTGTTAAGATAATCAATCACTGGACAATATTAAAACTCCTCAAATCTATGTATGTTCTATGCCTCTGTATTTGTTTGTAGTTTTGGTGTTAATTGTAGCCAAAATTTATTTTGAGTTTATTAAGTGATTTGTTCTCATAATAAAATTAAACTTTAGTAAATAAAATATTTTTTCCTCTTCCTTAAGCTTAATTAATTCCTCTTAATTCCTCCTCTTCCTCCTTCTTAACCGAATTCAAAATAAAACATGGATCCATATTATAATAAAAACAACTTTATTTAAGTAGGTACCTGACAGATCAACCACACAAAAATAGGCTATCAATGTGGGATGTCAAATAAATGTTTCGTTAATCTTACAATCAAAACTACCCTTGATTGATAGATACTTCTAACAAATATCACAATCAAAATATTTTTTTAATTTTTATCAATTTATTAATTAATGACAATTATTTTTCATGAAACTGCTTTTATTTTCTGCATTTTATCGCACATAGGTGCTTTATGTGAAACTTTAAATGCCTCTATGCCTAACAGGTCTCTAGGAAAAGTGGTTAACACCATACTAATGACAGTTTTAATGATTGCTAATGCCCAACAAATATAATATGTTAATAATTATTTAATTTGTACCTTACTTAATGGGATAGGAAACTAAAACATTGCTTTTTGTTGTCAGGTAATAAATTAATAATGAGGGAGCAATACCTGTCATGAAATAATGTCGTTGATTAGTACCTCCAAGTAAAATTTCATGTCTCTAAATCAAAGAAGATATTCATTTCAGAGAAACAGACAAAAAATTAAGGGTTCCTGGTTTTGAAAAAAACCAATGAAACCATAAAAAAATATTAATTATTTCTGAAATTCATAACTAGTTAATTTATTTGCTTTCTATGATATCTAAATTAAAATATCGAGTTTTCATTTTAAAATGTGGAACTGACCTAATATTATATATTAATTAAGAAATGGACCAGAAACATTACAAGGGTGTACCCAAAAGAAACCGAACTGATATTGTATGTGGGGGAGTTTTTGTAGAACCGGGTTTCGCCGGTAGGACCGTGTAAAGAAACTTTTCACCGGTTAGTATGCCAAGTGCTGTCACTGGAGAAGGTTCTGCTTGTGTTAATTTATTTGTGACAGCTGTTTTGGGCGCTCGTCGATTTTATGATGGCTGATTTTTGTGAACAGTGCATGACCGTGAAGTTTTGCTTCCTCCTCGAGAAAACTGGGGAAGGAACTCTCGAAATGTCAAAAGCGGCCTCAAGGATGATGCTATGGGGAAAACTCAATTGTTTGAGTGGTTTCTCCGTTTTAAAAGTGTGGAAATGTCAATTAATGATCAACCAAGTTGTGGAAAAACATGGAGTTCATCATTAAAGCGAATTTCAAGTGAAGATATGTGTATGGGAAAGGTGGCTCACACAGCCTTTTTTTTTTTTTTTTTTTTTTTTTTTTTTAATTTCAAAACCCTAAACAAAATAATACAACGTACAAAAAATAATAAAATAATTGGATTACATATTTCTCCTCTTTCTGCATTTACATGCATTTGGCGGAGTGTATAAATATAATACAATTTTTATTGTCGTTAAAAGTTCATCGTTCTTATACAACACTAGGTGATGAGGCTCACCTTCTATTTGTCACCGACACCAAACACTAAACACTAGGAACAAAACAAAACAAACTAAATCTCTACCTAGAACCTAGGACTAGAGTGTTCCAGCCATGACAGCGTCCTGCCATCGATGGGGGAACGGAGCGGGGGTTATAGTGTTAAACACCGGGTTTGTTAAATATTGTAAGAGATATTGAGTCTCCCCAATCTCTCACTGATCTGGTTACAGGCTACTTCAGCCTGTCTCAGAGCTACCTTGGCACTCATGCTGCTATTGCACACTGCTATGTCATCTGCGAAAGCAGTAACTTTGGTATTTTTGTACCGGGCTCCGACAATCTCAGACGTGTATACGTTGAATAGTACAGGGGATAAGACGGCTCCTTGGGGTACTCCACAGGTCAATGGCACAGCTTCGGAGAAGCTATCACCCACCCGCACCCGCAACGATCTGTTTTTCAGGAAGCTAGCCAGAATTGAAAAGAGTTGCTCCGGGCATTCCCGGTCGCAGAGCATTTGACACAGTGTCCCGTGAGACACCGAGTCGAAAGCTTGGGTGCAATCTAGGGATATCATAGCCGTGGCTATGTTTCTATTCATATTATGGCTAGCCTCTGACTGTACATTCATAAGAGGGTGCTCTGAGCTCATACTGGATTGGAATCCAGTCTGCTCTGGCAAAATGATGTTGTTTTCCGAGCAGTAATCTTTGAGATAATTCAAAAGAATTTTCTCAAAGATTTTCCCCATCTGTGGTAGCAGACTGATCGGGCGGTAGTGGGCTGGGTGATCTCCGCTCTTGTCTGGATTTAGTAATGGGAACAAGATGGCTTGTTTCCATGTGTCAGGAAAGTACCGCAATCTCATACAAGAGTTGTACAAGTTTGCTAATTGTACTATCCCTCTCCTCGGCATTTGTTTGAGCAGCACTGTTTGTATCCCGTCGCGCCCTGGTGCTCGGTTTCCCTGACACCGGCGAAGAATCACCTTGAGCTGCTTCGGTGATACAAACATGTGGTTCTGTTCAGCATCTACCGGAGGAGGCATGTGGTAGTATCCCTAGCCGTAATATCCCTAACGTAATCGTCGGCCAGTTTTGTTGCCTGTTTCTCAGCAGTCAGAACATTGTCGCCTTCATGAAGACGGACAGTGACTGTCTTGCCTTTTGTAGTCTTCAACAGCTTCCAAAACTTTCTGTGATCTCCATGTGTGCTACGAAGTTTCTCATGCCACTGCGCTGTTTTCCAGAGTTTCATCAAGCCCCGTATTTGCATTGTGAGAGAATTCACAACGACCTTGGCTGGCTGATCTCTCGTCCTGTACCATCTATTCTTCCAATTATGGTCACACAGCCCTCTCTGAGCGCTGATTTTTGACCAAAAATAGTCTGTACCCCACCTATGATTTCTTTTTAATCCCCCGAATGAAAAGGGGCATGAAAAGAAAGTGTTGTGGACGTTGAAGAAGCAAAGACAAATATGATGGAGACGTTGTCTGGCATCACAAATGAGGAATTTAAAAAATATTTTGAATAGTAAAATAAAAGATTGGACACAAGATGACTGTGTATTGACTCCAATGGAGAGTACTTCGAAGAAGAATAAAGGATTTTTGTAAAAAAAATTAAACAAATCACTTTGTATAAAAATAGTTTGCTTTCTTTTGGTATTGCTCCAGTACTTCTTTATTCAACCAAGTTGCCTACTAATATATTTGTGAGGATTAAAAATAAACATTTGTTTTGAATAGGGATAAAAAATAATACGATCAATTAATGAACATTTATTATAATATTTATATTTATAAAATGAATGTTAACAATCTCTTTTACTATATTTACTTTTATATTCTGAAAATCAATAATAACCCTGAATGAAAACCACTCTGTGTGTGTATGGTAACATATTTTTGGTTTTAAATTGCATTTTTCAACAACCAAAACTGAATTACTTAATTCTAAATATTAATGTACAATTGACTACTCTCTATCACAAACTTAATTGTTACATTGGAATATATAGCTTTGTTTACATATTAATGAATATATATAATTATATATTCAGTGCACAAATGGATGGGCATGTTACATTTAAAATATAGGATTAATAAGTATTGCTGTCATAATTGAACAGTTGTATTTATGAGCGCCTAAAGGAGGGATTACGTACTTTTTTTTGTTTATTGGGTTAAAAAAGAACAGGGTATGACTTACAGCTAGTCAAGGATATAAAAAATGGTTAGATAACAATTTCCATCCACCTATTCCCAGGATGATTTCCACTGAATACAACAATCATCTAGTAAATGTAATAATTTTTGTTTCAAATACTAAATTAATAAGCTAACATACATATCTTAGACATTGTTCACACTAAATACAGTTAACACATTTTTTGCTCGAGCAATAACATTCTACTGAGTTAAATAATTTCATTTTGTGGTGTCGGTACGAATACTTCAATTACATACATTTTTCATTTTGTTACAGTTGAAATAAATACATTTTTAATTAATTCATTTAAATAAATTTAAATTTATATAAAGAAAGAAAAATAAAGTATTTCTCAAATAAATGTTTCATAAATTAACTCAGTTGTAGGAATGGATAAGTTAAAATACATCCATGTTTCAATGAAATGATTAGTTACATTCTCTAGGATAACGTTCCTCCAACATTTATAGACAAAGATTCAGCAATAAAATAAGAAAAACTGAAATTATTGTATTGCGCAGTATGAAATGAATCTTACTAAAACATATAGTATTTTTGTCTATTAATGAGTATCACTCCTCGACATTTAAAACTGTATGAATATCTAAACTAATGCTACTTGGGAAACATTAGAATTTAATAATAACTTTAAATCATATCGGCAATGTTAATATTTTCATTATACATTTATTGATGTAATAAAATAAATGCATATCAAAACATAACAAGTATAGGATCTTTAGCAATCTACTATCATCCACATTAAGTGTTTCTCTCTAAATAATTAACAAATAAACTTAAAAATAATATATACACATACATCTTTTTTTTTTTTTTGATTTGGCTGATACCAAATACATGCTGTGTGACATGAAAAGGGTACAGTACAACATGAAGACAACAAGAAGAGAGGGGGTAAGGAGTTAAAGTGAGGAGGTCTAATCTAAGGCTGCAACTATAGCTGCCTTTGACTAGGTCCGAAAGATAAGAGACAGAAGAGCTGGTGTTCAGCAGTTCGCCTGGAGAAGGAGCCTGGCAAGGCGCCACACCCTGGTCCAGCCAGCGGCGCCGGTCGGCACCGTTGACTCCTGCCACTGCCACTTCACGGGCCTTGCTGGGCTCTCCGTCCCGGCAGGCTTCTGTGGTGAAGTTGTTGGAGAAGTCATTATCTGAAATGAGAAGATTCTTCCATTAATTTTATATTATAGTAAACAACATCGTAAATAAAAAAATAAGTCTAGAATGATGCATCCATCACACAGTTAAGAATTATGGCTGCAAGATGTCAGATCAAACGGGTACATGTTTGACATAACATAAGAGTGCAGATAAGTTTTCAGTTTGGAAATGATCAGCAATATTGGCACTCGGCAATAGTAAACATTTTGTATATAATATTTAACTTAAAAATTGATCATATTTTCTTTTGAAGGGAAATAATGATCCGATGAACTATCTCAATTATCTTCAGTCTGCTCAATAAAATGTCCATTTATGTATACATAACAGATATATTAATATATCTTACCCAAAACATATGTAGCTTATATACAGCCAATAAAATTTTACATCCATAGGATAATTTTTTTTTCGTATTGTCTGGTAATCAAATTAAATAAAATTTTGGTTTTATAAGTCAAATTAATGACAGAGTTTTTTTCAACTAAAAGGTTTTCTATAATTGTTGAAGTATCAGGATTGCTGTTAATGGGTGTTTGTCAATATAACACGATCAAATGATCTTTCCAACACTAATGGCTATTTCAAAAATAAATTTATGATTAATCCCATTTATTATGATTGTTAATTCTCAAATGTCTGCTGATCCTGAAGGGAGAATATTAAGAAACAACAACTGGATTTTATAAGATTATAATTATTTAAAAAGAAGTTCTGATGTTTTTCCTTTGGCTCTTTCCCCAGGGGTGTCCAGCATTTTCCCTAAATTTTCATCCACCATCATTGGGATCTTCTTCAGATGTATATGGTGAAGAAATCCTTTGAAATAGTCCAGGACATTCCAGGAATAATTTTGACAGACAGCAAATAAAATAAAACAATTAAAATATATTTATTTATTTAGATTGCAGCACATCTACTGGGTTGGGTCAATGTCAGGATTATGTCATCTCCTCATACTTTTCTTGTAAATTTTATTTCCAGTCTAACAATTTTCTTGAATATTTTCCAGATATTTGTCCTCATTATCATTGATTGGAAGGCACTTATTCATATGAAAAATAGTCCTTATTTAAAATCTAGTTAGAATTACTTCATCCTTTGAAACATAGTCTGTCAAAATGAATTTGTGAAAGTAAATAAAAGGTATTGCAATACTAGTTTCAAATAAGCCCACACTAAGGTAGGAGGGGGTCCCTTACTGTGTATTGATATACTATCAAACTTGTAGTGAAATCGCAAGTCCGACACTCTTTAAATACTTAGCTATTTATAATTTTTATTTTATTTTGGAAATCTGGTTGTGGGTTATTCACATTAATAAATATAAACACACCTCTTTCAGTCTGTGTAATATTTTAGTTATAGATGAATTGTTAACTTAACTTATTATAGTTTGTAAAGTTGTCTTTTATTGAATTTTATATAATATTCTTATTGCATCTATATTGAACATGATTGTATTGACTTTTTAGACACTTGAGATAAGAGTAGAATATATTGTAGGTAGACTAGAAGTTTTATTTAATTATAATTTGTTTGTTTTTTCTAAAAAAATCTATTTTTAATTACTTAGGGTATTTTACAATCATTTAATTAATATTTAGAAAAATCTGGTAGATAGTAGAAGGCAATGAAGCAGGATACATTGGATTGTTGAATCTTCGGTATTGGCTAGCTATAATAACCCAGAAACTGTAATGAGTTGATGTTAAAGAGCTGGTGCTGTGGAGCCTCCAACACCTCATGTGGTTAAGTCATTACCGTAGATAGCCATTAGTGTGGTGGGTCCCATTCCATTTCAGAGGTTTAATTTTACGGTTTAATTCACTGTGGAATTGTCCCTTGTCCACTATATAACACATATATCCCTGGTCACGGAGAAAACAACGGAAAGTATACCTTATTATAATAAGATATCATCCTTAAATGTAAAACTGTTAATGCTATTCGATTTTAACCGCTTTCTGTAATTTGTAATTATAACCCCAACATATTTTATTATTTGCATCGAAAAAAGTTAAAATTAGATTTCTAAGTGATAGTTTTTTGGTCAAAAAAAGAGGCTTTTTAAACAAACATTCGTTAAAACAACAAATACCTAAACCAAAATTTGAATACTTTTCTATATTTTTCCTTCAATTTCTACGTCTTTAATTTCGTTAAAATAAATTTACAAAAAAAAATAGATTTAGTTCATAATTGATTAAAAGAAACTATAGTCGGTTAAAAAAATATCTTTTATCAAATAGTTATCTAGCATACGTTGGTTGTGACGATAGTCATAGTTGTGAATAAATAAATAAATAAATTAAGTTTCCATGAAAAAAAAATGAGTGTAATAGGTTTTATTTTTAAATAATAAACATGGGTAATGTGAGGAAAATCGTCAAGTAAAAACGTAGTCTATATTTAAATCACAACTGATCTTAAGATCACCTAGCCATTTACTGTTAATAACTACGATCGCTGATATTATTTTAATTTTATTTTATTGAACTTTTTATAATCACTATTATATCTGTACGATCGTAATATTGCTAACAAATTCGGGGGGGGGGGGGCTCATAAGTTGCGGAGTCGTCAGCAACTCATTGTATTTGGACAGCCACAAAATTTTGAAAATTTTTTTTGAAAATTTGAAATAAATCGCATTTATCTTCACTCTTTTCTAGGTTATGACAAGAAAACCATTAAACAGAATTTGTTAAATTATTACTTGTACAACAAATTAACAATTGCAATTAACAATTACCCGTAAATTGTGTAGTTAACACACGTATTAAAATTGTGATATGTCATTGTGAAAGTACTCACATTACGTAATTACAGGTTAAACGCTATTTGTGATTGTTATAAATTGTATTTATTTTTCGCGTATACCTACGAGGGTCTTAGGCGGTGTTATAAAGTTTAATTACAATGTATTTCATAGATTGTAATTTGAACATCTCTGCTGCTGAATGTGATTAAGTGAAACAATAAAAAAGTTCTTAGTAGCTTGTTCTTGGATAATTATTGAGAGATAGTGAAAGATATATATTTATAACAGGAATTTCCTTATCTTTTATCATAAATAAGAATTAATGAGAAAATCTGCTGTGCTGCTGCAGTAATTTGGTTCTATTCCAGACCCTGCTGTTCCTCTGGAACGGTTCCAAGGGTCGCGGTGAACATCTTCCAGGACAAGAAATAAATGCAACTGGAAATGCACATTTATCCTCTATCCCGGCTATTCCTGGCATCCCTGTTGCATCCTTAACAATCTTCAGTGTTTATTTATAGTTGTTAAGAACATTGACTTCTCTGCTGATTGTAAGTTTTATTGCATCGTATCTATAGCTCAGCTCCCTAAACGCTATATTCTAGGGGGCAGCAAGTGATTATAATACTGTAAAACTTTCCTGTAAATTTTTTTATCTTATTTTTTATTTTTCATCATCATCAGCTCTCACGCGCTTGGTCAGTCTCCACTGGCTCGTATTCGGCGACGCGGCTGACGGAGCAGCGTGGAGGGCTTCCCAAGACTCCGCTTCCTCTTTCGCATGCGAAGGAGGTGACAACCATGTGGATTTGGGAGATCTCTGGGCTGTTTTGTATAAATACTGGATGAATGAGCGAGTGAATGAAAATTGCAAATATGATATGAATTAGAACATTGAACACAAAATTACTTATTGCCCAATAAGGCAGATTGTAATTTTATAAAAATAAAGTTTTTTTGAATCATTAAAAAAAAATGTTCATTATAGTAAATTTCTGAAAATGTTAAAACAAAAATTAATAGCTGAAGAAAAAAAAAAAAGTTGAGATGACCGGCCCGAGGATTTATTCCCCGGAACCTCTTAATCTTCTGCCGGATGCTCAATCAAAAGACTTAGACAATATTGTTAATATTCTTTGTCTTATATCTTATACTACTCTGTAGTGGGGCACAGCGTCTCTCTTCTGCCCTGATAAGAAACTAAAACCAAAATTTTGAAGAAAAAAAAAGAAGTTAGAGCTTAAATAAATATTGTTAACAAATAAGAAAAAAAATATTTTCCCTTTCAAACCATTGATATCAATAAAATTTTACCCTTTGGAACAGTGTTAATATTTCATTTTCTGATAAAATAATATTTACTGGCAATAACGTAAATATAAGTAAGATATTAACTTATGTGTAAAATATCGAGTATCTTATAATTATTCTAAAGGCCACTGAAGTGTTATTTTAGTCTAGTCACTGACCGTACTTGTATAAAATCCTTTAAAAGTAGGTAACAAGGAAAAGGGGAAAATGCCAGGGCAGAAGCCAATGTTTTCCAACCATTGACTCGAATTTTTTTGAGTGTTGGAAAGAGGTCGTTATTGAAATTTACATTTAGACAGAGAGAGAGAGTTCGATGTTATTTACTATCTTCTTATTTCTGCACTGGAGTATCAAGATGTAAGGTATTACGATTAAAATTTAGGCTTCTTAGTAACTTACAGGCCAGTTCACTTCAGTCAATTGTTAATTAATTGCCGAGTACGATGAGGAAAACGTTACTAATAAACAGGTTGTTCTGCAATTGCGGTAGTAAAAATGACAAATGAAGAAGATGGCGAAAGGGCTGAAAATGAGGAATAGGGAAGAAAAGATTAGGCTGCATACAGACCCCAAAGCTCAAAACCAGGCCTGTTGAGCACGGTAAGCAGCCAATCAAAAAGTAGTATATTGTATGACTTTTGCATTACATACAACTAATATATATTGTATGACTTTTGCATTACATACAATTAATATATATTGTATGACTTTTGCATTACATACAATTAATATATATTGTATTACTTTTGCAAACGGGATCGTTCCCTGCACGCATGAACTATTCAAATCTATAAACATCAAATAAAAATAAACAGCTATGTTACTTGACAGATAGATTGAATCTTTTTTACAGCTGTCCTAGAACACACGGTCATAACAAAGACGATCTCTCCCGCACATGTCTGAAAGGGAAGCTTGTCCCTTCGGGCTCAGATAAAATAATTGAAATTGTCAATTACTCATTTGAATTAATTAAACAGTCTTGGTACGTTTTATCTTTTTAAAGCATAAACTGCTTCTCGCTAACGACGAACAGTGGGACGGATGACCCATTTTAGGTGGATAAAATCCTGAAAGTCGGGTATCTTGTTAAATTCCTTGCTGATCACGAATATACCCCATATAAAGGGTGACAAACGAAAAGAAAATTACCAATTTTAGCATTTTTCTCCTCCCAAAATGATTTAATATTGTGATACATGTGAACATAAGATTTAATATGTTTTTTTTTTTTGAAAATGTATTAGAAGCAAACTTTGAACAACTTCAAACTGTGTTGTGAGATGGTGGACCAGAGGGAAAAGAATACTGATCAAATTAGAGCTACTTTAGGATAATACTTTAATGCAAGCCAAAGTTGTGGACTTTTCTATCAATGAAGGTGTTGATAAATAATGTTTAAATCCACTTTTTGTAACAAATTTTATCAGGGATACGCCTGACCTATTACCCGAGGAATATAACTTAAGTCCTGGAGCGTAAGACATTGCTGCTACCGCTTAAAGGAGGCTGCACTTTCCTTTTCTCGGTCTTGTCACTAGAGGCGTAGCTACAGGGTGGCAGGGCTGGCAAAATGCCACGGGCCCCCGACCCAAGAGGGCCCCGGCCCAAGTGGCCGCGAGCTCAGAAATATTGTTTTAATATTGTACCTATTTATAAAAATATTAAAATAGGTTCAATTGAAAATTGTTATTGGCTGTGGGTAACTAAACTACTCGTAAGTATAATAAAGCTTAATGATAGGGGCCCCATTAAAGGAATTTGCCACGGGCCCCAGATGATATAGTTACGCCACTACTTGTCACTAAACTCTGCAAAAGGCTTTGACGGTCTTGCAATTGCAAAGAAATGAGGCCATTTTTCGACTTTTCCTATCTTTCTTTGATTTTTTAGTTCCGATAATTAGTAGTACGCTTAAATTCCTTCAAGTACGATTTGAACTCCCCCCCGCCATATAAAATCTATCGACAAAATAATTGTTAATTGCTGTGCTCCAACCTGTTTTTGTTAAAAATCAGCTCTACTAATCGTGATTTTGTTAGGTGAATACATAAATTTAAAACTTTAGCGCAAAAAAAGTGTGATATTCCATGAAACTGCTTAACTCGACGTTTCAAATATAGAAATAGTCATCGTGGTATTCCATGGTATTCGATACTTTTGAGTCAAATGGATTCTAATATTGATAATTAAAGAAAACATTAAATATTTCGGCTTAATTAAAACAAAATATTTGTTTGTAACTTCATGAACAAATAAACACTTTAATAAATAATAAAGTTTAATGGTCTCCATAATAATAGGAGAAATGGGAAACAAAATCATCATTACCTCTCTACTGCTCAAAGAACATTCGGCAGCTCATTAGACCACCTTAGGTAAACACCGTTGAATGAAGATTGTATTTACTCCACGACTCTCTCTCTTAAGAAATTATAACGCTTAGACCTTATTGGAAAGTTTATTTTTGTCCATCTTATTTGTGGATCCGTCCCACTGTGCGAAGAACAATTACTCTAAATTCTGTTCCGGTCGCAATTCCTTATTTAATTTTTGGTATAACAACTCCAGTCTACATTGCCTTAGTTGAAGGACAATACTAACAGTTAGGTCACTAGTGCTCGTGATCTGTATTTCCAATTGTTTCTGTCAAGCCGGTCTACTTAGAAAGCCGTTTTCTCTCGAGGACAATGTTATCGATCCCCTTTTACAATTAGCCGCGATCTCAAGTCTCTTCTCCGTTTTCCAGTTATCTTTTCATCTTTTAGCGGAAGGAGTTTCTCTCATTCTTCCATTGTAGGCAGCAGTCTGTATAACGGGGAATAGTTCTTATGGACTATTTTTAAAAATGTTACAATTGATAAGCGGCAACTAGGTATATTTTTGTCTAGTATTCTTCTGAGAGAACGAGGGCGAAATTGTCTCGCACAAAGATTAGTAGCCTCACCACTTTTTTTAAAAATACAATATGCTTTTAAATTGCATTTTAGTTTTTATTTAAATTCTAGTGCCCCTTTTTCCTTGCAAAATATGCACGTAACTCGTTGCACGCTGGTGTAAGTATATGTTTGCTTAAGTATCTGTCTATAGGCATCTTGTCATGCCAGTACTTGTGTGGCGATGTGGTAAGTAGATTGGTTACGACGTTTTTTAAATCCGAGTACTGTCTGCATCCCCGACCTTTATTTCAATCAACGATCTTTGATCAAACATTCAAAAAAAAAAAAAAAAAAAAAATAGATACAATTATGTACATTTACAATATGTAACAGATGAAAAATTAGAATCAATGGTAGATAATTCAAATTCTGCATAAATAACGAGAAGGACCCAGTGGGGGAGCACCTCGGAGCACTTCGTTCTCGAGGGCTGGTAGCTTGAGTTTCTTAAATATTAACATAAAATGATTCTGAAAAACAACACTTAAAGTGATTTGAGAAAACTTAAAAGTAAGATAAAATAGACAGAGTTTATTATTGCAATTTTTAAGTTTTAGGGCATGTTAATCACAAGGGTCACTGGTGGCCGTTTATATGCAAATCATATTATTAGTTTTTATTTTATATTATTATTTTGCTGCTCTTGAAAATATATTTGCTAAGGTGGTTTTTGATTTTTATATTAATAAAAACAGTAATTTAAATCATAGTGAGCACGATGGCAAGAATGAAGCCTCAGCCACCACCGAGTCCAACCGGGGATCCGGGGGCAACCAAGTTGTTGAATATTAAATTATAAATAAACTTATTTATTTTTAAAATAAGTAATGTTTGTTTACTTATAATTGTCATTTACTTAAGTAGTTATTATTGTTTAATTTTGTGGCACCATTGTCAGTAAACTGTTTTTCTCTGCTATATCAAATATCCTTAGTCAACCCACGCTATGTATATTTAAAACAATATCATTGTTTATTCAAAACCAGTCTACATTTATTTCAATACCTGTAGGATATGTTAAGGACACTTTTAAGGAGACAGGTAAAAACCAGGATACCTACGAATTCAAAACGGAATCCTCAATTTAAGTCCTTTGAGCCAAGCTTGCTCTGTGAGACCAGAAGTGCTACCCAAAGCTCCAGTCTTATGCTTTCCTTATGAAGGGAATTCGTACACTTGATAATATTCTAAGTGTGAAATATTTGTTAATGATTGTAATTATCAAACTCTTTGAGAGATCGGTGTATTTTATATAAGTGTAAAGTCATTCCTAAAACATTATCAAGTTTAAAAATATGCAATTTTCTAAATAAAGAATGGTATGAATTGAGTTAAATTAAAAATTTAACGTGATAAATGCCGGAATCATACCACAGCTCCATCTGCGTGACTACCGAGATAACAACCTTACGACAAGTTCACCACTTTTTTTTTTTTATCTATTTGAAGGAAGGGGACTGTGCGTGCGTCACGCACTCCGAAATATATTGTTCATGTCGGATGGATACGTAAAGAACAGGTTCTATTTTCTCTTGGTGGTAGAGCTTTTTAATCTTCATACCTAATAAATCTGGGAACAGGTGGGTGATTATCATAAGTTATTGTTCTGTGTACGTACACGCTATTATAGCTCAGTGCAATAACTGAGAGAGTCAAGAAAATACTCCTATTATAGAGTTAATTGTACTGTTCTTGTTCCTTCCACCCACTTAAGATGTTTTTACTATTTTTTTCTTCCCTTTACATGTTCTATTTTATTTATTTTTATTGTGCTACAATTACAATCTGCCTCATTAGGCAATAAGTCATTGTGATAAATGTTCTCATTCATACCATATTTACAATACTTCATTGACTCACTCATTCATACAGTATTTACAAACTGCCCAGAGACCTCCCTAATCCACATGGTTGTCTCCTCCCTCACATGCGAAAGAGGAAGCGGAGTCTTGGAAAGTCCCCCACGCTCCTCCGTCAGCCGCGTCACCGGATACAACCCAGTCGATTTCATTAATTTTCTTGTTTAATTCAACCGATTACAGAGTAGATACAAGAGAATGAATAACTAATTTTTGAACTGGTTAAAATTTATTTTACTTCACTAATTATGACTAAAACCTTTCAAACTCGATAAATAGTCTTCAAATTTCACAGAGAGAACCCTTAGGATCAAGTATAGGACAAGCTGTATTTCAGCCAGGTAATAATGAGGTCATGCGACCTTAAAAACTCGTTTTTTTGTCACTTTTAGTCTCTGAGAAATTCATTTTTGGTTTTGATCGACCTTAAGAGGTTCACCCGATGGTCGAGCTCAACAAATAGATTCGCTTCTATGTGGTTTATAGAAATCTATTTTAGACCCGTACAAATACTCAAAACATGGGCTTATCCATCTCGTTTCAAATGTAGATTTAAGACAGTTGAGGTCGTATAGATTTGAAAAGTATAAATTATATTCCACAACACCATATGGAATACATTTGTATATATATTGATATGCTGATTAAAATACAATGCAGGGAAGTATGAGAAAGAAACACAAGGAAAAAAGTACTACCCGTTAAGCTAACTTTTAAGATTCTCAAGTCCTAGGTCCGATGCACATTCATAGTCAAACACGTACAGACAGTTAGGCGAATGAAGGGTTCCGCACCCATTAACACGAAAGTATCTATTCCCGAGATCGGCAAATTCAGTGTAAACTTCTCTGTTTTTTTTTGTGTTCAATGCAGATGATTATTATCAAAACATGTTCATTCGGAATCGAATTGCTTGAAGCACTCCCGAACGAACATATTTGCAATTCAAACTTATCACAGCGAATTAATTAGTCCGTTGATGTTTGATTTGTAAGTGGTTTTCGCGGTGTATGCAACGTTGATTAATATTCGCTGAACCATGATATTTGTAGTTCTCATTATCATGTGGTAAATATGTAACATTATTTTCAAATATGTCCGCTTGGACTTCATTGGTGGGAGTTCGATTCTCATCTGGGAGAGCATATTCGTACGTATTTCACAGTGACCCCACAAAGTGAACCGAGCTCTCTCATCCTAGCTACGAAAGAGAGAAATAGATCACTTAAAAAAAAACGATATTAAAAACAAAATTTATTAATAAAAGGTCTTCAATGCAAAACTGAGGGTCCCTCGACTTTTATTTAATTTATAATGACCTGTTCGGGTAAAATCTACCCCAGAAGCCTAAGTAAATATTATCCCTGTCCATTATCATCCGACAGGCTTTCCTCCAATTAAGATGTTTATCGACAAGGATTAAACAGAACGTCCCTTTTCACAACCTGTCTTTAAACAGGGTGCCTCCGGGTCTATTCCTTTTATACCTAACGCAATAAGGGACAAAGGCCTCCGCAATTCAGCTGTTCTTCTAAAGGCTGTTTACCAACTGTCTAAAACGTTGGCCAAATTGAACGGTATAAAATTGGAAGGAGCCTTTTACCAACAGAGGGGGCTTTTAAAGTCGGAGGGCCACGGAGGGGGGGGGGGCATTGGAAAGAAAGCAATTAGTACCGTATCATTGCTTCGGAGTCCTCTTCTAATTTTATTGCTGTTTCAGTAAGTGACATTGTCTCAATACTGCGGAAACAGTAGTGTGCAGTAAGCTGTACCTCATAAATAAAAACCTCAAATTACCTGAAAGGTTGACGATATTGACGCCTGAAATGTTTTTAAAAGTAAAAATGTCTTTAAAATCATACAAGTAATAAGTATACTATTGGCGCGCGTGTACGAAAAGTCAAATTTATTCTCTCTACATCCATGCAGTATACACTTATCGTCATAGCTCCCTACTGAAAAAATTTAAATTTTATGATGTGAATGTCTCTATGTGACACATTCATCGTCTTAGATATTGTTTATATTTATATACACCTTGAGGTAATGGTACAGACAGCATTAGCTCTCATATTTTGAAGTGTATTCTAGAAGATGGGTGTAGTGCTAACGGAAGTAACCCTCCTCTCGTACCAGAAAGGACCCGTCTACCTTTTTATATCTTATCAATAAATCTTCGGCGTCAGCTTAGATAGAGGGGACTAATTCACGATCCCGACACGGCAAGAGCTCACTAGGGGGGGCGGGCATAGTAGCCCCTGTATGGTCAAAATAAACGATCATATGATTGGCCGTAATAAACGATCATATGATTGGCCAAAATAAACTGCTCTCTCATTGGCTGTAGGCAGGAATGACCTGCCTATATAAGGGAAAAATTCTGAGCTTTTTCAGGTAGTCGGAAACAACACTTGAAGTGAACACTGCTGCACTGGCGCTTGTTGCTCTGCTCGAACCATGGATTTCTTATTTAACTGCGCCTCTGCTTCCTAACTCTTTCAGGTTCACACTCGCCTTTGGGATCCGGACGTTTTTTGCCTACCCTCAGATATCGTTTGTGAACTCTTGGTCCTTCCAAGACCACGTAAACTACCGATAATAAGTAGCCAGTACCTCTTCTCCTGAACATAGAGCACTGTCGGGACATACCATCTATGACCTTATGGAGTCAAATCAATAAAAGGACGCCTGGTCGACGATACCCCCCCCCCCCCAGGCGGGCGCCCCCGACAAAGCTTTAGTTAGATATACATAATTGTAGTCAGTATTATTGGCGAATTATTTGCTTTTTCGGGTTTGAGATTGTTTACACCAAAGCTCGTCTCGAGCGCTTTTTTATAATTCTGGTGGAAAGTAGCAGAAGTATATTCTAAGTCGTAGCTAGTGTGAATAACAGATTATATGTTTACTGTGGTCCGTGACAGAGCTCATTAGATAGGCCTTCTTAGTGTTGAAATTCGTGGTTGTTCTGTTTATATTTATATACACCTTGAGGTAATGGTTGGATTTGCAGCCATATAAGAAGTAAATTTGAACAAATTAGATAATGAGGTTAATCCCGGTAATGAGCATGCCCGATGGAGCTAAATGATAATAAAGGTATAGGTGAAAAAAGGCAAGAAACAGTGAATTCTTGTAAAAGATAAGGGACCTTTCACCAGCGGTTCCATAAAGCTCTTGTAGATTATCTTATCTTGAAGAGGAAAACTTCAAACTTTTCCAAAGAGAGAGAGAAAGTTGAACCATTTAAATTTACTCAAGAGACGAGATATTTCACAAAAACAAATTTGTACTTAAACTGAGAGATCATTTTAATGGTATTATGTTTTCTTAGCGGTTTCATTACAAGTTATCTATATGCGATTTTATCGTATGAAAAAGATATGATTGTTTTGTTACTATAATGTTATCAGCAGGACTCGGGCAGAGGGAATTTTATCCCTCCATTCTCCCCATCTCCAATCAGGTCTATTACACAGCAATTAATCTGCGTCTAGAGAAATTAAGTAAAACACAAAGGGACAAAAAACAGTTATTCTTAAAAAAAAAAGCGACATCCATTTGTAAAAAATAATTACATTCACCCATAGTTAAAGTAATGGTGATTTTTTTTTTCATATCCCCCTGTTATTATAAGTTACGGAAATCGGTTAGACTACATTGATGAATATATCTACAATGAGCCATTATATGTCCTGTTACGTAGCTTGGCTGCATTTTATAAAATTTTTTATAATTTTACATTGCTATTTGTGATTGTTACATAAGTATAATGTACACTATACATTCATTGTCTAAACATATTTAAAAGTGATGGGGGCTCACCTTATGAATCATAGACTTAAAACTAACTGACATCTAAAAACAAAATCTTAACCTGATTTTCTCCGACAGTCTGTTCTGTTCTGAGGGAAGGGTGGTGGGGTCATAACGTTAAATACTGGGTTTGTTAGATGCTGCAACGAGTCAAAAAACGTGATGTGCCTCCGGTGGATGAACTCACCAACCGACGGCACACCAAGCAACGGGTGCAGGTCGGCGTTCTTTAACCTCTCGAGAGACCACGATGATAAAGTAGATAAATTATGCAAACGTAAGGGTTTAGGGCCTAATATACTATGAGAAAATATATTTCTATTAGCATCCAGTTTTCTATCTATATTTTTTCCTAAATTAAAATTTATACGTACTTCAATCAAGACTATTACTCGTAATTACTCATGAAGTTAGTTTTTGTTTTTAGACTAAATGAATTGGATATTAGCATACGAATTTTTTTATTATGTAAATATCGGAAATACATTTATTTTAAATATGACTATTTTTGGCCCTCAAACTCGCTCTATATCATAAAGGTTATACAAAAAAAAAAATTTGCAGACATGGAAAATTTCCTTGTTTTCTATTCTGTCATGTTCTCTTTTAGCCAGTGAACCTGAGAGTACCCTGTTAAAGATGACCATAACAGCTTCATTAATGTAATGGGATTGCTTGTAGAAAATAATGGAACAGAGTAATAAATGATATTTCAATCGTATCATCAATAAAAACTATCTTTATAGCCACTGATACAAACGCATATACAGTTGTTTATTAGCGATAGGGTCATAAAAGCTGTGAGTGGTTCACCGATAAACAGGGCTGTTAGGAACCGTCAAACGGTCTCTTTAGGGCCTATAAAACTTTTTTATTTCTCTAGGGCTACCCAATGCCGAGCCGGCCTGTGTGTCTGGAGTTTATTCGGAGTCATGATTTCATTTCGACCCGGGGTCAACTCATCCATCTCGCATTCACTGTTGTTAACCAGCTCTCATGTACGGCATATCGAAAATAATAGAAAACAAAGATATTCCGAGACAAATTCATATCTGGCAAATAAAAAGAGCTATAACATCATGAAAAAAAATGACAATGTAAAATAAAGTGTTTAAACTCTATAAGAAAAGATTATAATAACTATGAAATAAAAGATTGTTTAACTGCATTTAGTAAATAAAGGCAAAGATGGATCTACGTTAAGGAAACAAGAACAACAATATGCAGAAGACTGCAATACAATACGAAACTAAATGAAAACCATTAAACAAAATAAAAGTATGAACATATACAAATATTATGCTATAATGAATGAATCGTTCCTAGAGTAATGAGCGTTTCTATCGATATTGTGGATGTGTTAGAATTTGGAGGGTCTTGAAGGTTCGTAAGGGTGAAACATTGCGAATATTAGGTGGTAGAGAATCTGTAAGATATTATATAGATAAGGGGAGGGTTGAGATTTGATGCTTTGAAGGGAAAGGGAAAGGATTGACCCCTTGATGACATGAGAGATGAGGAATCATACATAACATTTGCAGTTTTAATAATTATTGCTACATGGGAATACGGCCGGAATCCGAGTCAGAACTCAGCAACCAGGCTTTCGTTTTTTACCATTATCTACTCTCAAAGTAAAAACTCTATACGGGAAGTCTGACTGTTGCGCAACAATATATCGCAATATAAATTGGAATAATTGGGAAACAAATTTATTATTTGTTATTTATATTTCTTTTAGTAGTCTGAATTATTATTCTGAAACCCTCAGCTATCAGGCATTTACAATGGCTTTTATAAAATACTTTTATTAAATCCTGATATTTGTCCAGGGAGAGCACTAACTGGTATCGCAATGTTACCTTCAAAAATCAATTACAATTTTTTTTTATTTTGGCGAATCGCTTAGGACTAACGTATGGGCTTTGCTTGAAAAAAATATACGAGTCAATCAACTTCTGTCTGCATGCATAATTGGAGTACAGTTATAGGACAAAGGCGCTGTAGCCCAACACGGCTCGGCACAAAGTGTACGAAATAAGAAGTAAACATTGGCCGATTGGCGCACCACCGGCAATGCCATACAAGAAGATGGTGCGATTTCCTTGTGCTGTGCCAGTTTGCGTACTTTGTTTTACCACAGGTGACGTATCTTGGGTGTCAGAAGAGACGACAAAAAGACCGACCCGAACATTTGCTTAGGTATTTACAAAAAAAACCAAAAGTATCTAACAGTGGATGCTGGCCGCCTTGACCTCCTGTGTCCAGGTAGCAGCCTACACAAACAACAAACAGGCCACACCGAATTTTCCGTCCAACGTAAAACCGTAACAGTCGGATATAAACTCTGCAGAACACTGATCTGAGGCTAATTTCACAATATCTCACCAAGGCCATATACGTCTCTTCCTATCTTCCACAGTTGTCTCACCTGTATTAACAGTCTTTACAGTAAATTATGCCAGTGCGGTTACCCACTTGACTGACAGCCAAATGTCTCCAACATTTCCAGAATGGGATCATGCGAAAAGTGGTCCGACATACCTCTTTCGAGAGGTTGAAGAACGCTGACCTGCACCCGCTGCTTGGTGTGCCGTCGGTGGGTGAGTTCATCCGCCGGAGACACATTATGTTTTTTGACTCGTTGCAGCACCTGACAAACCCAGTGTTTAACACTATGACCCCACCACCCCTCCCGCATCGATGGCAACAGACTGTCGGGGAAAAATTAGGTTATGAATTAGTACGTAAGTTAGTTTCAAGGTTGATCAAAAAGGTGATCCCCATCACCTTTATTAGTCAGTTTAGTCTAGTCATGTATAATGTATATCATTATACTTGTTTATTCATTATATAATTTTATAAAATAACAAAGCCGGTATATAATGTAGCGATGCTACAGGAAATACAAACATAATTTGTAAATAGATTCGCCTGAGGATCTATAATTATATATGTAATTATCTGTAAATGTAAAGGGGCTATGAAGAAAAAAAAAAAAATGTAAATTCAACGTCTAGTGTTTTTAACTATGATCTGAGCCATCAGAAATTTTAAAGGTATACCCTATAACCATTTGGATTGTGCTGATTTTGTGTTGAAAAAAAAATAGAGAAAATGTAGCTCCGTTTCCCATTTCTCTAGGATTCGCTCAGAATGTTTTTAAGAAGGCCTAAAAAAATGTCTTTCGGTCATTTTTATATCTCATCTGAGACAATTTTAATAGATTTAATAGATCTAGGACAGATAATGATAATAAAATGAGACCACTGATTCTAACATGGATTTAATAATCCATAATCATTTTTGGAAATGTTTCTTTGTAGAAATTCCCTAAAGCCGTGCTTACACTTTTGTAAATACAGAACAATGTTGACTCTAGAAGTCGGCAATTAGGCCTGACATTTTGAAGAGAATGCTAAAACAAAGAGAACAGTTATTGACAGAACGGTGGATAGACTGAGTCCTAAGGAACACAAGGGCAGTGGAATTAATTACGTGCAGTGTAGAACACCTGAGGGTTCTGCCGCTTTGATCTCCAGGCTTTGACTGCGGGACGTGGTGTGCTGCAGGGATCAAAGCTCTCGTGTGCATTGTCGAGCCCTCATTAATTTCGCTATAATAAATGTACCGGACCTCCTCGTCTCAGGAGCGAAACGTGGTTGCTTGTACACTCATATTATAACCACTGCCTAGCCCCGAGGGAGAGGGTGTTTTTTCAAAAATATCTAATACGTCAAAAATATTAGTGTTACTGTCGGGGAGGTCTCGTCGAGAGCGAAAAGTGAATTGTTAATTGTAGCGAGCGCTAACAATATATGTAAATTACCCTATACTCTGGTGCAACTAATGTATTATAATATAAATGCAAATCTTTGTAAACTTCTTGTAATAAATCATAGAGAGGTCGGTAGTCGTGAAACAAGTAACAGAGGGTCGAAGGTCCTGCAATAAAACCTGAGAGGGTAAGCCATCTGCCCCTAATAAAACCAACACGGTTTTACACGGTTATTACTAACACCTCTGGTCACCAATCATGATTTTGTTTGATAGATGTAAGTTAGAATTAAGTTTTATGATTCCTAAGGTGAGCACCATCACTTTTTGAATATGTATAGACAATGAATATATAATGTATGATATACCTTTGTAACAATCGCAAATCATAGTGTAAAATTGTATAAAATGTAGCCAAGCTACAGAACATATAATATTGAGCTATTGTATATAGATTCATTTATATCTAATTCGTTATCATCTATCTATTCATTATAATAATCATTATATCTAATTTATTATGATAAGGGGATATGAAGGAAAAGAAAAAAAAATATATATATAAGGAATAAATCTAATAGTATAAAGAAACAATAAAAATTCTATACTATTAATTAATTGTCCTGATTAACAGCATCATGGGTCATCACTAACCTCAATTTGGCCAGCAAGTTTTAGTGGTTTTGTTTCTATCTGTTTTAATTAAAGAGTTTTAATAAATTTACAATACGGATATCACGACCGTTTCGCTTGTGCGATACTAAGTGCGAATGCAATTCAGGAATATAAAATATGCTAAGGATTTTCCAAGAATGGGCATCTATCTCCGGTGTATTTCATAGCTCTGGGCATTCCTTCAAAATGGCCGGATTCCGAAACAGGAATGCCAGTAGCTCAGTGCTCCGAGTCGGAATGAAAGATTTTGCTTCATTCTTCCGTGGAATTGTCTTGAATACCTACGTTTTGTAAGTCATCTCAAAAAGTCTGTTTGAACTTTTAGACCGTTTCAGTATTAATTCATACTCCGATTCATTGATTCATACTCGAATGTTTCATGAAAATGCATAAATTATTCTATGGTTGGGCCAACAGGAAACATTGCGGTGTTCTACAAGAAAACCTAAGCAATATTATTGGTTTTGTGATAGGAGATGAGAATAAGATCCAAAATTCTCAATGAATGTGAAATTACAACAAAAAAGTTTTTCCAAAACTCTTCTCGAAACTAAAATTTAATAAAAACCACGGGACAGGCTTGAAAAAAGAACAAACGAAGTTATATTTCCTGTCCTGTATTTCAACTGATAGGCATCGTCAATATTCAGACGATTTTACAAGTCTATTGGGTACATTATGAGGCAATAAAATGTCGCATAAATAAAACATAAATGTGTGCAGGGGACATTTCTACTAATCATAATAATGCATTGGTTAGTAGTTTTTCATGTCTGCATTTGTGTTTCGGTCGATTGTTCCTTGCTTACATGAAATGTTACTTGCTGAACGAAGGCATAAAAATAAATTCAAAATTGCTAAATAATTAGAGTTGATTGAGTTAAATTGCCGAGAAACAAGCCCTTCCTCTGTTAAGCATGTAAGCGTCTGCGTCTTTTTTTGCGTCAGTTCTGACGGATCCCGATTGCCTAACCTATAACCTAAAGTTAATCGTCGGCGGTTAAGTGTGATAAAAGTATAATAATGACAGAGGAAAAAACACCGACACACTGTGACTCCAGTAAAAGACTACTTTATTCTCCTTAGTAATCCGACCTCCATAGGATCATGGGTTGTTTACCTCCCATTATCGTATTAGTTTACAACATAACTTGCCTCTGGCTTTAACTCCCCCCTGCCAGTTCCTGACCATCCGTCGGGAACTGAAACTTAACACTTATGCTAATTATATACAGTTCTGACATAATAATTTCCTGCTCGCCTAGAGCAGCACAACACTGTCTTATAATCATAAAAACAGAACATAACTTTATCCAATGTGGTACAAGGTTAAAACAGTAAAATAAAAAAACATGTATCTGGCAAATGCCACCAAAAACCAAAAGAGATGTGTGCAGGAGTGAGAAAATTAGAGTCAATTTCCTATTTGGATGGCTTCCCCACTGGAAGCTTTAACTGCTCGAGATGGACAGTTCTCCTCTTCGCGGGTTCATGAACACTCTGGATGGTCACCAAATTGTGTTCACGAATCGTGATCACCCGGAAGGGACCCTCATAACGGGACACCTCCTTACTCCTATTGGAACCGATCTTACGATATACCGTAGTGCCTATCGCAACGCACCCTTCTAGTGGTTTGACGCCCGCGTTCTCCCTCAACACCCTCCTGGATTTTTCCCCGGTAATTCTCGCGTACACCTTCCCCCATACTTTCCCCAGTTCCACGCGGTTGGTGGTGAGTTGTGCGGACGTCTCGTCTCCCACCACCGTTCTACTCGTGTCTCGGCGACGCCCACGAAGTCCGAAAAGGATTTCAAAGGGTGAAAACCCGGTGGTCGTGTGGACAGAATGGTTATACGCAATGACCGCCCTAGGCATTGCCTCTGCCGGCTCCAACCCTTTGTTGGCATTGTAGACGCGGAGATGATCGCCCAAGGTACTGTGGAGACGCTCAATTCCTCCTCGGCTCTTTGGATGCCCTGGGGTATTGACGTGCCACATCACGTCCAGAGCCTTCATCTCTTTCCGCACGTCGGCGTTATCGAACTCCTTTCCACCGTCCGACGCTATCCGATCTGGGACGCCGTAGAATTGGAACCAACGCCTCAGCGCGCCTAGCACTGCTTCCGATGACTTTTCCCGAATAGGGTATGCCATAGCCATTTTACTAAAAAGGTCAACCATGGTGACCCACTTGTGTCCCCGCCAAGTGAAAGTATCAACTTGAAGGTCAGTGAGCGTTGTTTGCGCCGTGGGAGTCTCGACTTGTTGCCCGGTAGGTGGGTGCCTGTCATATTTGGTACGATGACAAACTTCGCACGCCGCTAGTGTTTCCTGGATTGTCTTTCGCATCCCCCACCAGAAATACTTCCGCCTCAACGCCTGAGCCGTCTCTTGTTCTCCCCTGTGGTTGGTTTTGCCCTGATGGTACGCTAGCGTGATCTCCTTCTGCGTTGGCTCATCCGGGATGGTCTCTACCATCATGGTACACCATACAAATGTTCGGTCAACCCCAACCTGCTCCGCCCTCCAAAGGCGCTTAATTTTCTCCCATATGGTTGCGTTCCCGACATAAAGAAAATGGGTCTTCCCTGGTGTGGAAGCATCATTAAGGGCACGACTAATTTGGTCGTTGTTCACCCCTGGAGCCGACCATATGGTCGTGGTGGTCGATCGTGGAGAACTATCATGTGCTATTTTCATTGGGCCGAAGGTCTTCGTCTTCCAGACTATCTGGCGGCGCTTATCGTTTATAATTTCTTCCCGCTCTTCCATGTCCGCAGGCCTGTCGTCCGTTGAGCTCGCTCCTCCTGCCGACGGTACCAAATCCGTAGACCCTGGTTCCTGTTGGTCTTCTTCTCTCTCCGGCGTCCATTCTCGCAAGAACTGCCTTCCGTCTCGGGAGGATTCCCCCTGCTCTTGTTCGAGTGCGTTGACCACCATCGCCCGGGACAGCCAGTCCGCCACGACGTTTTCCTTACCGGGCTTGTATATCACCTCCAAGTTGTATTGGCTGAGGAACTCCTTCCAACGCATGACCCTCGCCGACGACTCTTTTAATTTTCCAACCCACTGTAACGGTTTGTGGTCGGTGTGCACCCGGAACCTTCTCCCGAACACGTAGGGCCGGAAATGGTCTATTGCCCAGACTATCCCTAATAATTCCCGCTCTAGCGCGCTATACCGACTTTCCGCCTCTGTGAGGCGCCTACTGGCGTACGCTACTGGACGGTCCCCTTTGCCCCCCGCCTGTGACAGAACTGCTCCCAAGGCATATTCACTGGCATCCGTCGTTATTGTGAATTGCTTTGTGAAATCCGGAAAAGCCAGTACAGGATGTTCTTGTAGTCGTGCCATGCACTTGCGCATGTTCGCCTCTATGTTGGGGGTGATGGCTACTTTTTTCCCCTTTTTGAGGAGGTTGTTAAGAGGTAGTAGGTATGCTGCCATTTCTGGGACGAATCGCCTGTAGTAGTTCAGTGTTCCCATCAACCGCCGTATCCCTTTTACGTCCGACGGAACCGCCATCTTCTGGATTGCTGCTACCTTCCCGGCATCTGGTCGGACTCCTTCTTTGGATATCGTGTGCCCCAAAAAACTGATGACCTCCTGACCCAGATGGGACTTTTCCTCCGACAATTTCAGGCCGAATTGTCGCACTCGGTCAAAAACTGTCCTCAGGTGATCTACATGTTGGGCCTCGGTCGCGCTGAATACTAAGAGGTCGTCCATGTATATCTGGCAAACGGACTCATCTACTCCACGTAGCAACTCATCCATGAGCCTTTGGAATGTGATGGGTGCATTTTTCAATCCAAATGGCATCCTGGTGAACTCGTAGTGACCTCTCTCAAAAGTGAAGGCTGTCTTATGTCGGTCCCTAGGATGCATCTGTATCTGGTGATACCCCGCTTTGAGATCCAGGGTGCTGAAGATCCTGGCCCCGCTCAGCCTGTCCAGAATGTCAGGGAACCGTGGAATTGGGTACTTCTCGTCCACTGTATTCTCATTGAGCTTCCGGTAGTCTACTACCACTCTATACTTATCTGGGACCCCGCCTTCCACGCTCTTTTTCTTAACAGCCCATAAGGGGCTATTATATGGTGACGTGCTATCTTCGATGATCCCCTGTTTTTTCAAGTTGTCCAGCTCCTCCCTAATATGGTGTCTCAGAGCCTGTGGGTATCTGCGCTCCTTCACGTAGCTTACTCGGTCCTGCTTGAGCGGAATCTCATGTACTGTTTTTCCTGTGGCCCCCAATCTCTCCCCTTCCTTAAAGAAAATGTCCGTATATTCTCTCTTGAGCTCCACTCTCCAATCCTCCGCTCGCCTAATCGCCCCTACTCGCGCCCTACCGTCTCTCCCTACGTCCCTCCCTTGTCTCAGGCACCTATATGTTTTCTTACCTAAGCGAATGTCCCATTTGCCTTCCCTGTTCCTAATCCTTGCTCCAACTTTCCCCAACAGATCACACCCTATGATCCCTCCGTATTCCCGGGGCATCTTTTCCACCACATGGACCCGTAATTTCTCCTCGCTACGATCCCATCTTTCCAACCCTATTATCGCTTCCCCTTCGACCCTGCAGGGGCCCCCCAGGGTGACCAAGCTACAAGAACATACCTGCATTTGAGGCATCCTCCCTCCTCCACACATGCTCTCTAGTGTCTCCCGACACATTATTGTGTTGGTACTCCCCGTATCCACTAAGCACTGCACTCCACTCGCGACTCTAATTATAGGCAGACCGCCATGTGTGCCTTTTACAATATTATTTATTAACGTGCGGTCGCCTCTCCGCTGCCACTCTTCTCAGATCTCGCGTTCTCCCCTCTCCTCCGTCGCCTGTCGTCGGCCGCTCCTCCGGGCACTGCAGCTTCCACAGCCCACTCCGCTTCCTGGCTCTTCCCTTTCGTTGTCCGTTTCGGAGATTTCCGAAGTTTCTGAAGCCTCTGACTGATGTCTCTCCCTCCTCCACACTCTCTGAGCATTGATTTCCATTGGCTCGGGACGGTTCACATTTCTGCGTGGGCTCATATATGGGCACTGTCTTGCTACGTGACCCTCCGTGCCACACTCAAAGCACCTAGTGCGTGGGCACTTAGCTACCAGGTGTCCTGTCTTCCCACACTCATAACACTTCCTGTCTTCCCTTCTCCTGGGGCGTCCCGCGTTTCCTCGGCTCCTTTCTCCCACTGCCGCCCTCTCTCTTCTACCGTACTCTACCTCCTTCTTCCTCCATGTGACCGGCGCGATTTTGGGCCTTTTATATACTACTTTCCTCCAGTCCATTTCTTCCTCGCCAACTGTAATTTCCTCCTCTCTGGCGCTGGTATCCACCATTTCTTGAGCGCATTCTAGAAACGTGCGCTCTCTAGGTAACGCCTCCTTTCTTCCTGTTTCCTTCGCTAGCTGCACCTTCAGTATTGTAGACAAAAACGCCATCCTGCCCTCTACTTCTGCCACGTTCAATGTCTCCCGCATCTTCTCCGTGATGCCATTGTATTGAGCCAGCAGTGTTCCGGCGAACTGCCCGTTTGTTTGTCGGTGCCTCTTCGTCTCCCGGAACATTTTAAAAATATCCTCTTCCGGGGTCCATCTTCCCCCACCGAATGCTTTCTTCAGCCGCTCCTTCACGATGGTCCATGGGGTCTCCTCGTCAGCCTGGATCATATTCAGAATGCTCCGCTTAACTCTGCACACCAGAGCTGCTCTCAGTGAATCGGCATCTCCTTCAGTTATTAAATCCTCCGTCCGTTTTCCTTCTATCCGCATCATCAGCCGGTCACCCCCCTTAAGGAAATGATTCAGTTCCCCGGTCTCACCTGCGAATCTCTCCAGATCGGAAATGGACTTCCTCATATCCTGAGCCGTGATCGCCTGAATCTTCATCCACGCTAATGTAGTCGCGTGAGCCGCTGCCATCGTCGTTTGAGGCAACTGAGGTATATCTGCAGCTCCACTTAGCACCGCGGGTCGTAACACTCCCTCTGGCATGTTATTAAAAACGTAAAAGAGAGGAGACGATTAAGAAAAAAAAAAAACAATTACTTTCTACGCCGCCGTACGAGGTTCCCGTAATCTCCCGGGTTTCGGCACCAGTTAATCGTCGGCGGTTAAGTGTGATAAAAGTATAATAATGACAGAGGAAAAAAAACCGACACACTGTGACTCCAGTAAAAGACTACTTTATTCTCCTTAGTAATCCGACCTCCATAGGATCATGGGTTGTTTACCTCCCATGATCGTATTAGTTTACAACATAACTTGCCTCTGGCTTTAACTTATATATATATATATATATATATTGAAAATATAGCTAACTTCACAAAAGTTTGAGGCGGGGGGGGGGGACCTGCTTCGTCGCCCCCCAGTTTTCCACCACCACTAGGAAATCCCTTGGGGGTATTGGGGCTCCTGGGAAAATTTTATATGTATATATTGTATGAATGTTAGCATGAGTACTCACAGCGAATGAGTGGAATGGGGTATAGGGTATGAATAAGCTCTTAAATCACAAATATTCATAAAGAACTTTCAATAAATACTAATACCTACTGCTAATACTAATTAGTTGGTATTAAAAAAAATGTATATAATTTTGAGTTTTTGGCAAAGAATTAAAGATCTCGACGTCTTGATTAACAATAAGTAATTTGTGTTTTGTTTTTACCAGTTATTATTACATCATTGAAAATGTGTTTTTGTTAATATTTTCGTCGTTTTATTTAATGAAAAGGGGATTTCACTGATTGAGATTAATTGCATTTTTCAATTATTTAATAGTTGAGTTAAGAATGTCACTTTCAGTATATTTATTTCCCATTAACACTTAACTTCCTAGTTTATCTAAACGACAAATAAATAATGAAAAAGAAATATTAGTTCGCTTTTCCTTTATAGTCTAGACGAGCCCAGAAGAGAGAGAATTTCGCATGGATGTTCCAAGGAAAACCCTAACCGTGTGCTTTTTTTTTTTTATAATAAGCCTGTAAGGTGTTGACATCTCTAATAAAATTCCTATCGTCTAGTACTAATTTTCTGGAGTAGTTTACTTCTTCTGTGCATCCACCCGCATACAGGGAACAGCCAGGAAGAGTGCTGATACCATAGGGGTTCCGGGAAGCTGCCCCGAAGTGGAGTATCTGTCCACAACAAGGGATATATCTTTCTCGGATGATGGGGAAAGTGTAAACACGGGCCAATAAGGCGGGTTGCTGTGTAGGCCTATGTCGATAAAGGCTAATCGAAGAGCAAACTGCTGGGGGGGGGGCGATAAAAGGATTACGACTAGCTAACTGGGGTATCGAACGTGAAGGACGACAGTGTCGCACCGTTACCACCCAGTTGCAAAAACACGATAAATTTCTGTCATGAACTAGTTCATCTAAGGAACAGTGGACTTGGGATTTTTTTAAGGCTTCGCTTAGTTAAAAAATAGGAACCCCCAATGTCTTCACTGCCTGCCCTATTATTTGTTAATCCCCTGTTGTAGCTACAGACATGCTATTCAACATGGAGAACCCTTGTGATGTAAGGAGAGAATGAGATATATATAATGAGATTAATCCTGGGCATTGTCCCCTAAGGATAACAAAAAGGAACCAAGGAGTATATCTAGCTGACAAATATATAAAAGATAAATTACACTTTTTTCATTAGTTATAAATAATAAAGGGCCTACAGCTTCAATGAACCAACAGCATAAGATTGAAACGAAAAACATAACTGAATATACGTGAATGACATTCGCTAATCAGCAATCATGAAAATATAGGAATTACCATCTGAGGGAAAGTAGCTTGAAAGATGTATTAAAAAAATAAAATAAATAACGAATATTTAGGTTGGAGGGATATAAGAAACTGGCAAAATCTCGATTTAAAGATTGAGAGAGTTTATGAACAACGAATATTTATGGGAATAGAGATTTAAAGACTCGGATAAGGAAATAACTAAAGGAAGCAGATTTGTTAGTTGGGAAACATAGATCGGAAGGGTGGGATGTAATATTGCGAGATTTGATCGCTGATTTAAATTTGAGTAAGTCATGAAGGAAAGGGAGACTTTTTAGTCATGCTAGTACTGAAGACGAGGGGTCTAAGGAAGTATTAGTGACGGGCAGAATAGTACTACCATCACAACCCGTATTATGCATCATTAATTACTTCGTTGGAAGCAATTAGTATTCTGTAACATTGAGTAGAACATATAATTCAAGATCTTGACGTCCTGATTGACCGAACAAGACAATTGGTGTCTTGCTTCGTCATTACTATGGTTACAAAAAGTCATTCAAACTGTCATTAATATCGTGTTTATAACTGTTTTAGAGGCATGGTAATTTGCATGGCAGTTCCATTCGATGATAGGCCATTCATAAATTACATCTAATTGGAAATATTTCTTTCTTATTACGTAGGGATTAAAGAGATCGAAGTTGTGATGATTAATATATGGTATATGTCTGTGCTTTAATAACAAAAAGTACAGAATCATTTTCAAAACTGTATAGAAACTTTTGATTGTTTGGTGCTCTATAAAAGTCTTAAAAAGCACATGACCAAAATGAGGGTACATAACAATAAGCAATAAAATACTATATTTTATTAGTTTAATCATGTAGGTAAACGCAACTAGTATGGTTAGGAAAATAAACAACAAAAATTATCTCGGTCTATAATAAATGCGCAATTTCTATTGTTTACGTCAGAAACTTTAAATCTCTTATTTTTCAAATATGTGGTGAAAGTACAAATGTATTTTTTCGATATACAATTTAACATTTTTTTGCTTTCTTGATGAACAATTATTTTTTCCTCACTCACTCTACACTCAAAACATAAATTTATCAGGATTAACAGTCAGAAGTTCGTTAGTTATTTTCAAACCGGATCTATCGTTTGAAGTTGGCTTTAATTAATAAAAGACTGATGGAAAATTAAACTATTAAAATTATTCTCAGTTAACGCTGAGATATAATGGTTTGGATTTACTAGGTCCGTCGTTAGTCAGAACTGACAGTTCCCTAACGAAGCAGAACACTCAGTGGAGAGCGACGATAGTCCGGGAGTCGGATCACGTAGCGTTGGGATCATCTCCCGATTACGTGGGAGAACTAGGGCTTGTTCTTTGCAGACAGCTTGAATCCTAATGGGGCCTTTTGTCATCCAAGCTCTGTCGACGTTTGTTAAACTGGGTCAGCGGGCTTGGGAGTGTGGGTTTAGGACTTAGGCTGTTATTATCACAGTAGTGCAGCTGAGATAACTTCATATTGTGGGATCGTACCTAACATTGGTAGGAATGAAAACCAAAATATACAAAATATCACTCAACATTTGTTTAATTGCTGGAATTGGGTTTGAATATTGTAAAGCCATCTATAATTACACTGAAACATCTTTATTGTGCTAAAATTACAATATGCCTTATTAGACAATAAGTAATTGAAATAAATCTTCTCATTCATACCATATTTACAATTCATCATTCACTCGCTCATTCATACAGTATTTACAAACCGGCCAGAGGCCTCCCAAATCCACATAGTTGTCACCTCGCTTGCATGCGATAGAGGAAACGGAGTCTTGGGGAGTCCTCCACGCTCCTCCGTCAGCCGTGTCATCGGATACGAGCCAGTGGAGGCTGACCAAGAGCGAATACTCAAAGTCGTTCAGGACATAATTAGAGAAACTGGTCATGGACTCCCACTATCGCGTATTTATAGCAGGTCACGAAGCCACTGCCGTTTTAGTCTCCGAGGAGGATTATAGGATGGTGCATCTATAATTACAAACCACCCTTTTCAAGGCAAAGTTTACATCCTGCTAAAAGAACTTTATTTTGCTACGCCAGTTCGTTGAGAGTTATAGATGATGAGATAATAGATCACTGCTCACCTTTAGATATGTTAAAAAATAGCCTAATTGTCCAATGCTACATCAGATATGAACCCAATTAAGGGCCATTTTTGGGGTTTTTCCTTTTTTAACACATTTTTGTAAGGTTTCACTACTATGGCTATGTGTCACCCGTGAAACGTTTGTAGACTACGGCTCACTTGTAAATTATATTTATTATCTCTTTTGTGTGGTTACTATTTTTCATATAAAAGAGTACTTTTGTTGAGATGTACAAATTTACTCAATAGACTTAATATATATTATGACATAGGGCATTTTTATTATTTCGGAACGGCAAGTACATTATTTCTTCGTTATAGAAAAAACATTCAATGTCTAGCTCCCTGACGTCATCCTTAACTTTACCCAGAGCAAAATGTGGTTATCCACTATCTCACTCTAGTATTGCGGCAAAAAAATGTATTTTTGATGCATATCAAAGAATGGTGATTTAACTCGACGCAGCAAAACCTGAACACTTCCAAGTATTAAATGCGTGGATAGTGAACGTATCGTTTGTTAAGGGATACCTCTCCAAACTGCTTTCAGGTTATCTTGAGTAACGGTAGACTGGGACTGTTCCCGCTCGAACGTTACAGATAACGCACTGATAATCCTGATGATTTGTAACTACCTAGTGCTGCTATAAATTCAACGGCGCACACACACAAGGTAGCCAGCGATTGCCAGGCAGTAATTGCACAATGTACAGGTACTTGTCAGGTAATTTACACCTTACACAGCTCTGCTGGTCCATGCAAGCGTCTTTGTCGATTCATAAAACGGCTTATCGTCCTATTGAAGTTTTTAAACTCTCAATCAGTCTTGAATGTTTTGGTTTAAGGGGGCTACTTTTAAAATAACTTGATTGGGAATATGCAAATGATTCATACATTACATATCGTCATGTAAGACATTTCATGTCTTATGATCCATTCAGGTTGAACATGTTACCTTTAAATTGGTAGAAGCTGAAGCATATTTTTATTCTCAAACTTTCGAAAATTGTATAGAAACCAATTTGGACATTTGGAGCCCAAATTTACGGATACGTTAAGAAGGTTAACATCAACACTGTACAGATTTTGCAATCAAAACTCTAAGACTTATCACAGGTGAAACATTTTCGCTTACGAATTCATATGAGTTAAAGATTACCAAGTTCACGACTGCCCTAGAGTTTATAGAGAAACTTTGAAACTTTCAAGACCAACTCCACGCACTCGCACTGATAATAGGACCGTATGCGGATAGCGAATCTGGTAACATTCAAAGACGACTGAGAAGGCTTTGGAAAAGAGATTTTATAAGATAAATTAATAACAACAAGTTGCCTCAAAAATACCATTCTGTTACATTTACAACAAACAAGCTGGTTGTGGCGCTAGCCACAGTTATGCTATCGTCAAAGTAAGCTTAAAAAACAAAACAAACAGGACAAATAGCGATCATTTAAAATATAACTAATTAATACATTTCATAATTTATGCTATTCCCCATGAAAAACTCCTATGAGATAATAGTTTATATCCCTATTGGGATGGCTTATGGACATGAGCCAAGAAAATGAAGTTCTGGAGAGGACTTCAGCCTTCGCATTCCGAGTGTTTTATTTCGTAATTTCCATAAAAAACCACTGGAGAAGGCCATAGAAGATGACAAAGGGACTCGGATACTGATCGCTGGAGGCAGGAACTGTCTTGAACAGCAGTAAGACCGCCCTAAATTACGGAGGGCTGGATTAGGGCCAGTCCTGGGGGACAGTTTAGGGAGGATCCAGGGGCATTAAGGCGAAAGGAGGAAGTCTGCTGCGTAATTGTTTGTTTTCGAGGAGCAGGAGGGGTCGGCGTCAGCTCTATGGGATTACGTCTGATTGAACTTAGCGTTTTTAAGCAGATAATAAAACAAACACAACTCCAATGTGATCGGTTTCGAAAACCATTTTATTGACAGTTTTGGCAAATAAAACACTAATACAATTATATTGTGAATGAAGCAGTCGATGTATTTATTTTGATATCCTACTAAAAATTATAGAAATTCATGCCACCATCTCGTCACTTTTAGGTGCCTGTACCTATATTCCTTGTATTTAACGCACAAGCGCTAAAGAGATGTAGCGATGCTACAGGAAATACAAAAATAATTTGCAAATAGATTCGCTTGAGGATCTATCATTATATATAATTATCTAATAATTTAAAGGGGCTATGAAAAAAAAAAAAAAAAGCACTAAAGTGGTACAAAAAAGTTAAAATATGTAATATAACATCATTTATTAAAAGAATATATATATATATATATATATATATATAATTACAACAGTAACAAATATAATTATCATAAAATGGTAATACGTGCATATAAAAATTATACTATTGTCATATGTGATATAGTGTACAGGAAGAGCAGAGTAAACCCGACAAGAGGTCGCACAGCTAATTAGGACTAGAGTACAACTAAATTACAAAATATAATGTCTGTAACAATAAAATAAATCAAAATACAATAAAAACCCTCACATACAAAACAGAGGTTTTTAATTATGTCACAGATAAATTGTAAAGTTTTGTCAAAAAATCGTTGACCATCAAGTCAGACGTTAGATTATTTTTTGTGTTTTGTACTTATTTTTAAGCGGAAATTATGTGAATTAATTATTTTATGCTTCGAATATATACAAATTAATAATTGTAAAAGAACTTGGAGGATCGAAATAGCTGAAAAAAACAGGAATATAACAATCGGTTGAATTGAGCAGACGGAGGTAGGCAGGATAGCGAAAGAAGGAAGGTATGAGACAGGCCATCGTAAAAGCATCCAGATAAGAACAGATCCCATGAGATTTACTGTACTTCCTCCCACCGTATCCTAGCCAGCGGTAGCCTGGCCTATTTCAGTAAGGCCTACTCAAGTACTGAATACTAGTGTATAAATAGTAGTAATATGTAAAAATATATATATTCTAGATTCATAATAATTCAATATTACATAAAATAAATTACAACAAGCATAAGTTCCATGTAATGTTAAAAATATTTTAGATCAAAATTAACCTTTTGCCATATTTAAAAAGTAATTTAAATTGCCATATTAAATACTTAGTTTGAACCCTCCTCTTCAATACTATCATGACTAAAAATTCTCCTTACTTTACAGCACCCTCCCATTCATTCCTGAAATACTAGATCCTACTCTTCCGACCTGTATTTCCCTTCTCACTAATCTGCTTTCTTTGACCGTTCTTTTTTTACCCGTGCCGCAAATCTTTGGAGCTCTATTCCCACCGATATTCATCGTTTATCAACTCTCCCAATCTTTAAATGTAGACTTTAACTTAGTTCCTAATCTTCCTCGAACTTAACAATTCATAATTGTTCATCATCACTATTATACTTCCAAGTTCATGAAATTCCACCGTAACCTATACGACCACCCTAATCCCTCATCACAGTCATTTCACTGCGCCAAACATCCCTATAATCCTCCTCGGACACTAAAGTGGCAATGACCAGTTACTCCAATTATATACTGAGCGTCTGTGGCTCACGCGCTCTCGGTCAGCCTCCACTGGCTCGTATCCCATGACACGGCTGACGGAGGGACGTGGATGACTTTCCAAGGCTCCGCTTTTCCTTTCACATACAAGAGAGGTGACAACCATGTGGATTTGGCAGGTCTCTGGGCTGTTCGTAAATACTGTTTGAATGAGCGAGTGGATGAAGACTTGTAAATATAGTATGAATGAGAACATTGGGCACAATTACTTGTTGTCCAATAAGGCAGATTGTAATTTTATCTGAATAAAGATAAAGATTTTGATTTGAATTTATTATCATTATTATAATTTTCATTTATTATTTTGGTTTCATAATTTACGAGTAGTCCTGGCAACCTTTCACGCTTGTGATAGTTCCTATATTTTCCTTGTTAGTTGTTAATTGTTAACGAATATCATTCACATATGTTCATTTATGTTTTATGCTCTTGCTGCATTGTAGTCACCACGTATGTACACAGGTCCTTTATCCTTTATAAGCTAAACACATCGGACTTACTTTTTTGTTAGTTTTGGTTATTCTTAGAAAACAATGTCCAAAAATAAAGTTTATTTTCGTACCCAGAAGTAGGATCTTTTTCCTATAGCTCGATCATTACTACTCGACATCCCAACTGACAACATACATAGCTGAATTGGCTCTTGCATCTCAATTACCTAAATGACAAACCTAGCAAGTTTTCTGTTCTACGGCGAAAAGGAGGAGTCGATCCGCGGCCGACTGTAGAAGTGCCTGGAGTACAATAACGTAGCCATTGTGTTGCAGCAGTCGGTGAAGGGGCTGACAACAATAGGTCACAGGAACCGCCGGACCTTGGCCTGCTTGTCGAGAGCTCTTGCCTAGGTCTGCGTTGTCGCACACTCTCAGGATGGACTATTTATCGGAGGACCGATTTCCACCTTGGGGCATCGACACTTCCGGAGAAGCGATAACAGAACTTTAACGTTAATTAGCTGACAGGATGTTCACTAATTGCCTCGTTAACTTTATAAATTATTGATACTGTAGCTCCAATTAGTGTGAATTTCCTTTCCTCCTCCTTGGATAAAACGGGTAGCATAGCGACCAGAAATCAGAGAGCCTCCTCGACACCGTTATACAAAATTGTAATGCAATATTTTCATTTCACACCACAGTTGCAGAAATAAGCCTTTTAAAAAAACCTGTCATGGCTTATTATAGTTAGGGGAATGTTCTTCTGAAAATTTAAATGTAGTGCCTAATTAGTTAATTTATTTTATTAATAGATGCCAAGATTGAGGGTGGCTTTTCCACTCCTAAATTGAGTGGTAATATTCTCCTTTCTGCCGGGAAAGGAACCTCTGCCTGCTACATTCACGCAGCAGAACTCACCAGCAAACAACCTCGTACGTTCGGGCATACAAATGGAACGATACCTCCCCTCCGTTTTTGTGGCCATTTTGCGAGGAAGTTAAAACAAAGACATACGAAGTCTTACCGGCTTTCACACTTGCTGACTTCCCCCAATCTATATCTGGGCCTCAAGCTCATGATTTATAAGAGCATACTCAGGACTGCTGTGTTGTAAGGTGCTCCGCTTTTTAGTCTCCTGACGGAAGCAACAGCGAATCGACTCCAACAATTTCAAAACTTGATTACTCATGAAAGTGGTCTGACATACTTCATTCCAGCCGCGGAGAAACGGTGAGCTCCACGAAGACTACGGTGGATGGGTTCATTCGCGGTAGACAATACTTTGATTCACTGCAATCACCAACGCCGTGTTTAATAGGTTTTTCTCATCTCCGTTCGTAGGTTCTAGTTCTAAGTTAGTATGTAAGATTAGTTCTAGGTCCTGCTATGTAGTCCGAAGGTGAGCCCCATCACATGGTCGTTTTTACATTATATATTTTTTTAACCATAATCAGAAAAGTAATTGTGTCAGAAACTGCTTGAAAGGCATAGCATGTAGTAAAAGGAGCCATCTTCAGCTCCATTTATATTGCATATAGATTTGATTTTTAAAAACTTAAGGGTTAAGGGGAAAAAAACTGTAAGTCTTAGTGGACATGCCCTAAACCTTATGCATTCTTCTTAGCAGCTATGCTGATTCTAATTTCTAATTTATATATATAAAAAAAAGTTAGGGAAGCAGAAGGAGGTCAGAATGTAAGGAGTCAGTCTGACTTCCTGCCCTGTGCAGTCAGATGAATCTGGACGAATAAAGAACTAATTGGTGACTGAAGGAGACACCGAAACTATAAGGATGGAACTGGCAGGAATCGATGAACAGAAGGATTCTTGGATATGGAGTCATGGAGTTTCCATTCCCCATTCTCAATACGGAGGGAAATAGCGACCCGAATAAAAACCATGCAGTTATAAAAAATTGTTATACTCAAGGCACCATGAGAGGTATTTGAACACCAGCAATGCATCATCATCAAAATTGAAGTGTAGGCGTGAACGACTTCAGTAGGTGAAATAACAATATAAATTAATAATCGTTTAAACTAATCTAATAAAAAAACTCAAACATTTTGAAATTCAAAGATAAATCACCGGCAATCAGTATTTATTATGCATTTAGGGGTTGAGTTGTTACATTCATAAAATGCCAAAATTTCATTTTTTAGCATGAAATATGTAAATAATTAGTCTGTCCACAATTTATTACCCCGGACCCTCAAATATCACAGCCATTTTGGATTTCTGCAAGTTTTGTTGAAAATATCGATTCGCCCAGTTCTCATGTATTCAAAACCTCGACCTTTTGACAGTTTTCTTAACAGTGTTACATAAGAACTTTTTCTGCACTGCGTTGTTACAAAATGTAAACCTTTTTAATTTTAAAATAACATAATAACTTCTGTAATATTTACTGTTATAACATATTGCAACGAGCGTATCAGAATCAAACGCCCCAATGCTAACAATACCGATAATTCAAGACGAGGCTGGATCAACTCACCTTTCAGCTGTCTATCATGATTAGTTACTCAAGAATGAAAGCCTGGATTCGTAAGTGAACATTAGTGTCTACAATGGAGGCATCAAGTGCCACCTTAAGCGTATTAATGTTTGAAATAAACTATTTATATTCCTGAAAACTTTTACAACAATCTAGTTTCATAACTTTCGACTAGAACTAAAATTTCATGTCATAGAAAACATGAAAGACGGCTTGGTGTGCCGTCGGTGGGTGAGTTCATCCGCCGGAGACACATCAAGTTTTTTGACTCGTTGCAGCACCTAACCAACCCAGTGTTTAACAATATGGCCCCACCACCCCTCCCACATCGATGGCAACAGACTGTTGAGGAAAAAATACGTTAAGAATTAGTATGTAAGTTAGTTTTAAGTTTAATCAAAAAGGTGAGCCCCATCGCCTTTATTAGTCAGTTTAGTCCAGTCACGTATAATGTGTATCATTATACTTGTTTATTCATTTTATAAAATAACAAAACTTGTATATAATGTAGCGATGCTGCAGGAGATACAAAAATAATTTGTAAATAGATTCACCTGAGGATCTATAATTATATATAATTATCTGTAAATTTAAAGGGGCTATGAAAGAAAAAAAAAATTTTTATAAGCTGATAAGGTGTGCTGTGCCAAGGAAAAGTGTGACTATGCAAAATGTACAGAGGCTGTGTGAGAGAGAATATATCATCAGCTGTAGGCTCAATATAGGTCGGGTTAGCCAACCGCCATTGACCGCTTCGTTTCATAATCCGCTCTTTACCTTGCTGTGCTTGTTTCCATCAGCAAATATTGTGTCAAGCATTTCGGTGCTAGGCTTATTCCGCTCCCAGTGCTTGTCGACGGCCACCACCACGACATAGGTACGTATTAATATATATGATAATAACACATATTTATTTTTATTCGGGATAGTTTGCCTTAAAACTGGTGTAATTATGGTGGCAAGAGAGTCGCATTCAGTATGTGACACAATACATAACGATCTTCTTGGATGTCATTACAAAAAACATTGAAAATTACTTTAATTTTAATAAAGTATTACTGTCATTATATTGAAATGTTGTTCTGTGTAGTTATCACCCAATAAAGATATTGGAGATATCACCACCATAAATGTTATATGGACTGCGCTGGTAATTAATGGAATGATGTAGTGGAGTGTATATTATAAATGGTGTAAAATGATACTGCGGATGAACAAATGTTATATATTTACTGACTGCTTATAGTAAAAAAAGGGGGTGTAAGAGCCAAACCAGGGTACAATATTGTTATTTTGTAAGTAAATTTTGCCTATCGGTTCTGAACGAATTATAAAGTAAACTGTATATAAATAAAAAAAATGAATGGTGGGCGGTGGTGCAATTGAAGGCTGAAGGTGATTGATAAATTCTTGTTGATTAGATCATGGTTAATAATGTTGCAAATACCTTACTTGGTGACTTTGATAAATGCTGTGGCTGGCCAACCCATTTCCTAGCTCTCTTCCCTCTGCTCGACTGAAGTGGTTTTACTCACTCACGGTGGTAAGTATTCAAATTATGTTATACTACAACCTGATGAGCCCTTCCAGCCTGTGTTCCAGTTTCTTCCCTACTGTACTGAGCTGCCCAAAGGGTAAGTCTCTGTATTCAAGGGCTCAGGACAGAGAGATGAGAAGTATAGGGGTTAGGTAGTCCCTGCTATATCTCATAGGTAGCAAGTGCTGCTTAGAGATAGTTTTATAATGTATATTCTTATATGGTAAGATATAAAATGATAAGTGGTAAGTCTAGGACATTCTTCCCTGAACAGCCTTATTTATGGTAAATCTGCTTTTAATTCGTTCCTGTTACTCATTATTCATTTCAGAATAGATACAATTTTTCTCTTGTAGGCATACAGTGTTGAACGCACCCCCCAATGTCCAAAAAGATTCCAACGATGAAGTGGACTGAAAAAATGAATGAGTTCAACTCTAATCAAAATATAGTCCATTATTTTCAGATTCATAAATTTAATGTAAACAAGTACCGTTACTGCAGATACAAGCACTAAAACGTCATGTTATCAGATACGACACACGAACGCACTAAATACCAAGCTCCAAATAGCATTTTTTTCAAGAGAAATTCCTAATTAGGTTTGTACTTTATTGACTGCTTTTCGTGAAATGGAATGCCGATATAAAATTCCATGTTTATAGGTCAAATAGGAGACATAAAATAACCATGAACATACAGACAGACATACAGGTGAAAACAGGAGTTTCTTATTTTGAAAAAAAATTCTTAAAAGTTATAAGTTTCAATATTATTAATAACAATAACGATAGCATGGATTCTGTGTGCGTACAAGCTGAGGTATTCCCAACTTTGAGAACTATTTCGTTACTGAAAGTATCCTGATAAGTGCCTTGTTCTAAACTCAAGGTAGAGGAGGAAATGAGGGTCAGAGGAAGAAGAAATATTAGAACAAGTTTCTCTTCGGAATTTAATCTAAGTTGTGGGCCCTCGAGAGATGGTCTCCGTCCTCTTATTTTGTGCCAGTCTTTGATAAATTGTCGTAAAATCTCACAGGGCGGAGTTCTTGCTGGACTTTATCAAAGTTTACTTGTACAGCAGTAAACGCCGTCATGGGGTGAAATATATTTCGATGGTCTTATTACATAGAAAATAACGAGGGACTTTATCGAAGAAGCTTCATCAATCTAAGTACTTAGAGTATCATAAACAATTTTATTTTCGGTTAAATTTTTATTGTGGACTTTTGTAATATTCTACTACTCTAACCAAGTTTGTCTTCATCTATGCCATATTTTCTTTATCCAGTCTTTAGATGTCTTTTTGGCGACGTTCGGACCAGTCCGGCAGGTGTACTAGACCCTGTTTATGTGTAAAAATAAAAATATTTTTTTATCAACAGCATCTTATTCATTCTTAATTTGTTTATTAATCATATTGATGTGTTAAACGTTATGGAGGTAATTAAATACATACATCAGACCAAAAATATAATACTACAGAACTATATACAGTTGTTTATATCGTGACCTACTATGAATGCATAACAGTGGGAGTCCTGCCAATGGCCAGTTTATCTAAACATGTCCTGAGCGTATGTGGCTCTCTTCGTCAGCCTCCACTGGCTCGTATCCGGTGACGCGGCTGACGGAGGAGCGTGATAACCATGTGGATTTGGGAGGTCTCTGGGCTGTTTGTAAATACTGTATGAATGAGCAAGTGAATGAAAATTGTAAATATGGTATGAATGAAAACGTATCAGAGCTAATGTGCAATTCATGTAGTGGTAGGGTATGGATGTAAAAAAAACCTATTATAACACAAAATAATTAAAACTGTCATCAGACGAGTAGCTGCATTTTTTCAATATCCCGGTGTTATTTAGGTCGATAATATTTTACAAGAAAGTATCAATTTATGCCCCAGAGATGTTCAACGTAAAAGAAAAATTAATGAAAAATAATGAAGGTTCAATTATTAATCAATTACTTGTAATCAACAAAAAAATATTATCCTATCATACGGACTAGCTTATCAAAGTAAAGATCTGGACCTTCTGATTGATTGTGTTGTATGTCTGTGCTTTAATAACGAAAAGTCGTCGGGATCGATTTACTCTAACACTTACTTGAATGTTTATTTTTTTTTCATAATAAAAGAATAAAATTCGGTCGCACAATAATGTACTAAATTTCATTTTTATGAAACGTGCATAAAAAAAATAAAGAATCGAAATAAGGCTAGTAAGAAATAATAGTCGATAAAAATACCTCGTTTTGTTTTATTTAAACCATTTAGACCAATGGAGATAGTTCAATAAGGAAAATGTAAATAGATAAAGTATACACGAAAATAAACCAATCACCTATGGCTCAAACTATTTCAAATGCTTTATGGGCTTATGGGGCACTGTTACTACAAAAAATGTCAAAAAATTATTTTTGTAACTATAAAGAAACTATCAATTGTGTGAAGCTTCATACTTCTGTCCTGAATTTTTGTTATTCTAAAGAAACCATGATCCTGAATGTGAGCAAACTGTTGGCAACATTGCGTAACAAATCTGATCGTACAGTAGACTAATTGTTGTATTAATACTTTGTTTTACTATTAAAGATTTTCATTTTTTATATAGTTTTGTACAATGTTGTAGTAGTATTCCATTTTAGTATATTTAGTAAGATATATTTATGTATTTTCGTTACTAATCGCTGTACAAATTTTGTAAATATGGAACTTATTGTCCTGTTGCTTGAAGGAGCAACTTTATCCCCCCCAGCTAACCATGGAGTTTTATTTTTTATTAGTTGCACGATTTCATTTATTTATTTTATGACAATTATTCGAAATTTCGGCACTAAAAAACTAGACCCTCTGAAAGTAAGAATGTTTTCTGCCTTAAACTCGTTAGGTTATAATAATACATCTTTTCACTTCAAAGTAACATTTCTCTAGACTAATTTGGTGAACATAACCTTCCTACGGGGCACTCCCCGGAAGCCCTTAACGAAGTGGCTCCACCGGAAGTCCTCCTCTCCTGATTGTCCGCAGAAGGTAGTCCTGTAGCGTACTCCAGCACGGCCCATGTAATCGCGTTAGTGGGCCTCTACTACTTCGTCCTAAGTGCCAAGTTCTCCACTCACAAACTTTTGTTCTAGGGAGGATTCATTGCCTACCTCCCTTTCAGGTAAATGTTTCAACTTTGTTTATAATCTTGTCAAGAATTTTAAATGAAATTATTGTTAATAAGCCGTTTGAAAATACAGAAATCTTGTACCCTAGAGTCAACAAACCTCAAGATGTTAATCCCGTTAGGGTAGATACTGTTACTCAGGTTAGCGTTCAAGAACATCAGAGTACGGATTGATAGTTTAATAATTAAGTCTATAAGAATATGTCTTATTTATTTAAGTATTTTTAATACTCATTTGGAATTTTGACCAAATACGCAAATAAACAGATCTAATGTGTAGATAGAGTATTAAAATTTCAGTGAAATTCTACAGTTTTAATTGACGAACGAAATATCTATGAAAATAGTTTTCTTGTCAGCAGTGGTCCAGGTGTCTTGAACTGAAAGGCTACAGGTCTATGCCGGTAAGCTTGGCGTCTATGGTCGTATATACCTTTCCCATATTTTTTTCCTTCAATGCCCCAGAAATGTTATAGATAAAAGCACAAAATTGAAGAATAAAGAAAGCCCAATTATTAAACAATATCTTGCAATTATCCTGTCACATTGAGAGGGTGTCAAATGCTTTCATCAAGTATCAAATTAAGGCTGCAACTTAATAATATTGCGGAAAAAGACAAAAGAATTAAGTCACATCCACGAGCTGAGATCTTGAATAAATATACGACAGCGGAAATAACAAAATGGGACAACAAAAAAAAAAAAAGCATTACTCAAAACCAAGTTAAGAGGAAACAGGTGATAAAAGGCCCAGGGAACAATTACTCTCTTTCTCTCGCTTGCCATTTGAAAAAACGCGAGGTCCATTGCCGAAGTGCTTTTCATAGAAACCCATTCTGCTGGTAGAGTGCGTCTGTTCGACTAATGGATTCTATTCACTGCTTTAATCAAGTCCAATTTAAATTTTATCCCAGTAGGAACTCTTTTGTTATCACTAGGTCTATCAGTATTAAAATATGACACATTAATTGAACCGCTTATCGCAGAACACCCAGAAGTGACAAAAAAATTCCAAAAGGGAGGGTTTTCTGTTGTTTTTTTTTATTGTACTTGATTGGGCCAGAAATGCTTCATGTTCGTCTTTTTTAAACATTCAGTTGAATGACATTAAAAAGCTTGTTCAATGCAACAAACATTTGTATATATTTTGAGTTGACCGTCATAAGTTTAAGAGGAAAGACTGGAAGATTCAGAATATGAAGAAAATGAATGCATAATATGCTTAAAATATTTTTTTTTTAAATTACTCCCCCGTGGATCACCTCCCCCCCCCCCCCCTCCGACCCGTTAACCGTTATGAATATACATACTGAGAGTAGAAGCGTAATTTAATTTGAGGAATCTCCCGGAATAAAATATCGTAGCTTTTAGTGAAGTGAAAAGATTTTTTAATTTCAGAAAAAAATTTAAATGGATACGTTGCCTCAACTTTTTTTTTTTAATATCTTATATTAATTTATTTTTTCTGTTGAATTTTGAGTTACAACAGATTTAAGCCTGATTGTATATGCCAGCTAACCAGTAAGTCTATGTAAAAGATATACTAGGGAGGTCTTTTTAAGATAACATGGTACACATAAATGGATTTAAGCATGATGCATCCCGCAATTAGGGGTTATGGAAAAAGTTAAAATTAAACAGAATGGTTTCTGGTTAAAAAAACAAAAAAAACTCTAAAAGTGAACCGCATAAAGAAGAGAAGACTATAAAGGCAGACATTTTAAAATAAATAAAATGAAACGAACAGGACGAACTAGAGATGTGCCTGTTTGAAAGCCACTCCGTACGAGCTCCGCAATTAAGGCAACTATACCCACCAAGAAAATAAAAGAAAAATACAGCAACAGAAAATGGCTCCTGGAAAAAGAGCTTCGAGATAAAAGAAAATGAAACGGTATAAGGCCGTTTGAAGAAGGAGGCCGAATAAACTGAAGAATAATGAAGACGTGGTCGCGTGAGCCGGAGCCCCACACGTGCGGTCCACGTGTACGACCTCAATTGTCGACGGGGTCAGCCATTCAGACTTACCTTAATAAGACCTTTTTCTGCTTGTTTTTTAGACAGTCTTGCTAAGGCCAGCAGTTTCTGGCTTCTGCTTTGGTTTCATCAAGGAGAGAGGTCGCGCAATGAGCTTTCTTTTGAAGTAGAACTGAAGGGTGCGTGTGTATAAGCAGTTGTAATTGTCCCAAAGACCTAAACATCTATTGCTCCGTGAACAACGATATCAGTGAAAAATTATGTGGAGAAAATCACTTTATTGTAATAGGTAAAATAAAAGTTAGTGAAGTTGCTCAATTAGATATAGTGAGTTTTTTCATATTCAGTCCAATTATCCAATGTTTACAATGTATGAAAATTAAATTTTTCAAAAAAGCTTTTGAGTCTCTTTAATTTACTTCTTTACAGAAGTCCGAGAGTGTCGTTCATTTCCCTCTTTCCTATTTTTTTTAAGCTTAACCGCCGAGGATTAACTGCCTCATTGGAGAATAAGTAATTGTGATATATGTTTTCATTTATACCATGTTTACAATTTCATTCACTCGTTTATTCATACAGTATTTACAAACAACCAACAGACCTTCCAGATCCACATGGTTGTCACCTCCTACATGCAGTCTTGGGAAGTCCCCCACCCTCCCCCGTCAGCCGCGTCTCCGAATACGAGCCAGCAGAGGCTGACCAAGAGCCACAAACGCTCAGGACATGATTGGAGAAGCTGGCCATTGCCAGGACTCCCACTGTTACGCATTTATAGCAGGTCACGGGGCCACTGCCGTTTTAGTCTCCGAGGAGGACTATAGGGATGAGTGGTGCAATGTAATTACTGTGCTAGGAGATTAGGGTGGTTGGATAGATTACTATGGAATTTCATGAACTTGGAAGGGATGAGTTCGAGAATGTAAGGTATATTAAGATCGTTATGAAGGGTTTTGTTGCTGACGTAATACGGAGCATTAACTATTGTTCTCAGGACTTTTGATTAAAGGATTGGATACGCTTGATGTTCAACTTTTTTGCTGTCCCCCATAGTTCTATTCCGTATGTCCAGATTGGCTTCAGTATAACTTTGTAGATTAGTAATTTATTTTCTATTGAGAGATAGTCCTTCGAAGTAGTCTGTACAGTTGTCCAAAGCGTCTGTTTAGTTATTGCCTTTTTAGCCTCGTTCGGAATAAAATAATAGTAGAAATGAATAATGAATTTAAAGATAATAACCATTCATAGTCCTAACACCTTAAAAGGCTAAAGATTGACTGATGTTTAAGTGTAAATAATAAAATACAGTTGTCTCATTTTTGAGTTTTTTCTCTTTAGAACATTAGAAAAATCTGAAAATTTTAGTAATGACTAGAAAAAACCAAAACAAATAACAAAGCTGGAGCAGCTGCGTTAGGAAAACATCCTACTGAATGTTGTAAACTGAACAGAGCAACAACAACAAAACCCATATACAGCAGTTATCAGCATTATTTCAGGCCCACGTCAGTACAAAGCACCGCTATCGGACGGGGCCACGCGAGGTAGCAGTTAATAAAATCCCAGTGATGCCCCGAATTGCTACCTGCTCAACACCTCCATCATCCCATAAATCGACCTGTGATGTAATAACAGCTCCCGGCCTCTCCTGTTTGACGCATCACCTTCATTCTCCTGAATGCATTACAGCACAATGTCTTCCAATTTAGCATCTATCTGAGGCCTTATTTGTTTCATATGCTCTAAGTTTAAATAAATGTATTACAACATTTACAATAAAAATAACATTTTGCTGAAATGCAGTACATGTATTATGAAAAAAACAAGAACAAATAGGGTATGAGGCAAATGAAAGAAAAAACAAAATTGAATGATATTATTTTTTTTCAGAATAAGTTAAGTCAGAACTTAAATGAATGTCTAGCAACTGACAAGGTTTTTTTTTTTTATTCTTTGTTCCCAAAGAAACGTTTTGGTCTTGAATCAATATTATTATGTCTAGGAATATTATGTTTTTTGAAAATTCGTCAAACGCTCTGAAAAAATGATAGATGAGCTAGTAGTCAACAAGTCATTTTTTAAAAATTAACTAAAAAAATATCTACAGAATTTCTGGCGAACAGTCAGACCATGGTTTTTCGTTTTCCCACTAGCATAGAGGTGTCTCTCTACTTGTCTGATGTGGATCGGCCTCTACTAAGGCCTTTAATTCATCAACATCGAGCTTTGTTTCTGGCCTTCGACGAGATTCATTCTCGATACTTGAATTGCCGGATTGAAACCTAGAAAACCACCGATGTACAGATCTTTCATTCTAACACCTAAAAGCCTTATTGATGTCTCGAATGGCTTAGGAAGCATAGTGTCCAAGTTTAAATTCATGTAAGAATTTGTTATTGCTCAGATTACATTGACAGTAAAACACTACACAGGCACTTATAGCATGAAAATGAAATGTCTAAAGATTAATTTAATACTCATAGTGTCAGTGTTTGTGAACAAGAGATGGATTCTTACTTTAATCATGTATTCTCAGATATTTCCATTAGTACATATATACATTTTTTTGTTATTGCTTTAAAAATACCCATAACACAAGGAGTTCATAAGTTCGTTCAACTTAACTATTGCAACGCATCTTACTTAATTAAATAGTGTTATTGGAAACTTGTTTCGGATTATTTGACTAAGTATGACTGACTCCAAACTAGTTACAACTATGTGGTAAAGGTTGATTTCCCGGTTGACTATATTAGGTTTATAAGTGCCAATTGTGAAGGTAGATTACAATTGTGAAGGGGTATAGATAAATCCCAAGGTATTTTTAATTGGCTGCCACTCTTATTCTAAATTCCTAAATATCATTTGATACACAACTTTAGGTCTCTCTTGGTGAAAAATACTGCTTCAGTTTTGTTAACATTGCATAGCTGTTTTAACATAGGTGTTCAACGACAAACTCAATCTGTTAAGTAAGCAAGACATCTCGTTACGGGTCGGCCAAATTAACTAAAAATTACTTATTTTGATTTTGTGAACTCAGTATTAGACCTCAACTAAGATGAAAACTGTTTACTAAATTCAAGCGAATAGCTTGCAGAAGTAAATGACCTCCAGGGAGATAGAGAAAGTACATACCTTCCTTATTTTCAAGTATAGACAATTAGTGTTTGTTTCGTTTCGTCAATGTTCGAATTTTTTTGTTTAAGTTGCTATAGAAACAAATTCCGTGTAATTTTGTTTACAACTATCAGTTTACGGTCAGTTTTAACATGGAGTGCAAAAATAAGCATTTTTGACAAATTTTACTTCTTTTTTTTCATAAAGGCAAGAAAGCGGCTGTGGCTCACAAAAAGACATATAAAGTTTAGGGTGTTTATTGTAACAGAGATGCATTATTGTGCAAGAGATTGCAAAACAGTTAAATGTACCACACACAACAATTGAAAATCATATAAGAAGTCTTGGACTTGTTCAGAAGCTCGATATTTGGGTACCGCCACGACAGTTCGACGCCTCACACATCTTAAGCAACACATACGAAACTATTGGAGCTTCGTTGGGAAGTGATGTCGTATCCCCGGCCTTGCACCATCGAATTATCATTTATTTCGAAATTTACAAAACTTCTTAAATGGTAAAAAATTCAGATAATAACGATGACCTCAAATCGCACTTGGTTGAGTTTTTTGCTGATAAGGACCAGAAGTTCTATGAGCGCGGGATCATGAAGTTACCATAAAGATGGCAAAAGGTCATCGAACAGAATGGAAGATATTTGACTGATTAGAGTTCATTTTTTGTATAGAAAAAATCGAGTTTTATTTCACACTAAAAAACCGAAATTACTTTCTTGCCAACCTCAATAGCTCTAAATTGTTTGGCATTCAATTTAGGCCACTACTTAAAAAAAAGTAGTTTTATAAAGACTTAAACCCACGGAAACCCAAAAACCTTCATACCGCTTCTCCGTATTTAGTAGCACACCAGATTCATTTACGCTAAACCAACCGCCGTCAATCCTTCTTGTGACCTACAACTACAATACTCCACAATTTTTTCGTAGCAATCACAATATCCTCCTGGAACCCCCATTCACTACGCTTATTCATCAAATGTGTTAAAATCAAGATTATTTAGTTACTCGCTATCGCAAAGAAATGAGTAGTTGCATAAAGTGCTCAATTATTTATGCATCTTAATATTATGCAATAGTACAAAGGGGCATTTTTATTTATTTATTTTTTTAATATGTAAATCTAGGTATATATTTACATAATTATGTGCGGATTAGTGCGTGACAGTGTTTGTTTAGACATTTTATTCTTCTTGTTTTATTTTCTTCATATTGTTTTGGTTTACAGTTATTCCATATTATTTTTACATTATAAATTATATTAGGGACATTATGTTTGTTGTATTGTAAATGTTTGTTCTAAAGGGACATAGAGACAGGATAATAAAGATGTTATTAATAATTCAGACTCACGTAGGCTATATTATAAACCTTTTGTGTCTAATTATGGCCACTTCCTCGCAGGTAGTATTTAGTGAATTAGCGAAGATGAAGTGACGCTGTCGTATTAAAATATGTAACGGCCTAGTGGGGATTTGCTGACTTATTGGCAGATATTAGCCCGTGAATAATGCATTTTCTATTCAAGGCCCCGTCACGTCCTGTATTTGTTCCGAGGCTCCGAGGGAACAATGGGACGCGAAAATAGGACCCGTTTTCGCCCGGGAGCTCCCGTTCAATTCATAAACCTCTAATATCAATTGTCGGCCTTTATGAATGAATAATTTATGACTAATAATGCTCAATGCTCGTCCCCGGTGCATTGTAGTGCACATTGTATTATCGGGATGGGGGCTCATTCATCTTAAATAAGCCACTTAATAGGCTTAAGCTCGCTTTTTGTGGCCACGCCTTGTATTTAATTATTCACCCCTTGATTAATTTTCTGGTGGAAACTGTCCGTTTAGAGAGTCTGTAAGAGACTAGCATAAAATTTATGCCCGCAACGGCTTAGTAACTCGTTACAATATTATAGCAGTAGTATCTGCGTGGGAGTGCTTACTGCTAATAAAACTTCTCCAATGATTCCGAAGGTTAGTTTTTCGAAATTATATTCTTTAGCCTTCATTTTCACCAATTAATTATTGTAGTAATGTAATAGAAATTCATGGAGAATATAATAGCGTTTTATTTTGTGTTCGATGGCTGTGAATTCTTTACGGGAAGTTTCCAGCATGTAACACATTAAAACGGGTCAAATGTTTTTCCTTTGTGTGAAGTAATAGCGAGGTTATTCGAAAATAGATCCCTTTAATCTGACAGCAACGATGAAAGGAGGAATAAAACTACCAAGCTGCCCTTTTATCACTTATTTTATTATTTATACTTTTGATGTACAAGTTTAATTTTAATTTCACCTTGCATTCTGAAATACACGGCTCACGTAATATTCAATATATTATCCTACGTTTACCCTAACTAGAACGTCTTTTTTTTTAAATTGCGGATACCGGCTTAGTCGGAAGTTATCTTTATAAATGAACCGTAGGGATAGATTTGATAAGGACTTTAGATGCACTTTCAATCGCGATAGGAAGTATTTGCGTAGGACTTCGTCAAGCCACTACCGACTTTCGCAATCAAGGAGGCTGGATCTCGATAAATCCCTGCTTCCTGCTCGTTCATATAACCACGATTAGGTATTCTATTCGCTCAGGCATTTTTCTGGTGTGGTTCCAGCGAGATGTTAAAGCAGCGGAACAAGTATAACTGGTATGAAACAAATTTATTGTTAAGTGAGATTTATATGCTTTGCTACATTTTCACAAACGCCAGAAAACTCTTAACAGGACTGAAGGGTAGACTGGATCAGGTCCCGATCGTGGTATGCCAAACGCGGGAACATTTCTCCCTACACCACGATGAGTATGGGCTTTACGTACATTCACTGTCGGGTCGTCCCAAAGGGTGGATGCCCACCGCGGGCTAGGGTTTCTAAGACCCGGCCGCTGTTTGGGCGTCAAAGATAATATGGGTGGACCGGGGGTCTTTGATCTTTGCTGGCAGCCTAGTCGGCGGGTATTGATACTCGCATTGTTATGACTCCATAAGATCTTTGGAGGTGTGCCCCGACAGTGAACTATGTCCAGAGAAGAGGAACATGTTAGGTATTATAGGTAGTTTATGTGCTCTTGTAATGACCACGTATTCACACTCGGTATCTAAGGGTAAGCGGAAACCGTCGGATCCCAAAGGTGAATGTGAACCGGAGAGAGCCAGACAGGATCGCTGGGGGGGGGGGGGATGCTACTAGAGAGAGGTGACAACCATGTGGATTTGGGAGATCTCTGGGCTGTTCGTAAATATTGTATAAATGAGCAAGTGAATGAAGAATTGTAAATACGAGTATGGCATGAATGAGAGTATTGAACACAATTACTCATAGCTAAATAATGCAGATTGTAATTTTATCACAATAAAGATTTTATATGATAATTATTTTCAAAATAAAGCTTATTGAATTTTGCAATATTATATGGTTTAGTTATGATAATTTTTATTTTAAATTTCTTGTTTTGATTTTAAAATCAGTACAAAGTTTAGAAAACTGAATATTTCTGATCATGTGTTTTCCTCTCACAGACAGTAGGAGGCCTAAGGTAAATCAACAAACTGCTCTCAGCGACTGAACTGTAAACGTTGCGTAATTTGCCGAGTAAACATAATTAACTACAATGGCCAATTAATCATGTATTTACAGCTAATTGGATATAACCTTGCGGGTAAACGGGCATCATATATCTAAGTACACACTTAGGCTTAAGGTTAATGGCTTATGTCATAAGCGCACTTAAGGTGGAATTGTATGCATTTGCGATGCAGTCGAGTGAGTGTTGTCACTGTAAAGGGGAATAAATCCGAGCGTGGAGGGGCTTTTCATTCAGCTAGAGGGATCGTTATATCAGCAATTATATACCACGTTGGTTTGCTTCCTGAAGAACAGAAAGGTGAGGGCACGGGTGGGTGATTGCCTCTCGAACCCATTCCCTCTGACTTGTGGAGTTCCTCAAGGAGTGGTTTTGTCTCCGATGATGTTTAGCATGTACACATCGGACGTTGTTGGGACAAACTACAAGAAAGCTACAGTGATGGCATTTGCTGGCGACATCGCGGTTTACAGCAGCAGCATGAGTGCACAAAGAGGTCTTAAACAGGCCGAGTCAGTTTGTAACGTAATCAGTGACAGATTGGGTAAGTTAAACATGTAAACGCCGGGAAGACCGACTGCGTAATCTTCTCCCTCCAAAAGGGGAAAGTGAATTTGAAAAGACTTGCCAAAATCATATACTATTGGTGGGCAAGAGAACTCATCGGCTTTCTCAATGTGCTATCTGGGTATAACAATGGACAGGCATCTCCATTTCTCTACTCATTTTAGTAATAAAATAGAAAAGTATGACACAGGTCTTACCGGCTTTACCACTTGCAATTTTCACCAAACTTGTAGCTGTCTCAAGCTCATGCAGATAAAAGTCTGCAGTAATTTTAGAAAGGGATCATGCGAAAAGTGGCCCGACATACCTCTCTCGTCAGGTTAAAGAACGACCTGGACCCGTTGACCCGTGGACCCGTGTGCCGTCAGTGGGTGAGTTCATCCAGTTTTTAACTCGTCGCAGGACCTAACAAACCCAGTGTTTAACACTATGACCCATCCTCCGTTCCCTCATCGATGACAACAGATTGTCGGGAAAAATTAGGTTAAGATTTTATTTGTTGGACGTAAGTTACTTTTACGTTCTATGATTCATAAGGAGGGCCCCATCACTTTTAAACATGTATAGTCAATGAATTTATCATGTTCATTATACTTTTATAACAATCGCAAACCTCAGTGTAAAATTATATAAAATGTAGCAAAGCTATAGGACGTATAATATTGACCTATTGTATTGAATTACATCATTTTTAGTAAAAAGGGCATATGAATAAAAAAAATGGGGACAAACTTCTATGTAAATTTTCCCACAGCTATTTTGGTGATGTAAAGACATTTTTTTTTATAAAAAAAAATATCTTTTTTAAATGATTTATTTTTATTTTGAGATTTGAGTCACAAGAGCGAGACTTGCTATGTTTATTTCTATTGTTTTTAAAAATGTAATAGTTTTGTTAGTGCAAATTTATGGTCTATGTCACAGATACATTTATCTAAGAGACTGACAATAACCTTGGTGACGTGCAACAAAAGGATTTGGTCACGGCAGCTGAGCGGGTCGTGGGCTCTGGGTTTCATACCGCGTCTCTTTTCGGGTATCTTGCTGCACTAGAGTGTCTTACAAATATACAAATGGCGGATTAGTGGCATATTATAATAAAGGGCTCAGAAATTAACGCTTAGATTGCGAAATTAACGCGCTCATCGATGGGCGTTAGACTTTAACGGGTTTAACTACGATAAGTGCTGCTTGGTTGAGCTAAGCAAAAATATTACTTCTTTTGGCAGAATTGATTTAGTCTACGGGTATAAAATGATTCATAGAGTAGTCACCTCTACAGAGAAGTTTTGAGACGTAACCGAAAGGACAAAGTACGCTGCAGAATTATTATGTAAAAAAAGATAAATTTTAAATCTACCGACTAGTTAGATTTTCGAACCTTGCCAGCTTTCATTATTTTATTCATTCAAATTATCAATAGCTAAATTTACTTTTTTTTGGGGGGGGGGTGGACAGTGGGAGTGAATTTATAGTTACGGTCTCTCTTAACCCGGACAGGTCCTGCTCAAAATTCTTGCTCTAAACCTTCCTAAAAGCCATTCAATTCAACAGTAGTTGCGCCTCCACTTCCATCCTTTATATCATATATTTTTTTAATATTTGTAATTTTTTAGATATATGCAAAAACGAAACAAAGGAAGTGAATAGAAACATGACCGAGTGTGGGCCCGGAGTGTAATCGATATTTTTGCGATTTATATTCTCGGCACCCAAAACTCTAGTTTTTTGAGTAGCGTAGAATTTATTTTTGCGTTACCATCTTTATTCTGTCCTTAACACCAGGGAAAAAATAATGTACTTAAAATCTAAAATAGATCTCGACATATAAGTTCAAAGAAAATTAAGAATCAAATGAAAAGAGGTGTAGTAAAGAAAATCCAGGGAGTATACACATATATGTAGTATACACATATGACTTTTTCACTTGGTTTCAATTTTGTTGCATGTTTCTCGTAATTATATCTGATCAAAAAATAGATATCATAAATTCGAATGCAGTTTTAAATTTTTAGATCGATTGTACTTATTTTCGTTACCGCTATCGAGAAACATGCTGACCAGATGCGATAGATCCGAACATGTTTGAAACTGGAGCCTCTTCTAGCTATTATTTATGGTTTATTTTACACCGAGAACAGTAGGTTAGCAATTAAGCTACAGGATATTTACTTTATGTGTTAACTGTTTTTTGTAGATTAAATACCATTGGTGTTTTGTTTTTTCTACCAAGTAACACAAGAGAGAAGTAGGGTCATATATTGAATCGGTCACTTTAGAACAATAATATCACAATGAAAATACCAGCAGAAAGGGTACCCTTCATCGTAAAACGAGCAAAACAATAAAAATTAATATTCCTCACATTCTAACCGTGACATGACCTTGCTTGTTCATTCCTGAAGATGCCCGTGAAATGTTTTCATAATTTATATCTTAAAGTTGACTCTCGCAAATAAATCGTCCATTAATTGCAAATAGACATCATTTAAATAAGTGAACAACAATTAGGAAACAGGTAAAGAACAATAAGTCGCATTAAAATATAGTCAATATTTTATGAAAAGAGAATAACAAACCAAACAATTTCTCATGGAAATCACTATCAAGTCATCTTTTTTGTATTAATTAAAAACAAACAATTATATATACATTTATATCTTACCAAGTTTAGGAAGTTTTCAAAATGTTTCCAACTTACCTGCAAAAAAAAAAAAAAAATTAATGAAAATATGCCTTTGAAGGTTAAGAAAACAATAGCGTCATGCCTGAGAATGTGCTGGTGAACTCATCATTAAGTGATTGGCTAATGACTACATAGGCTTTGAAAATATTTATTCAATTGTGTTTTTCTTTTTTCATACCTCTGTATTATACAATGTACAAAAACAAAATCACACCATAGTTAGAAATTCACTTTAAATTTGGCTGATATTGATTTTTAAGTTGAAGAAAGTCTGCCATAAAAAATCTATAGAGGTGACAAAAGATTGTATTCATACTATATTTACAAATTTACATTTTCTTACTCATACATGCTGTATTTACAATCTATTTATACTGTCTACAATATAAGCAATGGGATTCCCCTATGGACCAGCGGCATTATCACCTTCCTGCCTATGAGAAGTAATTTTAAATATTTCATGGAACCCTAAACAGCCAGGTTTCAATGCGAGACTAAAACTTCTCTTTCCTTTTAAGGCAAGATAATAAAGAGTCAGGCTATGAAATATGATCCGAGAAATTCCACTAACAAATGTAAATTGCTTATCAGCAAGACTGGAAGGAAGACAAAAGTTCCGAGCAGAACAATGACAAACGCCCTGAGAGCTATTAATCTCCTGAAAAGGCGACGATCATCTGACGTTTCGTCCGACCAAGTGAGAGGGGGGGGCTCGTAAAACTTTCAAACTTGCCCCACCGAAGCTTAAAAAAGGGAATATTCATATTCCCTTACAAGTCCTAAGCCCGCACAAAGTCTTTAGGCTTAAGGCTTTTGTTACTTCTTTTTTATTTTGTTTCATATCCCCTTGTCATTACAAATTATGGAATTCAATATAGATTTTATATAAATGAATCTATTTACATTAGGCCAGTTTTATATGTTCTGTAGCTTGCCTACATTTTATACAATTTTACACTGTGATTTGCGATTGTTACAAAGGTATATTGTACATTATATATTCATACAAAAGCGATAGGGTTCACCTTATGAATCATAAAACTTAATTCTAGCTTACATCTAACAATAAAATCTTAACTTAACTTTCCCCTACAGTCTGTTGCCATCGATGCGGGAAGGGTGGTGGGGATGATCCCATTCTGAAATTGCTACAGACTTTTAGCTGTATTGTCAGTCAAGTGAGTATATAATGTGGCACCGTACAGCAGAGCTGGTCGGAGGACACTGTCGGGTCGTCACTAGGAGGTGCCTGATCACTCTAGCCCTGGTGACAAGTGCGGATTGTTCGAGTTTATAACATGGACAATCGTTCCATGACAGCGTTACTATCTGACTCCATTTATGATAGGTATGTGCCCCGACGTTGCACTATGTTAAAGAGAAGAGGTAAAGAGGTTTCGTAAAGAATAAGGCAAGTTTTCAGAGTTCGAGCGGAAACCAAGCAAGCGTCACGGGTACAGGTCGCCATAGAGTCTGCAAGGAGACTGAGAGGAGACTGGGGAGGAGTCTAAGAGACTCTAAGAGAGGCCAGGAGCCCTGGCCTAAGGCGTCACCGAGTAAAGGTCGCGAGAGATTCAGAGGCTGATGAGGAGACTCACTTACAGGGCCAGAAGCCCTGGCTTAAATATCGTCTCTACTTCCTGCCGGGAGGCTGCAAGGGTCTAATCCGGGTTGGGGGTGTGGACATCTGTGGTGCTGTACCCACGCTTAATTACCCGACCCCTCGCCCCCCTAAAGGACTGTTTATGACTGCCAGCTGGCGACCCTTTCTCGTTTATGACAGCCAGCTGGCGACCCTTTCTCGTTTATGACTGTTTGGCTTCCGCCTTTTATTGCTTAACACTTTTACAATGATTTACATTTAATTATAATACATTTAGCTCATGTTATTTTACTTTTGCTTACAATATATATGCACTAGAGTATAGGGTGATTTAACTTATGTAGGTAGCGGTCGCAACAGACACATTTATATATTATCAGTTTGAGACGCCGTGACAAATTGGGTGATGTTAGCATGTGCCGAAGCTGGTAAGAACTGTGTCATACTTTTTCTATTTTATTACTAAAATGAGTAGAGAAATGGAGATGCCTATCCATTTTTATACCCAGATAGAACATTGAGAAAGCTGGTGAGTTCTCTTGCCATCCTATACTATATGATTTTGGCAAGGATTTTTTCCCCTTTTGGAAGGAGAAGATTTCGCAGTCGGTCTTCCCGGCGTTCACACTGATGTTTATCCAGTCTGTTACTGATTACGGTACAAACTGACTCGGCCTGTGTAAGAGCTTTTTGTGCACTCATGCTCCTGCTTTAATCGGCAATGTAGTCGGCGAAAGCCATAACTGTAGCTTTCTAGTAGTTTGTCCCAACAATACCGCTCCTTGAGGAATTCCATAAGTTAGGGGGAATTGGTTAGAGAGGCAATCACCCACCCGCTTGACCGTTCTCCTTAAAGTGTCATTAATCAACTAGATACCGAGGTAAGAGAAAAATAATTTTTTCCTAGTATATTGTATAGCCTTGCTGGTTAAGAGGAGTATATAGTATGTTTTAGGTTTAGTGGACTGCAATTAGAAAACAAATGTATAAAATCAAGTTAAAGACAATATTTTCTTGTTAAAGAGAAACTGATATATACTAAAAAAAATAATTCTATGAAGGAAATAAATTAATAGATAGTTTTTAGTAAGATGTTGGAATCCCTTGATTGTGTGAATATCAACACTTTTTTTTTTATAATTTGGAAAATAAAACCAGCAGCTCCCCATGCACTGAGTAATCGGGATGTCCAATTCTTTATTGTTGGGATTCAATAAAATTTAGATACAGAATTTTGGAGTTTTCCTAATTATTTCCGTCATTTACTGAACAAAAACCGTAGGGCTCAACCTGTGTTCTTGTTTCACCACAATCCATGCTTTATAATAAGATCTTTATTAGAAAAATTACAATTTGATTTTACAGCATTATTAATTGGGGTGTACGAATTCAATGCTACTTATTTACAATTTCCAGTCAACCGCTAGTCCCTATGGAGAAATGTCCTCCATTTCTCACTCTCTTTGACATTGGTTAGAACTGTATTGCACTTCCACCCACCCTGCCGGACCGCCCTGTAATTGTACTGAAGCTCGAACTGACACGAACGGATCTGTAGGAGACGGTGTTTTCACAGCCACAATACGAACGGCTAATGAGTTTTCGAACCCGCCTCCGGCAGTACAATCTATTCGTTGCTTGTTGGTAGAGCACGTGATCTGGGACTTATTGAAACCTTTTATTGAGGTAAAATTACAATCCGCCATATTGGGCAATAAGTAGCTGTGATCAATGATCTCATTCTTATTATATTTACAGTTGTGCATTCACTCACGCATTCATACAATGATTAGAAATTCGCACAGCACAGAAATCTCGCAAATCTGCACAGTTGTCACCTCCCTCGCAGAGCGAATAAGGGAGCGGAGTTTGTAAAATTACGGAGGGTCCTCCATCAGACGCGTCACCGGATACAAGCTAGTGGAGGCTGGAGCTAAAGGAGATTGGAGAAAGTGTCCATTACAATGACTTCCACTGTCGTTTATTCATAGCAGGTAACGAGGCCTCTGGCACTTTAGTCTCGAGGAGGATTATAGGGATGTGTGGTACTGTGTAATGACTATGCTAGGGAATTGGGGTGATTGGTTAGGTTTCGATCAAATATTGTGAACATTAAAGGGAGTTTTCAAGGATCTGGATACATTAAAGTCGTTATGAAGGGATCTTTTGCTGACATAATAATTAACTATTTTTCTCAGGACTTTTTGTTATTTGTGAAGAAGTTGAAGAATTTGGGAGATACAGAAGTGTGTATATTATAAATAGAATATTTACGATTTGAATAATTACTATTTTTTGCAGGGGCATGTCAACTGTGTTGGGTGATTGCTGTGTGAGAATATTTGCTTGCACTATTCAAAGAATATCACTTCTTAAGACAGAAGTAACGTGGATCTCCAACCGGCAGTTACGCTTATGGCACAATCTCCTTGATATTCTACAAAACTAGGTGACCAAAGGTCAAGAGAATTGCCATGCATACACTGGATGTAAGCGCAGGTTCTTGTCCATCAGAAAATAAGATTAGTTAACTCCTAAGGTCAGTGAGTAGAGGGGCTCTCTGGGTCATCGAGGGAGGAGCGGGATGAGGGAAAATGATGGCTGACCAACAAGGAACAATTAATGAAAGTTCATCTATCACATTTACACACACCACAGAATAATGATAGGCTGCTGAAGATGGAGCTGTACCATACAACAATAGACCATACCATTTGCCTACTGCTGCAATGCAAGAAGAGTTTAACTTGATGAATTCATCAGTTCATACATACATTACAATTTTATTTTCGTTCTATAAATTAAATCAATAATATCATTAACCTCATACTATATCAGTATATGATGATATAGTATATGATGTAATATACTATATCACATATTTAGTCTTTATCACAATTGTACATAAAAATATTTTTCAAAAATTTCCATCAGGACTGGTATTGCACAGTCCCTTCATACTTCACAACTTCATACAATAATGCCCTGAGCGTATGTGGCTCTCGCGCTCTTCGTCAGCCTCCACTGACTCGTATCCAGTGACGTGGATGACAGGAGCGTGGGGGACTTTCCAAGACTCCGCTTCCTCTTTCGCATGCCAGGGAGGTGACTACCTGATTTGGGAAGTTTCTGGGCTGTTTGTAAATACTGAATGAGTGAATAAAAATTGTAAATACGAGTATGGTATGAATGAGAATATTGAACACAATTACTTATTGCTCAATAATGCAGATTGTAATTTTATCATAATAGTTTTTTTTTTAAATATATTTTTACTTAATTTAGCCTATCGATAGTTATATAATGCTAGGAATATTGTAATCCTAATATTATATATAATGCTAAAAGCCCCTTCTAGTGTATATCTGCCTCGTGACTTCATGGAAGTCACTGGTGCTTCTCGTTATTTTTAAAGTAAGCGACCGCATCCCTCCCGATTCCTCGGAACTACCCTTCTCTTATACACATATATCTCAGCTTTAGCCCCAGTCTCTAGTTGTTCACCGACACTCGTCCCTAAACATCCAACCCAGTATGTAGTAAGATAACTCTTAATATTTGTATATACCAGTGTTTTGCTTGTACTTCATAATAAAGTTTTTCTTTTAAAATACTCTCCTCTACAAAGATTATTTAACTGATCAATGTCCAATCTGCATATATCAGTCAGAAAGTCCACTATTTACTATCACAGCTGAGTGTGTACATTCAGATCCACTATCCGACTGTTTATATAATCAACAGTCGCTGTTTCAATCTATAACAGTGTGTTATAGGTGTACCCGTCCTGTCAATATTATTGGTAATTAAGTAAATTCAGGCAATATTCCAAGTTTTTCTCTTTTGGGAGAAAAGGCTCGGCATTAACTAATTAATAGGTTCAAATTTAAACAGCACAATGGAGAACTTTCCCTGACCTTCGCGCTTCAGAAAACTCATAAACAAAAACAATATTTGGTTCTATTTGTTCAACCCGAAATTTGAGGTTTGGGTGCCAGTTTAAAATGCTCAAAGTACTTATGGCCCAGACCTTACTCTTTTGAATCCACATATAAAGAATATATACAAGGTAAAAAAGATTGTTGAAAAACAAGGGTTATCTTATTGTAGTTCACAAATGCTTACCACACTTCCACCTGAGTTTTTAAACCATTATTTTAGAAGAAAGAACTCCTTTCATTAATAATATGCAAGGTTTTAAAAACTTAGTTATTTTATATATGCTTATTTATGACTATAAACAATATCATTCCAAATTAAGTAGGATCCTAGGTGTCCTAGTGCTATAGGGGCTTCTATCCATCAATCCAATCCAAATTTACAATTTAAAAGCCTCGTCAGTAAATTAAAAATCTGATTTTATTACACTCTTTCTGTTGTCTAGCGATAATTGCTAAAAGCTCTTAAAGTAGAGTACTTGGAAGGAAACCAAAATGTCAGGCGGTTCAGTTCCCGCCTTTAGCTATTTTCATATTTCCTTATGACAGTTTTATCTAATTATATTTAGGGCGGTGAACTTTTGAAAAACTTGTCGCTTAAAAAACAAAAAAAGTTAAATGCACCTGGTCTTTTGTGGCGTCTTGCCAAAACTTTTCTCGCGTTAGCGGCTAGACGATTGGGCAGTACAATGACCTTACTCGTTGAATGACAATAATGTTGTATGTAAATTACATACATTATGTTAAATACTCATTAATGTAACTGTTGGGAATTACTAGATATATCCGTTGAAAATACATATATGTTTATTATGTCAGTATTCCAATCATACGTTTGAATTGCATAATGTAATTATCTTTCACAGAAATATCTCGATAATTCTAGATTACATAATCGTATCAATCAGTTAGTTAATGAAAAGGTTTGATGATGTCTTTTTATTCCGATTTATGAATTAATTAAAATACTTAATTATGTATTTTACTTCGAACGTAATGTTCGTCAGGTCAGATTGTTAGCCGTCTTTATTCGATCCCAAGTTTAAAATTTCAGAGTGCTGACTGATTTCTGTAGAATTGAGAAGAACCTCGTAGAGGTATACATTTAATACAGTAACGTTAATAAAACGGCAGTATATTTTAAGGATCCAATTCTTTCAAGTTCTTCTGCTTCTGTTTGAAACTTAAAAGAGTTCTGTCCTAAGGAAGTGCTTCTAACATGGGAAAGCTCTTAAAAGCCGTCTCAAAAACACGAAGAGACGGGAAGTTTTAGAGAGGGAAATGAAGTTTGACCAACGGTAATAATGGGATCCTTCAAGTAAAAACTTTAAACTCTAAAAATATCATTTTGTCACTTATTTTAATGACATATAATATTCAAAGTGATCGTTTCGTAGCGATATTGACAGATAATATCATTCGGAAAATGCAAAGCAATAAATAAAAGCCCATAACTGGAGCAGACAAATGTACATATACAGTTTAACGTAAAAAAAAAATACTACTCTCATTTAAACTATAATAAAATGTATTTATTGCAATTATATGATCGCGAATTAGATCATGATATATTTTATAAATCTAAGTTTCAACTCTTCATAAAGTAGATATTACGATGGTCTTTTTATTGCTACGAACTTCTAAATAGTCCATCAATTGAAGAAAGATAGTGATTTTGTAATAAAACGAAGCCATTGTCTACCCACAATGTCTCTATTGCCACAGAACTAACACTTTCTACTGTGGTAAAAGGTAACTTTCAGCTATGAAATAAAAACCAACGATTATTCACGGGCCTTAATAATTTTTTCAAAAAAAATATATGTGAATATGTCAGTAGTGTTAATGTATTAAGTAAATTTTATTTTATAAAGCCATAAAAAAATATTACTGTCAGCGTATTCATACTATAAATAGTAAATAGTACATTTTTTAAAACATGTTTAAAAAATAATGCCAAAATAATAATAATATATTTGCCAAAATCAGTGATGACTCGCACAATCAACCACTTATTGGGTAAATATATTAATATATCCAAGGTTTTCACTTTAATTAATAGATGGCTCTTGTCTAAGGCCGTCTAAGAAATGTTCATTGCAACATTAATCGTAAATTTTCTAATCGTGATTGGAATATAGAATGCAAATTTCATGTCAAATTACATTGCTTTAGGGCTGAAACAATGACAATGCATTCAAAAAGAATATTTTTGACAGGCTCTTTTTTTATGTAAAAACAACAAATATTGTTTATTCCTGTTCAGACTGTCTATTATTCTAAACCAACGTAACGTATTTTGATTTATTAATCAAAATATTAAAGTTTCTTTCCAGGCTTTTGATAACAGACACAAAACATTGTATTAATATAGATTGATTAAATACAAATACAACATAAGTAATGAAATTGCTTTAAAGACTATATCTTATCTCCACCTATACAAGTACTTTCCAAAACTAGACAAAATAATTTTTACTCTAATATGACAGGTGTGGACTCGAACAAAGAATGACTGACCTCTCATTAGAGTGAATGAGTTAATATATCTGACTTGTCTATTAGTTATAAACCAGGTTCAATTAGGACAGAAAAAACAACAACACAAATAAATATACGACACTAAGGGTGCCGAGGAGGATCCCTCCCCCCATCGTTGTTGGCCACCTTCCAAAGAACATCGTCAAAATAAACAAGCTCTTAAATAGTTTCCTAAAATATACAATCTCACTGAGGTCAAGTGCCAAGGCACAAGGTAGGTGACTAAATCAAACCTGACAGTCAGCAAAGCAAAATACACCAAAGCAAGGATGAATGAAATGTTTAACATATCGCTATAGTATTGTCAACTCTTTTAAGTCTGAAAGTTGATTATTTTCAGTTTTATTTAAATGTTTTATTATTTATTTCTTATCATTTGAAGTAGTGGTATTGATCAAACTGTTCAGGCGCAGGACAAATATACTGACAAGGCAGTGACTAGGATTTGAGGCAGAGATAATTTATGTTGACAGGATCATTAGTGCAGGGATAGCTTACCAGGCCGAGCACCCGGTTGGGAAATATATATGTCTATATACCTAGCGAGAAAGCTGCTCCGAACACAAAACCATCTCACTGTTTGAAATTAGAATTGGTTTGGATGTACGTCTTCTAATCATTTTAATTAGAGGGGGGGGGGCTTACGGGGCTGATGGAGTAGCGCAGGAGATGCCCAAAACTCCGCTTTCTCTTTCGCATGCGAGGGAGGTAACATTTGGGAGGTCTCTGGGCTGTTAGTAAATACTGTATGAGTGAGTGAATGAAAATTGTAAATATGCTATGAATGAGAACATTTATCGCAATTACTCGTTGTTCAATAAGGCAGGTTGTAATTTTATCACAATAAAGAAGTTTCTATAATTAGAGGGGGGGGGGCAGCACAATTTTCAATCTTAAATTGCTCCTACGTTGATCATGACGAAAACATGAATCTTAATTTCATACAAAAAAGTTTAAAATCCTTGTAATTTAGCATGTTCTAAAGTTGACACCATTCGTACTTAATTATTTATAAATTTGGAGATGCCAGAGCAATCACCATTTGGGATTTGAAAGATATGCTGTTCCCTAAAACATTTAGTTGAGAATAACTCTGAATAAATGTACGCGTTTTCAAAAACGATTTTCCTAAGCCCTCCTACCCGCAATAGACCCCATTAAAATTGGAGTCTTGGAGGATTAATGAGCATAATTTGAATGTTTAATTCCGGCGTATAGACGACCCATGCTGTAAAAGCAAGTCAATAGAGACGACGAATAAAGCACGTTGCAAAGCTTGAGAGATTTCGTGAAGTTGAATAAGTCATAGTCTCACACCCTTAGCCAACCTTCAACAGTGAATATTATTTCAGTTTCACTATTGCTTAAAGGTAGTCTGTAATGGAAGTAATGGAAAAAAAATCAATCAAAACCGGTATCTCCTCAATATTTCTTGATGTCATCGTTGAGTTCATTGGCATAAATATTTATGTTGGGATTATAGTTAACTACAATCGCAACAAACTTTGTCAAAAGCTGTGTCAATATGCTGTGCTATAAACAGGAAACAGCCCACACGTTACAGCTAAAACTATCGGCAGACCCTTTTGAGTGAGATCGGGTAACATGGACTTGGACAAACCGCTTCTTCTATCTCCTCCACTTCCGGGACCACCTGACGGTCTCCTATTAGCGTCTGATTATGGCATCTGGTTCCATCGGTCCGTATCGTATGACGCTGTACAGCTGCGGTTTACAGTAACTATGCTATCGCTCAATTTTCACCCTAGATTTTAATTAATTTAAAATATCCCGACATAATGGCAAGGCCTTGTTTATTTATTATCTCTCTTGTATTTTTTGTTGAATGTATTTTTATATTTACAACAAGCTGCTCAGCTTAAATGACATTTATGTTTTTCAAATATTCCTGTTATATATATGTATACCGGCGTTCGAACCACTCCATAGAGGCAGTCTACACAACCTAGCGGAATGAAAGTAAATAAATTAATTATTTTTACTTAGTTAGAAAAAGGATCAATTCAGTTCAAAACGGTTTTTGTACTAGTTAAAAGATGAATTTTACAAGATATCTTACCCCAAAAACTAAAAAAAAATTCAGGAAAAGGCAATTACATTTTGCGAAAATAATTATTTATTATTTAAATATATGCATACAATTAATCCAAGTGATAAATTAATAAATCAATTTACCAAAACTAAACATGTACACAAAATTATACAATGTTTTTCTACTCTTTTTGGTAATGTGAAAATAGTCTTCAACATCAAAGCACCGTCCCTCTTCCTTGAATGTTTTAATTTTTGTTCAGCTTCATAACAGAGTTCCGTTGCTTACTACTGCCTCAGTAGAGGCTCGGCTTTTCTTCGTTTTGACTTGGGACCCCATTCATCGAAACCTTCCAAAATACGTTGAAGGCAAATTGAGAGCAGGTAAAGGAAGGTTTGAATTTTCAATTTCTTCATCCAACCAGTTTTTATGATTTCAATGTAGGTTGGTCAAACTTTAAAACGATTCCACTGAACCCAGTTTGGCTTTCAACTTCGTATGGATTCAGTTCAAACATTTAAAAAAAGTATACCTCTAGTGTTAGCATATTTTTGAAAAAAATCTTAACTTGAATAAGATGTAATGTGAAAATATGACAAAATGAAATGTATGACATGCTAACAACAGAAAACCTCCAGTGAGTTCTCCCCCATATTGCTGAAGCAAAGTTTGAAAATATCTTATTGTTATTAATTCAGGAGATGTCTACCTATTCCAATGTTTCCTCAATTTGTTTCCTAAATTCCTTGTATCTGTGTGTTTGGGTGACTATGCAGTTTGTCATGAAGGTATCTGTACAATGTTCTATTGCAGTCTGGAACGTAAAAAAAAATTGAGTCATCATGAAAGCGTGATTTCGTACAGAAAATGGTACATCTATGTTAAATATTAGAGCTTTTGATGTTAGTCTGTTTAGAAAATCCGTAAAGTTTGGCCGATGAATGAAATGTCCTGAATGAAGAAGTAGATGATACACGTGTGCGCAAGTATTCAACTCAATTAGCCCCCTAGACACGCAGAGGCCGAGCCGATTCTCGGACACGAAGGCATGAATGAATGAGGCTGTATCGGTGAATGAGTGGCGTGACAGACTACGGTCGTGGCCTCTACCGCTCGATATCAGCAGCTACTAATGGCCGTTTGTCTTCGTCTTGCCAGCTTAGTGTCGGCATATTGTCTAACTAGCGGTGGTGGGGATGGTGACAGTGTGGTTTAGGTGGGTAATAACATATTTATATGCACAATGGTTATTACATTTTAACCAAATTTACTTATTAGTGTTAGCTGATAAGTTCAAAGGTTCTTTTTTTTTTCGTTTCTTACATTAGAGGACAGCAGATTTTCTTTATCATTTGATGCCGCGGCTCTATTTTGAAGGCTGCTTTCGGTAAGGCCGCTGGTTTTCTAAACTGAAAAAGTCCATTTAATTATTCAATACATTCTGAGTTCATTCAGCTGTGATTTTATCAATGAGTTGAAGCGTTGGTGAGAAATCTGAAGATTTCATCCACCTAAGCCAACCTGCCAACAAACGCAATGTTATACAAGTAAAGAATTTTAAAACAAACCTCCTCGGTCATTGAAATTTGAAAATACAGATAAAATTTCGGGCCTGTTAAATTTATTTTAGGCCTGGAGATTCTATAATTAGCCCTCCAAACTTAGTTTCTGTGATTTATTTGAAATAAATGCCTTTATGTTTTTAGACCGACGGATAATCATCGTAATCGCAGGTATTTTGGAATGTACCTACGTTTCTACGATCGATATAATAGAATTTAATGTTTTTTAATATATTTCCATTTCCAGGATATGACCACTCATATATGAATTACAGCCACATATTATGTGTATATTAGATATAGAGTATGTTAGCGAATAAACGCTTTTCGGCCATAAAAATACCTATTCAATATGTTCCCTCATATTAATTACAAATATTTGCATTTACAGATAGTTGATTCCTCGAGGTAAACGATACGGCCACCCATGTGAGTTCATCGTTAGCCATCAGCATGAAAATGTCTTAAGTTGATGAGAAAGAGATGTTAAGTTTTCATCTCGTTTGTTTGTGAACAAACTTTCGGCACTATCTCTGGTTCTCTGGGAATGGTATCTCCCTTGAAAGAAGAATGATGTTGCCGAATGTGTAAGACATTTGAGTATCCCTCTTCACACCAGGAGCTGATGCAGGCATGTGTAGAGAGAGAGAGAGAGAAAGAGAAAGAGAGAGAGAGAGAGAGAGAGAGAGAGAGAGAGAGAGAGAGAGAGAGAGAGTGAGAGAGAGAGAGAGAGAGAGAGAGAGAGAGAGAGAGAGAGAGAAAAAGAGAGTGAGAGAGAGAGAGACCTAGAAAAGACTAATCTCTTAGTTAAACCGTAGATACTCTCCCCACGTGGTGTCTGCACTATGCGCTTAACAGATTCAGAGCCGTTTAAGCTGCGAGTAGGCTATTTAGTGACTTAGGATCATGAAAAATTTACCTATGAGGTATCGTTGGGAAAAAGCTCTTTTAACACTTTAGTTTTCTTCTATTTCTAGATAGATTTCTATCACTAGGATTCCTCACAAAAAAAAGTAGATATAACGAAGAAAAACTCGTTATAAAAGTTTAAAAGTTATTAATACATAAGCGCGCGATAAAAAGTTCATTTAATAAAAAGAATATTCAAAAATAATTTTTTTGGCTTGTTTTCTTTTCAATAAATGGGTTTGCTCACCTTATCATATCATACCTTCATACCTTATCATCCTGAAGTATCATATTTTATATTCGTTCGTTATTGTGTCTTCTTGTGTAACTGATCTCTAAAAAAGGTTTTTATTTTTAATTTAAAAAATGGTTTTAACGGTCGAGCACTTAGCTCGTGTTGTTGCTTTGCTTTGTTGCAGCCCGCGCATTGGGTTTACCTGAAACTAATGTTTGGAGAGCAATTACAAGTTACCATGAGACAAGTTTGGGCAACCGCAGACCACCGCGAGTGACAGAGCCAAGAGATGACCGGTTTATCGGATATTAATGGGTTTTGAACTAAGGCAGCTCAACTTCTTCGTACAACTTGGGTAGTAATAATATCTTCACACTTCTATCTTTGATCACGATACTCCCTTCTCCGCTTCTTCACAGTCCACTGAAATCTATTCTCACCTTCTAATTATTAACCTCTAACCCTTCATAAACCACCTGCAGCGCCATAATGCCATAATGTCTGTCGCTTACTTGCTTATCAACTTTATTTGTCACTTTTCTTCATAAACCTTTTTTATATTTCCTTCCTTTAGGTGACAACCACACCACTGGATGAGGCTACCTCCCTAAATATGAGCAAATGTAGCAGTGAGCAATAAAGTATTCTATTATTACCTTGAAATCAGACATCAAAACTAATTTAAAACTAACTAATTTAAAACTAACTAATTTAAAACTAACTAATTTAAAATATTCGTATAAATATATATTTATTGACAATTATTTCATAAGTATATGTAAAATATTTATAAATACAAGCGTATATCAGGATGTCGAAAGGGAAGAAACAATATCGAGATAAATATAAAAAATATGTATAAAAAAATAGAATTTAGAAATTCGGAATATAAATAAAAATAATCAACAAATTTAATATTTCTTGACGAGTTATATAACAGTTTAGAATAGTTCTGTACATCAGTGCTGTTTTTAAATAATCTACCTTTAAGTACACACTTCCATCTGGTGACTTTACTTTGCATTGACTTTGCATTTAGATAGATGCGCTTACTTCTGAGAGCTTCTAGCTTGTTGCTCTTATGATGTTCTTAAAGTCGAGCAAATGAGATTTAATGTGATTTAGACAGTCTTAAGAAGGGGAAAGGAACAGGGGAGAGATGGACAAGTAATTAATTAAACCCTCACAATGGGTAAATTCTAAAGGATATAGTTTACTAGTTGGATTGAGTTGTTTTTCTGATCAGTATTTAAAGTCTTGAGGGCACTTTAGGACGACAAATAGAATTACTGAGAATGGAATGCTTTTATGTAACGAAATCCAGCTTTGCACTCAGCACCCGATGACGGTTACAAACATCAATAAAGGGGATACGTCAAAACAAACTCACAGTTGCTCACTATGTATCTAAGCAGTGTGGATCTAGTCAAAGTCTCTACGGAATGCAAAAAAAAAAATATAAGGCTGATACTCTTCCAATTGAAAATACCAGTAGATACAAAGATATGGGGTTTCGCCAATTCACCAATATTTAATTCTATTTTAAGTTTAGCTGAATTTAATGTGTTTAAAGATAAAAACGGAAACAAATTGAAAGTCTTAGATCAAAATGCGTTTGGCAACCGTCCGTTATTCCGTCTGAAATATTAATACTTCGTATGATATAATTGACAAAGATGTTTTGTTTCGTTTGTTAAAAGTTGGTCGGAAACATAAATTGTAAATGCCTGGAATATTAGATTGTTAGATCTCGAAACCTTATTTTATGTAATGCCTTGAAATTATGTTGTATTATCGCCTTAAGTGGGTTTTTAAACATGGAAAATAATTTGGAATAGTTCATGAGATGTGACTGGTGAAAGGTTAGCGAAACCATATATATTTTTTTTTAACCTGACTTTATTGCATATTTAACATGTCATAATTATAACTAAAAGTGTTATATAATATACTCTTCCAAGATTTATTGTATTATTTGTAGATTACTACAAAATCACCGACTTGATATCCGTATATGATATTTTTAGACTCGATTCAAACGAAATAATGGCGTCGCATTAGTCAGTTGTGAGTAATTTAGTACGTAGAATATCGCTGTCAGGTAAATTAATCTCATGTGTAAATTGAAGATAGCTGCGTGAGGTTGTTGCACTCCAACGGTGTGTGAACTAGCGAGTGCGTACGATGACGCAAGGCAAAGCGGTGTACCACAATAAAACAAGATAGCTCCTGAGCAAATGGAATAATTAGGTCATCGGATAAGGACTTGAATATTTTATGAATTTTTTTCTTCTTAGGGATTTCTCAAGTAAATACTACCCGTAAATAAGACGCTAAAGTACAGTTAATTTGAGGGCTATAAGTTCAACAATAGAGAGATACCAATCATAGTAACCAGACAGAAATGATTGTAACACCCAAAAATGTGATTTCGTAAGTATTCAAAACTGTCCTTCATAACGTACTATCCACTTAGTGCCATGGTGTTCCTCAAGGTGCTGTTTTACGTCTAATGTTTTATAGTATATTTACTATATATTTTTCTCTAACGTCTTATACTTATATATAAAACACTATTATTTCGCTTATCAAACAGAGGCTCGAAAACTGATTGTTTTGCTATTCAGCGTAACTTTTAGAAACATGCAAATGTGAAAATAAATTTATATATTTTTTTTGTTAAACTGAATGATCCCTCTTTGACAATTGAAGAAAAATGTATTTCAAGTATGTCGTGTGATACACTCAACTGTTTCTTACTTCAACGATCTTCCTTGGTTGATCCAACAAAGAGCATAGAAAAATTCAATCAAATCCAAGAATAACGTTACATTTCAATATATTTCATCAGTCACCATAACTGTCAAATATCAACACGAAAGTAAGATAGTTTAGTAGTAAAATTTGAATTTGAATGATTTAAATTTTGTTTACCCCATAATTTCTTATAACTATATAAGAATATAGCTTCTTATATTTCTTAATAACTATATTTTCACTTTTAATGAACAATGTTCATCAGAGAAATCAATGATTTTTTCACTATATTGAGCAATTTCGAATTAGGTATTTTTGGAGGTGGAATAGCGATCTCATTTATATTTTAACCTATAAATCTGTCTGTGAGAACTCAAAGTGCGACACATTTTACTGATGAGTGCCTGACTATGCCATATCTATCTTAATAGGCTTCAATCTGTCTCAATCAGTCTGACTCATCAGGTATTAAAAGTGTATTTAATTTATTTTCTACGCATACCAAGAGAGTTTGTATTAAAATCAAAGTTCGTTAATGTCAATTGCAGGTGATAATTTCCCTAGGTATGGCCTATTTGCAAGAAACAGGCTATGAGGAAATTATTTACCTTCCGCACTTTTCATAACTGTCATGTAAAAAAAAATAATTTGTTTACAGTTTATTTTTATAATAGATAGATGGCTTGGGTCAAATATAAAATCAGCTGAAGAATAACAACATTTTATACAAAATACTGATGATTAACGCCAGCTTCAAACAGGCGAAGCCCTCCTTTGACGGCTAGGGGAACCAATACCCTTGGCCCTTTACTCGCAGCGGTTGCTTGGCGTTCGATGAGAAATTCCGTCATAACCTGAACACGCAAGATCTTTCACAGATTAGATTTTGTGTTAAAGGCAGAAGCCTGACGAGGTTGAATATTTAACGAGTTTAGTTCAGTCAGGTAGCTCGATTTGTATCAACGATCAAAGGAACAATGCAGTAATTTTCAAATAATACTCTCTTCGCCGAATTCACGCGAATGTAAACACCAGATATAATTAGCTCCCTATAATAATCCACCACGAATTTACAAAAAAACTAAAATGAAAATATCTATATCTTAGTTTAAGATATTTTTTTTTCGTTACATAGCTGCATGACTATATAACTAATTTGCCTTTTGTTTGAAGGAACAGCCCTACCTTCCTGCATGGCTCTTATATTTATTTTATATATAACATGCGTGATTTCATTTATTTATTTTATCATAATTATTCAACATTAAGGCTTATTATAGCCAGGAACTCAAAAAATTATATTTTGAAGTTATGTTAGTTTTCAGCCCACATCTTAGGTAATACCATATAAATAGGAACTAGTAAGGGAGGACAAACAGGTCCCTCTCTGTAACCCGAAGTTGAGCCCCGTCACCTAGTCCTTTTGGATTGTATACATTTTTAACCATAGAAAGTATGTTAGTTTTTAGTTATGCCCTCCTTAAAATGGATATGTTATACAGGAAAAGGAGCAACCCACTGAAAATATTATATACATGTATATAACAATCATTTTAAAAAAATAATAAAGAAGAACTAATCTGTCGAATGAGAACATAAACCAGGTTCCTCTTCAAAAAACCGTGACTGTGAAGACTAGGAGACGATAATGACCGTCCTTATTGACAGGTCGTTAGAAAATGAATAGCTTTAGTGAGAGAAAAGCTCGGAATCGGGATCAGTAAAATAATGGATTTTTTGAAACATATTTGTAAATTTATTACAAATTCGAATCTAGAAATTTATTAGAATAGTTTAATTCAAGCTTTGAACTGGACTTCACGGGTTATAAATACAATTAGTCTATTAATGAGAAGCTTTAGATAAAAGTATATTTTAAGATCATAAGGAGTAATGAATAGAAAAAAAATTTATAAATTAATGTTAGAATAAACAAAAAAAATGAGGGCTGCATTAGAAAGCATGCGTAAGGAAACGGGTAGTGTAAGCTGCGTAATGTCTGCTTTATGAGTGGAGTCAGCTTAATTAGCAGATAAGGCTCCTATCTGCCTATATATATCCTATATATAGTGAAGGTGATTTAGTGGGCCGCCTTATGTGGTCGCTTCCGGTGTTAATATCTGAGTATCAATTAAGCATTCGATTATGGGGGCGATTTAGGAAGCGTTGAGTAATTCCAGATATTCTCCGGCTGTAGGCTATGTCTCATTAGATTATTCCGTCGCTATAATGATGATGCACAACGGAGCAAGGACTAACTGACCTGCTACTAGAAAGCCGAAAATGTAACTTACTTCCCCCCAAAATCTAAAGTCAGCTTCCCGTACACGTTATTCACACATAATAACCCTACCAGTGACGCGGCTGACGGAGGAGCGTGGGGGACTTCTCAAGACTCCGCTTCCTCTTTCGCACGCGAGGGAGGTGACGACCCTGTGGACTTGGGTGGTCTCTGGGCTGTTTGTAAATACTGTATGAATGAGCGAGTGAATGAAAATTGTAAATATGGTATGAATGAAATCATTTATCACAATTACGTACTGCCCAATGAGGAAGATTGTAATTTTATCATAATAATAACCCTATAAATCTGGGTTTTAACACTACGAGAATTTAAGCAGGTTAGCCTCGACTGCTTTCGATTCGACCTCCCACGACGACGATCTCTCCAACGAGAATAACCTCAGTAGAGTTTTATTGGTTTTACATATTTTATCAGCGCTAGGTCCTAGATGTGCTGAGAACAAGTGAATAGTTGTACGGTCACTCATACACTGCCTCAAACAAATAGCTAGCTTACTACACTCCGTACTCAGATGATTGACAACAGGGCAGTTGCTTGGTGCCTTGTACTTCTTAACAAAGTGGTCGATCGCTAGAACCCTTGATTGCTAATGACGAGTCTAAGCTTCTATTCCCGGTTCCTCAAAATGATTTTCTGAGGGTCTGAGGTGGAAGAATGAATAGCTACTCAACTCAAAGTGTAGAGAATCTCGTCCTAAAGTCCTAGTAAAAGTGACTGAATCTTCCAGATTTGCAGCTCCAGCATAAGGCCTCGTCTTGTCCAAAGATGCTTTATTTTCGGATTCCTTTTTTATTTTCAGGCCGTTGGCGAAGAGTACCGACCCTCAACGCTAAAGGATAACAGACCTCTTCAAGACGACAACATCCATAAACTAGACCTGACGAGACAGGGGATGAAGGACTGCGGACGACTTGAGAACTCCGGCACTAAATCCTGTGCTTCGCGGCCGGCACTTGCGTGTGTGTGTGTGTTAGTGCGGAAAACATGTGAGGGTTGCGGACCTTTTTTTACAGCCGGAGACTCGTAAATTCCAGGCACGGACATGTCCCCATTCGTAACCGCTGACCGCAGAATAAGTGCTCAAAGTTTTCCAAAAGAGGATGTTTGCTGTCTCCGAGACGAGGCTTTGATGAGAGCCATCGGAATATTGTTTGCGTCAGGACCAAAGTGGGGCTGAAGAAAAAATAAATAATACATTTATACAAGATGAGGCGTTAGATCGGAAGATATCGTAGCGCTTGCCAATCAAACAAAAACATTTGAAAATCGCTGTTATTAAAAACCAGTAGTTTACTTAGTACGGACTTGCGATCTAGCCTTTATTAGCTTAGGTAAGTAATTCCTAAGTAAGTTAAAGAGAATATAAAGTTTCAGAATTTGAACATGAGAAGTTCTGTTTTCAGTTTAAATGCCCTTACGACTAAGGCTAATTAACTGTCGTCTCTCACTGTTTTTTACGATCAAACAGTAAATTAGAGATTTTTTTTTTTTTTTAAATAGAGGAATTTATTCTTCATGAATTCCCATTTAGAAAACAAGGATGATAGGACTATCCTATTGACACAGTCAATTTATAGTTCGTTTAGAAATTTAAAACCAAAATCATAAATAATAGATTGTATTTAACTTCACATAAATAACGGTGCATTTCACGTAACGTAAATATCCTATACAAGGGACATAGTTTTAAGGTATTGATTTATCATTTGACTTTAAATGTAAATGGTTAAATGTAATCTCTAAAATCTTCAACATAAATATCAAAAAATCTATGCCTGAAATGTTCCTACTTTTAGTATAATATTTATTAAGCAAACGCAATGTGATTTTTTTTTTTTCAAAATCCCTTTATTATTTAACATTTTTTACAATTTACAATGTTCTCCTCGTGCTGCATACGCACATGCATTCGAAGGAGAGTAGAATTACAATTTATTTTTGAAGTTAACAGGTCATATAACATATATACAATACTAGGTGATGGGGCTCGCCTTCGGTTTACATTACGCAATGTGAAGGTTTTCCTTGTACATTTAAACATTTTTTTTCGTGTTTTTAATATAATATTATACAGATCAAAATGACGAACATTCTTAAACATTCGATCACAGAAAGATTCGTTGAAACTGATCCTGCTTATTTTATATTGAAGATAAACACCATTTCAACGTTATTCATCCATCAAACTGCGGTATCAAAATGAGAATACTTTGATGCTTTGTATGAAAGGCTTTGGAGTTCCAATTTAGCAGCTGTATCAATTATCATTTGTACCATTGAAAAGAAAATATGCGTATACGAAGGTGCAGGGCCAATCACTGGTTGCCAATTTGTTTTCATGAATAGGTAATCAACACTGGGCATGACTGTGCTAACATCCTCTGAGTCTAATCCGTGTACAATCAATCGAACCAGCTGCAGTGTTTTTTTCATCTCAATTTTATAGAAAGTGCATTTCTGTATTGTTTTCCCCATTTAGTTCAGTTTTGAACCAAGAAATCATGAAGAGATTTAGTATAATCAAATGTAAATACACTGTAGGTAACGCTCATAGTCATTCACCGAAATGGTCTAGTTTTATTGATTGTTATGCTGTAAAATTTCAATTAGCCCATAATAAGTAAATATCGTCCCTCGTTTAATATCTGTAGCAGTGCGAATGCACCAGTACAAGGAGTACCTCGCCACGTAAGGATATTTGCATACAATACGTTCCTGCTGCATATGTATGGCACCGTAGCATGGAGTCGTGCTTTGATCTGGAGTAAGATAGCCAGGGCTGTCAAAGGCACTCGGCTGTCTCAGAATATTGACTGATGTCAGCAGGTATTGCGCATGCCGTAATTTTCGAGGGGCCAAACACATGCACCCCTGCTATAAACAAGTCGAGCTAAAAATCCTTTTGTGTCTTGTTCTGTAGTCAGAGAAGGAATCGGTAAGGCCAAGACAAATTCCTTTTTTTTCCAGGCATAAATCGGACCCACGTCGTTATTGTTTGTGACCACCTCGCTTAAAGCTTGCAACAGTAACTATTAGGAAGCAATAGCAAAAATTAAACGCATGCAGTAAATATTTTTTTTCTCTTTCATTCTCTTTATTTTGTTTAAAAAGTTACATTAAATATAGTTGCTATACGCCGGAGCACCTCTAAACCAAAATAAGCAACTAACTAATAATATAACATCTCCTTATTTACTTGTAGGAAAATATCAAAACAAAAAAACTACAACTAAATAATTGTTACTTTTAGGTTCTTTCTACTTAGTGTAGATTTCGAATACTCTACGCTGCAAATGGAAATGAATTTGTCCGTATAGGGATATGACATTGTATTTAGTATATATATAAATTTAGTTATTATAATATTTAATATTAATTTCTTTTGTTCTTTATATTCAAAAAATAATACAAAGCGTGAAGGAAATAACTCTTTGGCACCTCTGTAATTCTTCGATATATAACTACTATAAAAAAATAGTCAAATATTTACGCTAGAAATGTACCAATTTTTTTTTCACAATCGTAAATATGTATTCGAATCACACCAATAGCATCTTTCGAAATTGTAGCCACCCCACTGATTTTTGGTTCTAAAACACCTTCTGCATCTCCACAGCTTTATTGATGGACTAGGCTGTCATCTTCAAGGGTTCGATAACATGGTCACTTTAGCGATGTCTGACCGTCGAAAAAGTTCGAATATAAATCAATAAAGCTTTGGAGATGAAGAAAGTTTTTTATTTCCTAATATACACACTCCACACCGGATACACACCATCAACGGTCCTTGGGCCAGGTGTTAATATTTAAATTACTTCACAGTAAAAATGAAAAAAAAAATATATATGACATTTAGTTCACTTCGTATTATAAAATCAATCTGGAAAATTATTATTTTTAAATAAATGATTAATAAAGAATTGACGATTTTAAATATTTAACTCCCCATTTTAAAAATTACTCCGAAATGCTTTCATTTACAGCTGATGTAGTGTTTTTGTAACCATGCAGCAAAATATCCGTTGAAGTAATGCCACATTGTATTTAGAATTTGCAAAGGGGAAAAAAACAAAGAAAAATATTTTCATTGTAAATGAGCTTGTACAAGAATAAGGTCAATTCTGAAGAGGAAGAATAAGAAAAGGCACGTGGAATGGTGATAGAGCAGTCATTGTGCCGACAGCCTAATGAAGCATAAGAGAGCAGAAGACAGCATAGTCCCTAATGAAGACAGGGAAAGGGCTAGGGCCAGTTAGCGACAGCCGCTGCACACTTCTTCAAGTCTTCATTCTTCAGATGTCTTCTCCAGAGGAAAGGGCTGTTTGTTTGCTGGATTCTGCTTCTGTCCAGGTCGAATTTATTATGATGAAAATATGTGACACACTTAACTCGCTCCAGTAGCCAACGTTATTTCGTTTTCGTTATTATAAAAATTTTTATAGGCCAAAATTGTTTTTATATAAAATAAACTAAATTGTAACATAAACTAATAAAGGGCGTAGAGTTTTAAGGAGTAATATCAGAAGATACAGGATTCCACGTTAGTTGGTCGAGTGCTTAGTAACAATAGTGAAAAAACTGCTGTGGTATTTTCGATCAAAAATGCTGAACCATATTGGTCACTAAAAAATGTGAAATCTTGACCGAAAAAAAATCTATTGATATTGGCTCGACAAAATTTCTATTCTATCTAAAAGCAAAATATGATTTAAGATGCTAATTTTAGCACAAAAATAAATTCATAAACATTCCACACAAAGTTCACTTTAGAGAAAAGTAAATTACTTTATTACGTTACATTTATGACTTATCCTTAAAATAAATTAAAATATACATCATATCGATGCTTGCCAAATGATAATTCTTCCGTTTCTCTACAATATAGTTTATTCAACAAAAATGTTTTTGATGTTGAGTTGCCATCATCAGTTGCAAATTGATGGTATAAAAACATACTTGCTAACAGATGTGTGTTATTTATACTGACTTCGCTCTACGACTACTCTTTGTTGTTTAATAAACGATACTGTGGAGAGACGTAAGATTGTTATTTGACTTTATACTTCCACAATAGGCACTAACTATTTAGTAATATCTTTATGTTAGTATGAATAAAAAAGAAAAAAAAAACACTTTAATCTAGAACGTTGTTCCCTAAGAATAACAATATATATTAGTACGCTGCAATATCTACATTTAAACATAAATGTTAAAAATGAACGGCATGAAGTCACTGTGTACGCAATAGGTGGTGGGAAGTGGGCAGCTGAAGGTACAGTTTCTTGAAGGGCCATTAGAGAGCTTCATCATTTACCGTCTGCCGAATCCCCAAAGAGGTTGTTCAAATAGTGAGGAAATAACATCACAAACGCGGCATCAAACTGGATTCTCTTTGCGAACACGGTCTGCAAAGCAATGCCATCTACATCTGCGCAATCACCTGCGACAATTGAGCGAATCGAGCCTGATTGCTACTGTGTTGTATAGACTCCGGTCCAGGGCTATCTCGGCTAGATGCATCTGATTCCGACCAGTCCACGCTAGATTGTGGTTGACCGGTATCTGGTGACTAGCCAAAATACAAGGTCATGTGAGACAGATTAATAAATATACCCGGGATTGAAGGTAAAAAGAAGAGACGAACTAACGAAACATTTTGGAGAGACCAATTAAGATTCAAGTACAAGGATTCGTTTCGTTAGAATGAAACAAATGCTTTGAAGACCATTTTAATAACTTATACTTCACTTTAGCACCATCAGATATACATACCATATACGTCAGATACATTGACGACAAGATAACACAGCCAATGTGATAGAACAATATTTATTTTTTATTACAATTAATTTATTAAATTACTTACAAATTCGATATTTTTCAATTACACATACTTAATGCACTTGGTCTGCAAGTGTGCATCTATTTTTGTAAAAATGAATTAACCTGTCTAAAATTGTTTACACTTGATAACACCTTTAAATAAATTAATTATATCTCTCGTTTTGTTAACAGGCGTTTAAACAGATTTATTCCTGAAATGGTTTAGTAAATGATGATACCAAGTACTTTTTTACCTATCATTTCGTTAAAGGATTTCTCTTGCAACATTTATTTCAAATTATAAAACAGCTTTATTGTCTTAACTGATAATTTCTTCTTTATTGAGAAGGCGCTTTCGACAGCTCTAAGTTGTCATTTTTAGTTATCTCCAATTGGTTATGTGAGATATTTAACTCATTTAACGCATTAGTGTTTTTTTTTAATCTTTTAACAAGGCTACATCCACGCTACTCACTCAACGACTCGTAGAGATAACAAAAAAATACCATTGTCTTAGACGAGTTAAATATTCCACCTAACCAATAAGAGAGAAAAGTATGACAACTTAGAGCTGTCGAAAGAGCCTTTTCAATAAATCAGTTGTGGAAAGACAATAAAGTTTTAAAATTTTACTTTACCATTCCACAGACCGGTATTAATATTTTAACCTTTATTTCGTTTATTTATATTCCCAGAAAAACAATATAGTTCGTGCAAAAAAAATTGTATCGTTGGCGCAATCTTTGACATTTGACAATGTTTGTCGGTTTTAAGTAGGTTTTTTTTTTTTTTTTTTTTAGCTCTCAAACTTATAAAAATAGGATGTGGGAAAAATAAAGAAAAATTATTTTGGGCTAATGAGTGCCTTTCACTAAGGGGAGTCCCCCATTTGAAGGATGTATGAGAAGGATATAGGGTGGGGAATGCCTAAAAAGAGTCTACGAAGGGTTGAGTCTAGGGTCACCTAGGCAATGGATTGTAGTCGGCCAAAAAAAAAAGTAGGTTTTTTTTTTTTTTCCTTAGCTCTCAAACTTATAAAATAGGATGTGGGAAAAATAAAGGAAAATTATTTTGGGCTAATGAGTGCCTTTCACTAAGGGGAGTCCCCCATTTGAAGGATGTATGAGAAGGATATAGGGTGTGGAATGCCTAAAAAGAAGGGTTGAGTCTAGGGTCACCTAGGCAATGGATTGTAGTCGGCCAAAAAAAAAAAAAAGTAGGTTTTTTTTTTTTTTTCCTTAGCTCTCAAACTTATAAAATAGGATGTGGGAAAAATAAAGGAAAATTATTTTGGGCTAATGAGTGCCTTTCACTAAGGGGAGTCCCCCATTTGAAGGATGTATGAGAAGGATATAGGGTGTGGAATGCCTAAAAAGAGTCTACGAAGGGTTGAGTCTAGGGTCACCTAGGCAATGGATTGTAGTCGGCCAAAAAAAAAAAAAAGTAGGTTTTTTTTTTTCCTTAGCTCTCAAACTTATAAAATAGGATGTGGGAAAAATAAAGGAAAATTATTTTGGGCTAATGAGTGCCTTTCACTAAGGGGAGTCCCCCATTTGAAGGATGTATGAGAAGGATATAGGGTGTGGAATGCCTAAAAAGAAGGGTTGAGTCTAGGGTCACCTAGGCAATGGATTGTAGTAAGCCAAAAAAAAAAAAAGTAGGTTTTTTTTTTTTTTTCCTTAGCTCTCAAACTTATAAAATAGGATGTGGGAAAAATAAAGGAAAATTATTTTGGGCTAATGAGTGCCTTTCACTAAGGGGAGTCCCCCATTTGAAGGATGTATGAGAAGGATATAGGGTGTGGAATGCCTAAAAAGAGTCTACGAAGGGTTGAGTCTAGGGTCACCTAGGCAATGGATTGTAGTCGGCCAAAAAAAAAAAAAAGTAGGTTTTTTTTTTTTTTTCCTTAGCTCTCAAACTTATAAAATAGGATGTGGGAAAAATAAAGGAAAATTATTTTGGGCTAATGAGTGCCTTTCACTAAGGGGAGTCCCCCATTTGAAGGATGTATGAGAAGGATATAGGGTGTGGAATGCCTAAAAAGAAGGGTTGAGTCTAGGGTCACCTAGGCAATGGATTGTAGTCGGCCAAAAAAAAAAAAAAGTAGGTTTTTTTTTTTTTTTCCTTAGCTCTCAAACTTATAAAATAGGATGTGGGAAAAATAAAGGAAAATTATTTTGGGCTAATGAGTGCCTTTCACTAAGGGGAGTCCCCCATTTGAAGGATGTATGAGAAGGATATAGGGTGTGGAATGCCTAAAAAGAAGGGTTGAGTCTAGGGTCACCTAGGCAATGGATTGTAGTCGGCCAAAAAAAAAAAAAAATAGGTTTTTTTTTTTTTTTCCTTAGCTCTCAAACTTATAAAATAGGATGTGGGAAAAATAAAGGAAAATTATTTTGGGCTAATGAGTGCCTTTCACTAAGGGGAGTCCCCCATTTGAAGGATGTATGAGAAGGATATAGGGTGTGGAATGCCTAAAAAGAAGGGTTGAGTCTAGGGTCACCTAGGCAATGGATTGTAGTCGGCCAAAAAAAAAAAAAAGTAGGTTTTTTTTTTTCCTTAGCTCTCAAACTTATAAAATAGGATGTGGGAAAAATAAAGGAAAATTATTTTGGGCTAATGAGTGCCTTTCACTAAGGGGAGTCCCCCATTTGAAGGATGTATGAGAAGGATATAGGGTGTGGAATGCCTAAAAAGAAGGGTTGAGTCTAGGGTCACCTAGGCAATGGATTGTAGTCGGCCAAAAAAAAAAAAAAATAGGTTTTTTTTTTTTTTCCTTAGCTCTCAAACTTATAAAATAGGATGTGGGAAAAATAAAGGAAAATTATTTTGGGCTAATGAGTGCCTTTCACTAAGGGGAGTCCCCCATTTGAAGGATGTATGAGAAGGATATAGGGTGTGGAATGCCTAAAAAGAGTCTACGAAGGGTTGAGTCTAGGGTCACCTAGGCAATGGATTGTAGTCGGCCAAAAAAAAAAAAAGTAGGTTTTTTTTTTTTTTTCCTTAGCTCTCAAACTTATAAAATAGGATGTGGGAAAAATAAAGGAAAATTATTTTGGGCTAATGAGTGCCTTTCACTAAGGGGAGTCCCCCATTTGAAGGATGTATGAGAAGGATATAGGGTGTGGAATGCCTAAAAAGAAGGGTTGAGTCTAGGGTCACCTAGGCAATGGATTGTAGTCGGCCAAAAAAAAAAAAAAGTAGGTTTTTTTTTTTTCCTTAGCTCTCAAACTTATAAAATAGGATGTGGGAAAAATAAAGGAAAATTATTTTGGGCTAATGAGTGCCTTTCACTAAGGGGAGTCCCCCATTTGAAGGATGTATGAGAAGGATATAGGGTGTGGAATGCCTAAAAAGAGTCTACGAAGGGTTGAGTCTAGGGTCACCTAGGCAATGGATTGTAGTCGGCCAAAAAAAAAAAAAAGTAGGTTTTTTTTTTTTTTTCCTTAGCTCTCAAACTTATAAAATAGGATGTGGGAAAAATAAAGGAAAATTATTTTGGGCTAATGAGTGCCTTTCACTAAGGGGAGTCCCCCATTTGAAGGATGTATGAGAAGGATATAGGGTGTGGAATGCCTAAAAAGAAGGGTTGAGTCTAGGGTCACCTAGGCAATGGATTGTAGTCGGCCAAAAAAAAAAAAAAGTAGGTTTTTTTTTTTTTTTCCTTAGCTCTCAAACTTATAAAATAGGATGTGGGAAAAATAAAGGAAAATTATTTTGGGCTAATGAGTGCCTTTCACTAAGGGGAGTCCCCCATTTGAAGGATGTATGAGAAGGATATAGGGTGTGGAATGCCTAAAAAGAGTCTACGAAGGGTTGAGTCTAGGGTCACCTAGGCAATGGATTGTAGTCGGCCAAAAAAAAAAAAAAGTAGGTTTTTTTTTTTTTTTCCTTAGCTCTCAAACTTATAAAATAGGATGTGGGAAAAATAAAGGAAAATTATTTTGGGCTAATGAGTGCCTTTCACTAAGGGGAGTCCCCCATTTGAAGGATGTATGAGAAGGATATAGGGTGTGGAATGCCTAAAAAGAAGGGTTGAGTCTAGGGTCACCTAGGCAATGGATTGTAGTCGGCCAAAAAAAAAAAAAAGTAGGTTTTTTTTTTTTCCTTAGCTCTCAAACTTATAAAATAGGATGTGGGAAAAATAAAGGAAAATTATTTTGGGCTAATGAGTGCCTTTCACTAAGGGGAGTCCCCCATTTGAAGGATGTATGAGAAGGATATAGGGTGTGGAATGCCTAAAAAGAGTCTACGAAGGGTTGAGTCTAGGGTCACCTAGGCAATGGATTGTAGTCGGCCAAAAAAAAAAAAAAGTAGGTTTTTTTTTTTTTTTCCTTAGCTCTCAAACTTATAAAATAGGATGTGGGAAAAATAAAGGAAAATTATTTTGGGCTAATGAGTGCCTTTCACTAAGGGGAGTCCCCCATTTGAAGGATATATGAGAAGGATATAGGGTGTGGAATGCCTAAAAAGAAGGGTTGAGTCTAGGGTCACCTAGGCAATGGATTGTAGTCGGCCAAAAAAAAAAAAAAGTAGGTTTTTTTTTTTTTTTCCTTAGCTCTCAAACTTATAAAATAGGATGTGGGAAAAATAAAGGAAAATTATTTTGGGCTAATGAGTGCCTTTCACTAAGGGAAGTCCCCCATTTGAAGGATGTATGAGAAGGATATAGGGTGTGGAATGCCTAAAAAGAGTCTACGAAGGGTTGAGTCTAGGGTCACCTAGGCAATGGATTGTAGTCGGCCAAAAAAAAAAAAAAGTAGGTTTTTTTTTTTTTTTCCTTAGCTCTCAAACTTATAAAATAGGATGTGGGAAAAATAAAGGAAAATTATTTTGGGCTAATGAGTGCCTTTCACTAAGGGGAGTCCCCCATTTGAAGGATGTATGAGAAGGATATAGGGTGTGGAATGCCTAAAAAGAAGGGTTGAGTCTAGGGTCACCTAGGCAATGGATTGTAGTCGGCCAAAAAAAAAAAAAAGTAGGTTTTTTTTTTTTCCTTAGCTCTCAAACTTATAAAATAGGATGTGGGAAAAATAAAGGAAAATTATTTTGGGCTAATGAGTGCCTTTCACTAAGGGGAGTCCCCCATTTGAAGGATGTATGAGAAGGATATAGGGTGTGGAATGCCTAAAAAGAAGGGTTGAGTCTAGGGTCACCTAGGCAATGGATTGTAGTCGGCCAAAAAAAAAAAAAAGTAGGTTTTTTTTTTTTTTTACTTAGCTCTCAAACTTATAAAATAGGATGTGGGAAAAATAAAGGAAAATTATTTTGGGCTAATGAGTGCCTTTCACTAAGGGGAGTCCCCCATTTGAAGGATGTATGAGAAGGATATAGGGTGTGGAATGCCTAAAAAGAAGGGTTGAGTCTAGGGTCACCTAGGCAATGGATTGTAGTCGGCCAAAAAAAAAAAAAAGTAGGTTTTTTTTTTTTTTTTCCTTAGCTCTCAAACTTATAAAATAGGATGTGGGAAAAATAAAGGAAAATTATTTTGGGCTAATGAGTGCCTTTCACTAAGGGGAGTCCCCCATTTGAAGGATGTATGAGAAGGATATAGGGTGTGGAATGCCTAAAAGAGTCTACGAAGGGTTGAGTCTAGGGTCACCTAGGCAATGGATTGTAGTCGGCCAAAAAAAAAAAAAAGTAGGTTTTTTTTTTTTTTTTCCTTAGCTCTCAAACTTATAAAATAGGATGTGGGAAAAATAAAGGAAAATTATTTTGGGCTAATGAGTGCCTTTCACTAAGGGGAGTCCCCCATTTGAAGGATGTATGAGAAGGATATAGGGTGTGGAATGCCTAAAAAGAAGGGTTGAGTCTAGGGTCACCTAGGCAATGGATTGTAGTCGGCCAAAAAAAAAAAAAAGTAGGTTTTTTTTTTTTTTTCCTTAGCTCTCAAACTTATAAAATAGGATGTGGGAAAAATAAAGGAAAATTATTTTGGGCTAATGAGTGCCTTTCACTAAGGGGAGTCCCCCATTTGAAGGATGTATGAGAAGGATATAGGGTGTGGAATGCCTAAAAAGAGTCTACGAAGGGTTGAGTCTAGGGTCACCTAGGCAATGGATTGTAGTCGGCCAAAAAAAAAAAAAAGTAGGTTTTTTTTTTTTTTTCCTTAGCTCTCAAACTTATAAAATAGGATGTGGGAAAAATAAAGGAAAATTATTTTGGGCTAATGAGTGCCTTTCACTAAGGGGAGTCCCCCATTTGAAGGATGTATGAGAAGGATATAGGGTGTGGAATGCCTAAAAAGAAGGGTTGAGTCTAGGGTCACCTAGGCAATGGATTGTAGTCGGCCAAAAAAAAAAAAAAGTAGGTTTTTTTTTTTTTTTACTTAGCTCTCAAACTTATAAAATAGGATGTGGGAAAAATAAAGGGAAATTATTTTGGGGTAATGTGTGCCTTTCACTAAGGGGGGTCCCCCATTTGAAGGATGTATGAGAAGGATATAGGGTGTGGAATGCCTAAAAAGAAGGGTTGAGTCTAGGGTCACCTAGGCAATGGATTGTAGTCGGCCAAAAAAAAAAAAAAGTAGGTTTTTTTTTTTTTCCTTAGCTCTCAAACTTATAAAATAGGATGTGGGAAAAATAAAGGAAAATTATTTTGGGCTAATGAGTGCCTTTCACTAAGGGGAGTCCCCCATTTGAAGGATGTATGAGAAGGATATAGGGTGTGGAATGCCTAAAAAGAAGGGTTGAGTCTAGGGTCACCTAGGCAATGGATTGTAGTCGGCCAAAAAAAAAAAAAAGTAGGTTTTTTTTTTTTTTTCCTTAGCTCTCAAACTTATAAAATAGGATGTGGGAAAAATAAAGGAAAATTATTTTGGGCTAATGAGTGCCTTTCACTAAGGGGAGTCCCCCATTTGAAGGATGTATGAGAAGGATATAGGGTGTGGAATGCCTAAAAAGAAGGGTTGAGTCTAGGGTCACCTAGGCAATGGATTGTAGTCGGCCAAAAAAAAAAAAAAGTAGGTTTTTTTTTTTTCCTTAGCTCTCAAACTTATAAAATAGGATGTGGGAAAAATAAAGGAAAATTATTTTGGGCTAATGAGTGCCTTTCACTAAGGGGAGTCCCCCATTTGAAGGATGTATGAGAAGGATATAGGGTGTGGAATGCCTAAAAAGAAGGGTTGAGTCTAGGGTCACCTAGGCAATGGATTGTAGTCGGCCAAAAAAAAAAAAAAGTAGGTTTTTTTTTTTTTTTCCTTAGCTCTCAAACTTATAAAATAGGATGTGGGAAAAATAAAGGAAAATTATTTTGGGCTAATGAGTGCCTTTCACTAAGGGGAGTCCCCCATTTGAAGGATGTATGAGAAGGATATAGGGTGTGGAATGCCTAAAAAGAGTCTACGAAGGGTTGAGTCTAGGGTCACCTAGGCAATGGATTGTAGTCGGCCAAAAAAAAAAAAAAGTAGGTTTTTTTTTTTTTTTACTTAGCTCTCAAACTTATAAAATAGGATGTGGGAAAAATAAAGGAAAATTATTTTGGGCTAATGAGTGCCTTTCACTAAGGGGAGTCCCCCATTTGAAGGATGTATGAGAAGGATATAGGGTGTGGAATGCCTAAAAAGAAGGGTTGAGTCTAGGGTCACCTAGGCAATGGATTGTAGTCGGCCAAAAAAAAAAAAAAGTAGGTTTTTTTTTTTTTTTCCTTAGCTCTCAAACTTATAAAATAGGATGTGGGAAAAATTAAGGAAAATTATTTTGGGCTAATGAATGCCTTTCACTAAGGGAAGTCCCCCATTTGAAGGATGTATGAGAAGGATATAGGGTGTGGAATGCCTAAAAAGAGTCTACGAAGGGTTGAGTCTAGGGTCACCTAGGCAATGGATTGTAGTCGGCCAAAAAAAAAAAAAAGTAGGTTTTTTTTTTTTTTTCCTTAGCTCTCAAACTTATAAAATAGGATGTGGGAAAAATAAAGGAAAATTATTTTGGGCTAATGAGTGCCTTTCACTAAGGGGAGTCCCCCATTTGAAGGATGTATGAGAAGGATATAGGGTGTGGAATGCCTAAAAAGAAGGGTTGAGTCTAGGGTCACCTAGGCAATGGATTGTATTCGGCCAAAAAAAAAAAAAAGTAGGTTTTTTTTTTTTCCTTAGCTCTCAAACTTATAAAATAGGATGTGGGAAAAATAAAGGAAAATTATTTTGGGCTAATGAGTGCCTTTCACTAAGGGGAGTCCCCCATTTGAAGGATGTATGAGAAGGATATAGGGTGTGGAATGCCTAAAAAGAAGGGTTGAGTCTAGGGTCACCTAGGCAATGGATTGTAGTCGGCCAAAAAAAAAAAAAACTAGGTTTTTTTTTTTTTTTCCTTAGCTCTCAAACTTATAAAATAGGATGTGGGAAAAATAAAGGAAAATTATTTTGGGCTAATGAGTGCCTTTCACTAAGGGGAGTCCCCCATTTGAAGGATGTATGAGAAGGATATAGGGTGTGGAATGCCTAAAAAGAGTCTACGAAGGGTTGAGTCTAGGGTCACCTAGGCAATGGATTGTAGTCGGCCAAAAAAAAAAAAAAGTAGGTTTTTTTTTTTTTTTCCTTAGCTCTCAAACTTATAAAATAGGATGTGGGAAAAATAAAGGAAAATTATTTTGGGCTAATGAGTGCCTTTCACTAAGGGGAGTCCCCCATTTGAAGGATGTATGAGAAGGATATAGGGTGTGGAATGCCTAAAAAGAAGGGTTGAGTCTAGGGTCACCTAGGCAATGGATTGTAGTCGGCCAAAAAAAAAAAAAAGTAGGTTTTTTTTTTTTTTTCCTTAGCTCTCAAACTTATAAAATAGGATGTGGGAAAAATAAAGGAAAATTATTTTGGGCTAATGAGTGCCTTTCACTAAGGGGAGTCCCCCATTTGAAGGATGTATGAGAAGGATATAGGGTGTGGAATGCCTAAAAAGAGTCTACGAAGGGTTGAGTCTAGGGTCACCTAGGCAATGGATTGTAGTCGGCCAAAAAAAAAAAAAAGTAGGTTTTTTTTTTTTTTTCCTTAGCTCTCAAACTTATAAAATAGGATGTGGGAAAAATAAAGGAAAATTATTTTGGGCTAATGAGTGCCTTTCACTAAGGGGAGTCCCCCATTTGAAGGATGTATGAGAAGGATATAGGGTGTGGAATGCCTAAAAAGAAGGGTTGAGTCTAGGGTCACCTAGGCAATGGATTGTAGTCGGCCAAAAAAAAAAAAAAGTAGGTTTTTTTTTTTCCTTAGCTCTCAAACTTATAAAATAGGATGTGGGAAAAATAAAGGAAAATTATTTTGGGCTAATGAGTGCCTTTCACTAAGGGGAGTCCCCCATTTGAAGGATGTATGAGAAGGATATAGGGTGTGGAATGCCTAAAAAGAAGGGTTGAGTCTAGGGTCACCTAGGCAATGGTTTGTAGTCGGCCAAAAAAAAAAAAAAGTAGGTTTTTTTTTTTTTTTCCTTAGCTCTCAAACTTATAAAATAGGATGTGGGAAAAATAAAGGAAAATTATTTTGGGCTAATGAGTGCCTTTCACTAAGGGGAGTCCCCCATTTGAAGGATGTATGAGAAGGATATAGGGTGTGGAATGCCTAAAAAGAGTCTACGAAGGGTTGAGTCTAGGGTCACCTAGGCAATGGATTGTAGTCGGCCAAAAAAAAAAAAAAGTAGGTTTTTTTTTTTTTTTCCTTAGCTCTCAAACTTATAAAATAGGATGTGGGAAAAATAAAGGAAAATTATTTTGGGCTAATGAGTGCCTTTCACTAAGGGGAGTCCCCCATTTGAAGGATGTATGAGAAGGATATAGGGTGTGGAATGCCTAAAAAGAAGGGTTGAGTCTAGGGTCACCTAGGCAATGGATTGTAGTCGGCCAAAAAAAAAAAAAAGTAGGTTTTTTTTTTTTTTTCCTTAGCTCTCAAACTTATAAAATAGGATGTGGGAAAAATAAAGGAAAATTATTTTGGGCTAATGAGTGCCTTTCACTAAGGGGAGTCCCCCATTTGAAGGATGTATGAGAAGGATATAGGGTGTGGAATGCCTAAAAAGAGTCTACGAAGGGTTGAGTCTAGGGTCACCTAGGCAATGGATTGTAGTCGGCCAAAAAAAAAAAAAAGTAGGTTTTTTTTTTTTTTTCCTTAGCTCTCAAACTTATAAAATAGGATGTGGGAAAAATAAAGGAAAATTATTTTGGGCTAATGAGTGCCTTTCACTAAGGGGAGTCCCCCATTTGAAGGATGTATGAGAAGGATATAGGGTGTGGAATGCCTAAAAAGAAGGGTTGAGTCTAGGGTCACCTAGGCAATGGATTGTAGTCGGCCAAAAAAAAAAAAAAGTAGGTTTTTTTTTTTTCCTTAGCTCTCAAACTTATAAAATAGGATGTGGGAAAAATAAAGGAAAATTATTTTGGGCTAATGAGTGCCTTTCACTAAGGGGAGTCCCCCATTTGAAGGATGTATGAGAAGGATATAGGGTGTGGAATGCCTAAAAAGAAGGGTTGAGTCTAGGGTCACCTAGGCAATGGATTGTAGTCGGCCAAAAAAAAAAAAAAGTAGGTTTTTTTTTTTTTTTTCCTTAGCTCTCAAACTTATAAAATAGGATGTGGGAAAAATAAAGGAAAATTATTTTGGGCTAATGAGTGCCTTTCACTAAGGGGAGTCCCCCATTTGAAGGATGTATGAGAAGGATATAGGGTGTGGAATGCCTAAAAAGAGTCTACGAAGGGTTGAGTCTAGGGTCACCTAGGCAATGGATTGTAGTCGGCCAAAAAAAAAAAAAAGTAGGTTTTTTTTTTTTTTTCCTTAGCTCTCAAACTTATAAAATAGGATGTGGGAAAAATAAAGGAAAATTATTTTGGGCTAATGAGTGCCTTTCACTAAGGGGAGTCCCCCATTTGAAGGATGTATGAGAAGGATATAGGGTGTGGAATGCCTAAAAAGAAGGGTTGAGTCTAGGGTCACCTAGGCAATGGATTGTAGTCGGCCAAAAAAAAAAAAAAGTAGGTTTTTTTTTTTTTTTCCTTAGCTCTCAAACTTATAAAATAGGATGTGGGAAAAATAAAGGAAAATTATTTTGGGCTAATGAGTGCCTTTCACTAAGGGGAGTCCCCCATTTGAAGGATGTATGAGAAGGATATAGGGTGTGGAATGCCTAAAAAGAGTCTACGAAGGGTTGAGTCTAGGGTCACCTAGGCAATGGATTGTAGTCGGCCAAAAAAAAAAAAAAGTAGGTTTTTTTTTTTTTTTACTTAGCTCTCAAACTTATAAAATAGGATGTGGGAAAAATAAAGGAAAATTATTTTGGGCTAATGAGTGCCTTTCACTAAGGGGAGTCCCCCATTTGAAGGATGTATGAGAAGGATATAGGGTGTGGAATGCCTAAAAAGAAGGGTTGAGTCTAGGGTCACCTAGGCAATGGATTGTAGTCGGCCAAAAAAAAAAAAAAGTAGGTTTTTTTTTTTTACTTAGCTATCAAACTTATAAAATAGGATGTGGGAAAAATAAAGGAAAATTATTTTGGGCTAATGAGTGCCTTTCACTAAGGGGAGTCCCCCATTTGAAGGATGTATGAGAAGGATATAGGGTGTGGAATGCCTAAAAAGAAGGGTTGAGTCTAGGGTCACCTAGGCAATGGATTGTAGTCGGCCAAAAAAAAAAAAAAGTAGGTTTTTTTTTTTTTTTTCCTTAGCTCTCAAACTTATAAAATAGGATGTGGGAAAAATAAAGGAAAATTATTTTGGGCTAATGAGTGCCTTTCACTAAGGGGAGTCCCCCATTTGAAGGATGTATGAGAAGGATATAGGGTGTGGAATGCCTAAAAAGAGTCTACGAAGGGTTGAGTCTAGGGTCACCTAGGCAATGGATTGTAGTCGGCCAAAAAAAAAAAAAAGTAGGTTTTTTTTTTTTTTCCTTAGCTCTCAAACTTATAAAATAGGATGTGGGAAAAATAAAGGAAAATTATTTTGGGCTAATGAGTGCCTTTCACTAAGGGGAGTCCCCCATTTGAAGGATGTATGAGAAGGATATAGGGTGTGGAATGCCTAAAAAGAAGGGTTGAGTCTAGGGTCACCTAGGCAATGGATTGTAGTCGGCCAAAAAAAAAAAAAAGTAGGTTTTTTTTTTTTTTTCCTTAGCTCTCAAACTTATAAAATAGGATGTGGGAAAAATAAAGGAAAATTATTTTGGGCTAATGAGTGCCTTTCACTAAGGGGAGTCCCCCATTTGAAGGATGTATGAGAAGGATATAGGGTGTGGAATGCCTAAAAAGAGTCTACGAAGGGTTGAGTCTAGGGACACCTAGGCAATGGATTGTAGTCGGCCAAAAAAAAAAAAAGTAGGTTTTTTTTTTTTTTTCCTTAGCTCTCAAACTTATAAAATAGGATGTGGGAAAAATAAAGGAAAATTATTTTGGGCTAATGAGTGCCTTTCACTAAGGGGAGTCCCCCATTTGAAGGATGTATGAGAAGGATATAGGGTGTGGAATGCCTAAAAAGAAGGGTTGAGTCTAGGGTCACCTAGGCAATGGATTGTAGTCGGCCAAAAAAAAAAAAAAGTAGGTTTTTTTTTTTCCTTAGCTCTCAAACTTATAAAATAGGATGTGGGAAAAATAAAGGAAAATTATTTTGGGCTAATGAGTGCCTTTCACTAAGGGGAGTCCCCCATTTGAAGGATGTATGAGAAGGATATAGGGTGTGGAATGCCTAAAAAGAAGGGTTGAGTCTAGGGTCACCTAGGCAATGGATTGTAGTCGGCCAAAAAAAAAAAAAAGTAGGTTTTTTTTTTTCCTTAGCTCTCAAACTTATAAAATAGGATGTGGGAAAAATAAAGGAAAATTATTTTGGGCTAATGAGTGCCTTTCACTAAGGGGAGTCCCCCATTTGAAGGATGTATGAGAAGGATATAGGGTGTGGAATGCCTAAAAAGAGTCTACGAAGGGTTGAGTCTAGGGTCACCTAGGCAATGGATTGTAGTCGGCCAAAAAAAAAAAAAAGTAGGTTTTTTTTTTTTTTTACTTAGCTCTCAAACTTATAAAATAGGATGTGGGAAAAATAAAGGAAAATTATTTTGGGCTAATGAGTGCCTTTCACTAAGGGGAGTCCCCCATTTGAAGGATGTATGAGAAGGATATAGGGTGTGGAATGCCTAAAAAGAAGGGTTGAGTCTAGGGTCACCTAGGCAATGGATTGTAGTCGGCCAAAAAAAAAAAAAAGTAGGTTTTTTTTTTTTTTTTCCTTAGCTCTCAAACTTATAAAATAGGATGTGGGAAAAATAAAGGAAAATTATTTTGGGCTAATGAGTGCCTTTCACTAAGGGGAGTCCCCCATTTGAAGGATGTATGAGAAGGATATAGGGTGTGGAATGCCTAAAAAGAGTCTACGAAGGGTTGAGTCTAGGGTCACCTAGGCAATGGATTGTAGTCGGCCAAAAAAAAAAAAAAGTAGGTTTTTTTTTTTTTTTTCCTTAGCTCTCAAACTTATAAAATAGGATGTGGGAAAAATAAAGGAAAATTATTTTGGGCTAATGAGTGCCTTTCACTAAGGGGAGTCCCCCATTTGAAGGATGTATGAGAAGGATATAGGGTGTGGAATGCCTAAAAAGAAGGGTTGAGTCTAGGGTCACCTAGGCAATGGATTGTAGTCGGCAAAAAAAAAAAAAAAGTAGGTTTTTTTTTTTTCCTTAGCTCTCAAACTTATAAAATAGGATGTGGGAAAAATAAAGGAAAATTATTTTGGGCTAATGAGTGCCTTTCACTAAGGGGAGTCCCCCATTTGAAGGATGTATGAGAAGGATATAGGGTGTGGAATGCCTAAAAAGAAGGGTTGAGTCTAGGGTCACCTAGGCAATGGATTGTAGTCGGCCAAAAAAAAAAAAAAATAGGTTTTTTTTTTTTTTTCCTTAGCTCTCAAACTTATAAAATAGGATGTGGGAAAAATAAAGGAAAATTATTTTGGGCTAATGAGTGCCTTTCACTAAGGGGAGTCCCCCATTTGAAGGATGTATGAGAAGGATATAGGGTGTGGAATGCCTAAAAAGAAGGGTTGAGTCTAGGGTCACCTAGGCAATGGATTGTAGTCGGCCAAAAAAAAAAAAAAGTAGGTTTTTTTTTTTTTTTCCTTAGCTCTCAAACTTATAAAATAGGATGTGGGAAAAATAAAGGAAAATTATTTTGGGCTAATGAGTGCCTTTCACTAAGGGGAGTCCCCCATTTGAAGGATGTATGAGAAGGATATAGGGTGTGGAATGCCTAAAAAGAGTCTACGAAGGGTTGAGTCTAGGGTCACCTAGGCAATGGATTGTAGTCGGCCAAAAAAAAAAAAAAGTAGGTTTTTTTTTTTTTTTCCTTAGCTCTCAAACTTATAAAATAGGATGTGGGAAAAATAAAGGAAAATTATTTTGGGCTAATGAGTGCCTTTCACTAAGGGGAGTCCCCCATTTGAAGGATGTATGAGAAGGATATAGGGTGTGGAATGCCTAAAAAGAAGGGTTGAGTCTAGGGTCACCTAGGCAATGGATTGTAGTCGGCCAAAAAAAAAAAAAAGTAGGTTTTTTTTTTTCCTTAGCTCTCAAACTTATAAAATAGGATGTGGGAAAAATAAAGGAAAATTATTTTGGGCTAATGAGTGCCTTTCACTAAGGGGAGTCCCCCATTTGAAGGATGTATGAGAAGGATATAGGGTGTGGAATGCCTAAAAAGAAGGGTTGAGTCTAGGGTCACCTAGGCAATGGATTGTAGTCGGCCAAAAAAAAAAAAAAGTAGGTTTTTTTTTTTTTTTCCTTAGCTCTCAAACTTATAAAATAGGATGTGGGAAAAATAAAGGAAAATTATTTTGGGCTAATGAGTGCCTTTCACTAAGGGGAGTCCCCCATTTGAAGGATGTATGAGAAGGATATAGGGTGTGGAATGCCTAAAAAGAAGGGTTGAGTCTAGGGTCACCTAGGCAATGGATTGTAGTCGGCCAAAAAAAAAAAAAAGTAGGTTTTTTTTTTTTTTTTTCCTTAGCTCTCAAACTTATAAAATAGGATGTGGGAAAAATAAAGGAAAATTATTTTGGGCTAATGAGTGCCTTTCACTAAGGGGAGTCCCCCATTTGAAGGATGTATGAGAAGGATATAGGGTGTGGAATGCCTAAAAAGAGTCTACGAAGGGTTGAGTCTAGGGTCACCTAGGCAATGGATTGTAGTCGGCCAAAAAAAAAAAAAAGTAGGTTTTTTTTTTTTTTCCTTAGCTCTCAAACTTATAAAATAGGATGTGGGAAAAATAAAGGAAAATTATTTTGGGCTAATGAGTGCCTTTCACTAAGGGGAGTCCCCCATTTGAAGGATGTATGAGAAGGATATAGGGTGTGGAATGCCTAAAAAGAAGGGTTGAGTCTAGGGTCACCTAGGCAATGGATTGTAGTCGGCCAAAAAAAAAAAAAAGTAGGTTTTTTTTTTTTTTTCCTTAGCTCTCAAACTTATAAAATAGGATGTGGGAAAAATAAAGGAAAATTATTTTGGGCTAATGAGTGCCTTTCACTAAGGGGAGTCCCCCATTTGAAGGATGTATGAGAAGGATATAGGGTGTGGAATGCCTAAAAAGAAGGGTTGAGTCTAGGGTCACCTAGGCAATGGATTGTAGTCGGCCAAAAAAAAAAAAAAGTAGGTTTTTTTTTTTCCTTAGCTCTCAAACTTATAAAATAGGATGTGGGAAAAATAAAGGAAAATTATTTTGGGCTAATGAGTGCCTTTCACTAAGGGGAGTCCCCCATTTGAAGGATGTATGAGAAGGATATAGGGTGTGGAATGCCTAAAAAGAGTCTACGAAGGGTTGAGTCTAGGGTCACCTAGGCAATGGATTGTAGTCGGCCAAAAAAAAAAAAAAGTAGGTTTTTTTTTTTTTTTCCTTAGCTCTCAAACTTATAAAATAGGATGTGGGAAAAATAAAGGAAAATTATTTTGGGCTAATGAGTGCCTTTCACTAAGGGGAGTCCCCCATTTGAAGGATGTATGAGAAGGATATAGGGTGTGGAATGCCTAAAAAGAGTCTACGAAGGGTTGAGTCTAGGGTCACCTAGGCAATGGATCGTAGTCGGCCAAAAAAAAAAAAAGTAGGTTTTTTTTTTTTTTTCCTTAGCTCTCAAATTTATAAAATAGGATGTGGGAAAAATAAAGGAAAATTATTTTGGGCTAATGAGTACCTTTCACTAAGGGGAGTCCCCCATTTGAAGGATGTATGAGAAGGATATAGGGTGTGGAATGCCTAAAAAGAAGGGTTGAGTCTAGGGTCACCTAGGCAATGGATTGTAGTCGGCCAAAAAAAAAAAAAAGTAGGTTTTTTTTTTTTTTCCTTAGCTCTCAAATTTATAAAATAGGATGTGGGAAAAATAAAGGAAAATTATTTTGGGCTAATGAGTACCTTTCACTAAGGGGAGTCTCCCATTTGAAGGGTGTATGAGAAGGATATAACCTACATTTATATGTAGGTTATTTAAACTAATAACAGTCTATATAGGTTTGTATCGACAAAGTATGAGTAGCAAGGGACGAGCACAATTTTCTTTTACATCATCAAATCAACAATGACACTTTGATAATTATTACTTTCTATTTACGGTGGCCTTGGCGTTTAATTGCCACTTCAGCTCGTCAACAATACATTGTATAGTTGATTGCTCGGTATTACTTCCGAAAAGGAAATATAAATTGAAATGTTTTTCGTCGTTGGACGCTGTTCAACCCCCCCCCCCCCTTAGAATTATCATACATTCTGCAATTAATCATAAATTCACAGCAACCTTGCGACTTGTAGAACCATATACGGGGATTAGAAATTAAACCTGATACTGTATTTGGTTAATAAAATTAGCCTGTATTTCAACCTGTTTAGATGAAACGTATTACTTAAAGACGTGGAATTTTTCTAACCGCTCGAGAGAGGGAAAATTATCAACGACACAACAGATTGACTCCATTACAGAAACAGAAATAGTGTTTAGCAGTTGAGAAGATGTACCATAGTCGAACCTATATTTGCCAATTAAGAATTTAATTATTTGTTTTAAATTTAATAGAATTTTTATTAATGTTTACGGCTTTTTTCGGCACAGTTGCTGTTCGATCTTTACCTTTCGTGTCGAACGCTGAATTTAGTATTTCGTGCCTTAAGAATTATTAGTAATTCGATCATATTTTTGAAGTAATTTCGTCCGAGCAACAAGGATACTTCTTGAGTAATATGTGTTACAAAAAAAAAATCCAATTTGTCTATAACAAATCCTAAGTGTCACCCAATATCCTGTCTGGGTTGATTACTTGGTAGCGAAGGACGAGGGAATTACTTGCACGGTCCTACACCCCCCCCCCCGAAACCATTTCCGTTCTTGAGGAAATAAAGTAAATTAGGGAGGACGAAAACAAAAGCCTCTCAAGTGTTTTGGATGTTCAATTAGTAGGTTCGCTGAACTGCGAGTCCTCGTTAGTCACTAGGCCTAGGGAATGTGGACTTTGTTCTTTCCGCGTAGCGGGGGAGGCAAAGCCCCTTTCATTTTAAATCCCGAGCAAGTCTTTTATATTACAAGGAAACCGCAGGCGACGGTCCTCACCAGTCGTAAATTAAAAAATAATTACGTAGGGAAGCGTAAATGCTCCATGGCATGAAGGATCTGGGTTCAAATCACAAACAGTGAATATATTTCACTGACACAAACGTGTGAGGTTCCCCCCTCCTCTCTTACCCCCGTTGAAAACAAGTAAGGGTGCAAGTAATTAAACCGACTTTAAATGTTCCAAGCACTGCTTAAAATACTATGCATTGATTATATGCAGTCATTTTAGTAAAGTTTAAATATTTCATGTCAACTGGGAGCTGTACTTGTGGCTACAACTACATTTCTGCCTGTCAACTTCGAGATCGGAACTCTCGCACAGGTTTGGTTGTTTACCTAATCTGACAAACTCATTTAAATATTCGGATATTTCAAGAGATCAAAACTTACTTTGTTGTAGATTTAACCCTTGTCTACAAGTTGCTTAATAGAAGGCGTCAAATACCAACGTAAAAAGTATTAGTTTTTTGCCATTCCATTATTTAAATAGCCTCGCCATTTTTTTTTACATGTACTAAAAGTGATTTTCATCAATTGTGAGCTATCGTTTATACTTTTCAGTTTCTCAAAATCGCTTTAAAAATGGGGGTAGCAAAACCAACCTTATTGACTGTCTCGGATAATATTAAATACGTATTATATTGTTTGACGTCAACGTTTCATTTCTTTGGATATTTTGATAATTATTTTTGGGCTAATGTCTGTAATAGGGCTTTAACCGCGCCAAATGTAAAGTTTTACGACCAATATTTTTAGAAGGCACAGATGAAGTGAATGGGATTGTGTCCTGTTTGAAAATTGAGCCTCTATTTTTGAGCAAGGCAATAAAAAAATAAAAGATAGTTGCAAGACCGCTGATGTCTTCCTTTTCACTGATATTTGTATAATGGAAGCATTGTGGGGGCACGTGATCAAATATTTGTCTACTCCCTGTGACCCCTTCTGTCGATATTTCTCAACCAGCCTTTCTTATTCCAGGAATGGGGCGCATATTGGTACTTTCAAGATTGTCCAATGAAACGGATACTTTCTCGTATGATGCGACTCATGTAATAAGAAAATGTTTCCATTTTTTATTTTCTTGCAATTAAAAGATAGCTAGTTAAAAAAAATGACAAATTTATTTAACTGATAAAACATCAACATTATTCAAAACCAATCACCTGAATGACTCGAGTCAATTCCCTGGCATCAATCACTCTCTGATATGATATTCTTTATTTATCTTAATATTCTATTAATTGCCAATTCTTTCAAATATTACGAATCAATTATAAAATACTCTATACAAGGATAACCACTGCCAGATTAGTCAGGATTAGTCTTGAAATGATTTTAAAATTTTGTAACGTCTGTTTTTTGTAGCTGTTTTAAGTACAATTGCATGAAGAATAATTGAAACGTAAAAGCATTCGAGACAGCTTCTCTACTTCAGATTCTGACCTGAAGGCTCGTTATAAACTTGGCAGGAAATGACAGTCACGTTATGAACTTTTTGAACATACCAATTAAAGGACTTGTATAAAACCTGTATAAAAGAAATGAACTTATACTTGAATTTTTCTGAGCTCAAAAAATATAATAACGTCCTTAGATAGTATCCCCCTGGAAACTAAGTTGAAAAAAGTTGGAAATTAAGTCTTTAAGTTAAAAAATACTTAAAAGATCTCTTTGGAATCGATAAAGAATTTAGTTAGACTTTCGTGCTAGGCAACTGTATAATTATCCACTGTTTTTTTTTCTACTGTTGCGTTAAAATAAGTCGTGAAATAAGGAAACAAAGTTTAGTTTTCGTCACGAAATGATTATTCTCGCCATCAGAAGAAAACGTTTTACATTTAAAAATGTATCAGGTAATCATCTTTTTTCGTTCTGGGTTTTGTATCAAAGGGAGTGTTGTTATCTATCCTGTTTATATTTTTGTTCAGATATCAATTAAACACGAAAAAAATGAATTTACTAATTCATCAGCTTCTCTCTGACATTTATCTTTCCTTGAGTCCCAGCTATTTAAACGTTGAAGTTTTGAATAATCAAAAACGGCATCCCAGACGAAAAATAAATCTTTGGCAACGAAAAATATAGCTCGCTTATTTAGGCTGGTCTGTGTCGAATTTACCAAGTATTTAATGCCATAAAATATCGATTAGTTCTAGAAACTATTGCCCAAATGTTTATGTGTTCGTATATATATATATATATATATATATATATTTAAAGACTAACTATTTAGTTAATTATTGATAGCAAAATATAAATAAATGGTCACAGATCATTCATCATTACTCGGTACTTCAGTAGCCAAGTTGTGACAGTAGGTATTCGGGAGTCCTGTCCATTATTACATAGTGACATGTCACAGGTTACTAATCGGTATTTCTTAACACATTTTATTCACAGTGAATTGTAACTGTAATAGAATAGATATTCCGCGAAAGATTACAAATATCTTCCCAATAAAAAATAAATACGATTTAAGGAGTTGAGTTTACCTTGTCAATGAGAGAGGAGTTGGCCGACCCGGAGTCTGTCCGCTACTGGTGCTGCACAGGCCGGCCGGGAGGGGGGGGGGTTCCCCTGGTGGATCTAGCACGGTTTTAGCGATTCCGGCATCTCTCTCTCTCTCTCTCTCTCTCTCTCTCTCTCTCTCTCTCTCTCTCTCTCTCTCTCTCTCTCTCTCTCTCTCTCTCCCTCTCTCTCTCTCCCTCCCACCCCGCTACAATATCCCATAATCCAATTTACAAAATTGAATCAGATCGCCTTTTAGACCTCGACAGACCCTAAGAAGAATCCGTGGGTAAGAACGCCGGGACCTTGGAAAATCAAAGTTATCCTCGTAGCGATACGATTATTTTAACGTAGCGATGCAAACCCAATTATTTTAACAAATTTTATATTAAATAATATTTTCCTCCGTCTAAAACAGTTTACATATATTTTTATTCTTCAGGGAGTGCCTCATACTAAATACACCGTGCTTATTTCAAAGTCTTGTTAATTATAATTTATTTACTTTCCGCCATGGTGCTGGTCAGATTTCGTATTCACGTCCAAGACACCGTATACAATACACCACACGGGGACTTATAGAAATCTCTAGTAATAAACACTTATTTGTTTTTTTAACTATTCAAAGAGGTTTTTTAACTAAAATAATTGAATTATGTTTCCAGGAACAGATCAAAAAAACTGTCTGACGACGAATTACATTTTTAAAACCTACTTAAATATTCAGCTCGGAGTTACATTCGTTTTTAAGTCATCAAATTGGTATATTCATTATAGTTCAAAACTTGACTGCCACTTCCTCGAACGGCATGAAGTTTATAACAAGCGTTTAGATCAGATTCTGAAGTAGAGCAAGGCTTTCCGCTATGGTACTAGCCAGAGTCCGTATTCATCTCGAAGCCATACCATACATAAATCTCTTGTTTTTTTTTGTTTTTTTTTCCATTTTCTCTTGTTACAAAATTATTTATATAATTTACTGCATATTCTACAAACGAATCCATACATAAATCTCTAATCACCGTGTATTTTTAAATGAAACGAATTTAATAATCTGGATAGAAACAATTAAATGGTTAAAATTGTGACATTTGATGAACATGTATCTCAATGTGTTAATAACAATATTTATTTCATTTAGAGGCTTATATTCCAGTTCTTTATTTTGGACAGTCTACAACTTCCGGTTCCTAAGTGGTTATGTCAATCTAAAATTATCGTTTATTATTGTAGCCGCAGAAGTCCAATTTAATATTGAGAATACGTGCAAATTGTCATATTGATAGTCTCGATGGTATTAAAAATATCCAGAAATCCCATGAAAAACAAGGAAGGGTCACTAATAAATCTCCCAGTTAGTTTATTCCAATTAGTATATAGGCCGTAAAGGTGGATTTTAATCCCATAAACAATACGAGGGTGTACCCAAAGGAAACCGAACAATTTTTGAACAAGGCGACAAATAGGTCTATGAGTGTAGCAGCCTCCCTTCTCATCCTAAAATCTTCACTTAAAATTCGCTGTAATAAACTCCAAGTCACTCCAGATTTCTCCACAACTTGTCCGTAGTCGATCTTCCAGGACGATTTCGCGAATTTTGTCGACATTCTCGTTGTTTCGGGCCGTCGAAGGACGTCCAGAGCGAGGTTGACCATTACTAGACATTTCCCCACTGGAAAACTGGAAAAACACTTGAGTTTTCCAAATAACACCATCCTTTTAGGCAGCTTTTCAACATTTCAAGGGTTTCTGTACCAGTTTTCCTAAGGATAACGGAACCTTCTCCAGTGACGGCACTGGGCATACCGACTGCTGAAAAGTAGCTTTAGACGTTTCTACCGGTGAAACCTAGTACTATAAAAACTCCGTCACATACATCAGTTCGGTTTCTTTTGAGTACGCCCTCCTATTCCCCACACGTAGAAAATAACAATTTAATGAACTTTTACTTATCTCGTATGCTATTTGTCTAAAAAGTCACGATTTCAACTTACAGATTAATAATATTCAATAAGTGTCATCACTGACTTAGTAGACTATAATTACAAAAATTGTTTTTCAGCCCCTCTACCTAGGCTTGACTTCAATCATTCGGAAAGTGATTTCCGTGTGTGACGAGTAACGTTTGAATTTAGCCGATGACTGAAAATTCAGCCGAACGGCGTTGACCTGATGAAAAGAGTGATAAGTCCGCTCTGTGGAGGAAATGAAGCTATAGATCATACCGTCAGGGCTCACTAAATGACGAATGTCCGACCCAGTTACCGTAGGCTAATTACAAGGGACCTTTTTCATTCAGATTTTTTTTCTTTTAAAGCTCCACCGAGGGACCTATGTTCAGTGAAAAACGACTTCCACTGGGAAAAAAACGCGCGAGAAAAACCTGTCAGCGGACGCGTTGAGAGTGGAAACTGGATTAGCACAAAAAAAAACAAAAAAACTGGGAGCTACTTTAGAAACAAGGGAGAACCCTTGATTTCCATACCAGGACTGCATCGTTAGTGGAAGGGCTTAACCACTGTTTGAGAATGGTCGGCCTGTCCAGGGACATCAGCCATGTGTAACTGCAGACTTAATGTGGGGTCAGGGCAGGTCACTAGGTCAATAGTCGAGGGTCGAGAATTGACCGAGCATGAGGTATGACAATTAAAGTAGAGTTTAATTATTTTATATCACAAAAATGCAGAATGTAAAATTTTCTCAAAAATGTAATTAAGTACCTTTAGTGTAGAGCTATTAAATAATACGTAACCTGAAGTGAACAAATATCACAAATGTATATATCACGCCTGTTGCTAAACATAAGAGTTAAACAATAAGGCAAAAAGCCTTTTTGCATTCCTGTTGAAATGCAGCAATATTGATTTCGTAATTGTTACAAAATTTTTTAAGAGGGCCTTTTATTATTTAGTATTATGTCTCGTGACCTGCTAGTTAGAGAGACTAGCACTAGGAGGTATAGAGAGAGCGGTGAGCACCTATCCAACCAATCTAATCCCCAAACACTGTCATTACATTGCACCACTCATCCCTACAATCCTCCTCAGAGACTAAAACGGTGGCCTCATGACCTGTTATAAATACGTGACAGTGGGAGTCCTGGCAATGTCCAGTTTCTCCAATCATGTCCTGATAGCCAAGGGCTCTCTCGTTCTTGGTCAGCCTCCACTGGCTCTTATGCGGTGACGCGGCTGTTGGAGGAACGTGGGGGAATTCCCAAGTCTCCACTTCCTCTTTCTCATGCGAGAGAGGTGACAACCATGTGGACTTGGGAGGTCTCTGGACTGTTTGTAAATACTGTATGAATTAGCGAGTAAATGAAGAATTGTAAATATGTTATAAATGAGAACATTTATCACAATTACTTATTGCCCAATAAGGCAGATTGTAATTTTATCATAATAAAATTGTTTTTTATTATTAGCATTATCTAACCATGAAACCTTTCAAAAAAAGTCTGAGAGCAAAAATCTACGGTAAATATAAACCCACCTTATATTTATCATATCTTACAGTTAAAATCCTCTGTTCTAGGTTTAGGTATTAGTGTTAGTGTTTTCCACGGTCGCAAGCTGAAGGTGAGCCTCATCGCCTAGTGAGTGTATGCGTATTGGACTTATTAACAACAATCTGAAAGTATTATATTTTATGCACTCCTTAACATGCATCTGCGAATGCAGCACGAGGGGACAGCTGTAATTACAAATTTATTTATTTATTTTTGTCATTGTATATATATTATCAATAAAGAGATTTTAAAAGAAAAAAACAAATCCTCTGTATCCACTATTCTCAGGAAATCTGTCCCTCTCAATACCCACCATGTTTCATCTTATACTCTTAATACTCTTAATACCCATCATCGTATCGTATCGGTACCTGTACGTACGGTACTGGTACGTTTGATATAAGTATTTATTTTGACAATTATTATTAATATAGTTTATTATTACTTTGAGTATCGATATCTAAGTATCAATTAGATTTTATGCTTATAAACCCATTGCTGCCACATTGTAAAAATCTATCATTTATTTATTTAAGATTATTTGTCAATCTCCTTATTTTTTTTTTATTTTTAGTTCAATTACAATTGGCCAACAGGCAATGTTGTACAGCTTGAGTTAGCCTAAGGTAACTATTTTCAGCACCCGAAAGGATTCCACCTTAGACCCCTCTGGGAAATTATCTGTGTGATGTATTATTTCTTTCTGATTGGGCAGGATTGGATTTAGTTATTTGTACATTGTTGTATATTGTTGATTTAGTTATTGTTCATAGGGGACATGGCCTTCATACAAGGCACGCAGTAGCTTATTCAGTCAAGTGTTGATAGCAGGCTGCCGATGACATACCCTTGAGATGATTACCCGGTCTCGGCCAGTGCAGAAGTAACAGAGGAAGCAGAACGAGGCAAGAGCAGCGCCCTTGGCAGCGAACGGAGCGAATCGGCGACAATGGCCATTCTGTTGTGACTAGTCCTTCTTTTTGCAAGACCTTGGCTGTTGGCTCCGAGACCCCGTAGTGTGGAGTGTAGAGTCAGCCCTGGTACTCAGGGGGGAAAGTGTTCTGCTGGTGAAAGGGAAGCCTCCTGGATAAGGGAAAGGAATCGCATATTGTATCCTCAAAGGTAACCGATTCACCGGGATCTATGGAAGTCTGCTCGGGATAAGCTAACTAGATTTTCTTTAACAGGAGCAAGAAAGGAAAATATCACAAAGGCGTATTTCTAACTAGACTTCAAAAATAACTTTCAGCTGTAACCAGGTGTGGCCAAGTCAACCTTTTTCAATAATGCACGTCTTTCTATACTTAGCTGGTTCATTGGTGCCTCTGTTTTCCTTAAATCAATTTGCTTCCAACATAAAAATAATGTTATAAAGATAATAAGCAATGCATCTAACCTAAACAAAATACTAACATAATCGCTCATGATCATGAATAAAGTCTTCATTGGAATGCGTATAAATTTTTATTTAGGAACAATTATAGATGAAAAACCTAACAAAAAAAACAAACACAAAAAGCCATGGGCTCACTAGTTGTTATCAAATTTCTCTTCCATAGGTTATTTGTAAACATATTGTCTCGGAAAATTGTCTCACTCGTCTTCGACCCAGCCTTGCAACCACCAAACGAATTCAACCTTACAAGAAAATCTCCTGACCAAGAATAAGAACTGCTCATAAGTGGAGGGATGGCATGGTTTGTTTGCGCAATTAATGGCAACAGCAAATATTTAATAAGCGCCGAATGTACTTTCACTTGCACGCAGAAGATACTTCCTCGGGAACTTTGTTGCAAAGACAAAGAAGAGGTCGTGGCTCTCTTGTTCTCTTCAGATCATTGCATAAATATTTCCGTAGCCAAGCCGCCGTCATGCCTTACACATAATTAATACAGGCTACACAGTACACACAAGAGACCATTTTCAACCGTTTCCTACAATGAAATAACGCTTTCATGCCATGTACAGAGTTTAAGAACTCTTTGTGAATAGGTGAGCGATAGAGAATTTTCAACCGTTTGATGATGACACATCCCATCATGAAAACACTTTCGGATACTTTGAAAACTTGACTTACAACTTATTAAACTATTATGTAAAGAAAAGTAAATTTATACAACGATTAAATTGTTCGAATAACTACAGACCCATCAGCCATATGAAATTTCTGTAACTAACTGAAAAACCACATTGTTTTCTAAATGAATTTGTATTATTTATAATTTGCTAATGCGAGTTGGTAGCCTTTGCTGATCCAGTTGATATCGGCGAGATGAATATATAATAAAATTAAAAACATATTTCCATACTGCTGATATATACATATATATTAATAATATATATACATTGTCTACTGATAATTTTTGTAAAGATCATTTTTTCATCAAACCAAGCCGATATTCCAAACAAATTCATTCAATCAGCTAAACTAAACGAAGTATAATTATCGGGTTTATGATATCTGGTATGAAACCTCTCGCCCTTCTTTTATGGCGTTCAATCAGTAAAGGTTTGCGATAAATCATTAGGACAAAGTTTTTATTAATATTAGTGAATTATAAAATTGTGAGTAATAAAATTTTGTTTCTAATTTACTAGCATGAATTTAGAAGAATTTTTAGCAGTGTACAGAAGGAGGTAATTTTTAATAGTATATAGTAAGGTGGAATCTTCAGATAGAATATAGAGCCAGGATGTGAGAGCGTTCGTCTTGAGCGAAGGTTCAGGTTACAGCTTACAGTACGAAATAAGACGACTGTAAGATATATTGGAGCATGAAGCCAACAAATGATCGTGAAGAATACATTAGTTCAGTGGATATTTCGACATGTAACATTTATACTTAACAGGGAATGCATCAAGCTGAAAGAGCGCCTTCAGAAATTGTGACAACCTGCATCAATAATTGTTAAGAAGGAATCGTGTTAGATCCATTTTAGGAGACTCACGTGCAGATGCTAATGGAAGTCCACCGAACCACACTACACTTACCTAAGGATTTAGAGCTAGAGAACAATGTATTCATTATTTTATAGATGACTTTTTTTAAGTTTTTTTAAAAAAAAACCTAGAATCTCTTATAGTTTTCACTCCTTTGGCAATCTGTCGGTTCTGGTGACAGTAATACGACTGTTTCATCTAAAGACATAAAATATCATACACGGATCCATTTGATGACAACGTGAAAATACCAATAAAAGCACTAAGTCCCATTAATTATACTCTGTAATTAAATTATAAATATTTGTATAAGAGTAGGATACCAAATCGAATTCTTTAATACTAATAATATTAATAACGTCTAATATATTTTGGGTCTTCAAAGGGCTTTTAACAACAAGAAGACATCAAAAACTTTCATTAGCACTATGTCCATAACGCTCCTAATTGGAATAGAGGGATGAAATTATGAAAAGGAGAGTATTGATGATGGTAAATGTAATTATATCCTCGCAAAAAAAAAAATTAAATCTCTAAATATTTACTGTTACTGAATAATTGCGAAAGTATGAATTCACCAACGAGAGCTATAGGAGCCTTCACATTTTGATTTCCGACATTGTAAACCGAAGGTGAGTCCCATTACCTAGTCCTGTATATCGTATTTTGACCTTTTAACTTCAAAAATATTGTTATTGTAATTCTACCCTCCTTCGAATGCATCTGCGTATGCAGCAAGAGGAGAAATTTGTAAATAATGTTGATAAATAAAAAAAATCACATTTTGAAACCATGGACTAAGCTCCAGCGAAATGGAGGAAAACAGGCCGAGATCAGAAAAGACTGTGTCCGACCACGTTAGTGATGGTTTCTTTGATCTCCCATGCCTGGGAAATGTGAAGGTCAACCCCGCCAAACTCTCAGAAGACATCTTAGACAAAATGGTTCTGGATTTTTGTAAGTAATTTTACATAAATATATATATACAATATCAATTTTTTATTACTCTGCGACCCCATCTGGATTTCATTCCTTTATAACTACATTTACTTACATTCTGCACACCTCGCCATGTCATGGCATTCATACGCATCCTTATAAACGTACTGACCTGTGTACAGTTATAATGAGTATTTTCGATTGAGAAAGGTGATAATAAAAAGTTTTCTTTATTTCTAAGTAATTACAAGAAAGATTTTGAAATTGAATTGATAATTTTACAGTTACGGTATGCAGCACTGGGCTTTAAAACATATAAGATGTGACAATAAAAACGATCTACTAAAGTAATTTATATTTTAGACAAATTAAACACGAGTGTGTATATTTAATGTTTTTCACTAGTTCCGAACGCATGATATTACGAATGCGGCTTATATCCTTATTTGCTGAAGCATGTGAAGCTTTCAAAATATGTAATCATATCTTGGAGGCACAGCTCAGAGAAACAGAAGAAAAGGGAATTCGAGTAATGTAGCCGAAAAAAAGTCCCCCCAGCTGAAAATAGCGATAAGTAATATCTATGACTGTTATTCGCTAGATTTGTCATGGAGAAGCTATCCTGGTTCGGGTTCCAAGGACTCTTTTCCTAGTAAATGGGGGACGTTTTATTATTTCCTGGCCCTAGCATGACTAACGTGAGTGACTCGACGGCACGAACACTGGCTATAAATATTCGACGGAGCTATTTTTCAATGTATAGTTTTTCTGTCTCTTTAGATTGATCATTCATTATGACTTTACTATTGCCTGCCTTAAAGCTACTGGACAGCTAAATGGTCTGTAGTATACTTCTGCCAAGCGAGAGTGAATCTTCTAAATCTGCTGGAATAATGCTCCTCCCATCATCATTTATCAGCGGACTTTAATTTCAGGTTTTAGGCGGAGTGACATTCAAGCCGAAGATTGAGATTCTGAGTGATCGCGTAATCTTAATACTGACGGACTGACGGATTTCCAGATATTTCGAAATCCAAGCCTCAATCACGGGAAGTGGAGGGGAGATTGACAGTCTGAATGGCGGTGTAGTGGCAACCGTCAGTTTACTACAAGCGGTGAGGACGAACGGGTGGGTGTTAAACAGAGCTCTTGACTTTGACGATTTACTACTTCGTGTTGATTGTGACGAAGCTTTATCGAAGCTTATGAAACATTATCTGAACTGTAAAGTAAAGTTCATCCTAGCTATATGAGCAAGTACAAAAAACAAACAGTGTTAGAAAAGAAGCCTACAGCTGCAGTCAAGGACGTTACTAAAAAAATTAACAGTTTACGTTGCAACTATAGACAGGAGCTTAAAAAATATGAAAAATTCAATGATGAGTGGGTCTGGAATGGATGAAGTTTACAACCGAGTTTAGATACCGAGTTTGAATCCGTGGCATTCCAAGACCACGTTAACTACCTATAATACCTACCCTGTTCCTCTTCTCCTGAACATAGTGCACTTTGACGATTTACTACTTCGTGTTGATTGTGACGAAGCTTTATCGAAGCTTATGAAAAATTATCTGAACTGTAAAGTAAAGTTCATCCTAGCTATATGAGCAAGTACAAAAAACAAACAGTGTTAGAAAAGAAGCCTACAGCTGCAGTCAAGGACGTTACTAAAAAAATTAACAGTTTACGTTGCAACTATAGACAGGAGCTTAAAAAATATGAAAAATTCAATGATGAGTGGGTCTGGAATGGATGAAGTTTACAACCGAGTTTAGATACCGAGTTTGAATCCGTGGCATTCCAAGACCACGTTAACTACCTATAATACCTACCCTGTTCCTCTTCTCCTGAACATAGTGCACTTTGACGATTTACTACTTCGTGTTGATTGTGACGAAGCTTTATCGAAGCTTATGAAAAATTATCTGAACTGTAAAGTAAAGTTCATCCTAGCTATATGAGCAAGTACAAAAAACAAACAGTGTTAGAAAAGAAGCCTACAGCTGCAGTCAAGGACGTTACTAAAAAAATTAACAGTTTACGTTGCAACTATAGACAGGAGCTTAAAAAATATGAAAAATTCAATGATGAGTGGGTCTGGAATGGATGAAGTTTACAACCGAGTTTAGATACCGAGTTTGAATCCGTGGCATTCCAAGACCACGTTAACTACCTATAATACCTACCCTGTTCCTCTTCTCCTGAACATAGTGCACTTTTGGGACACATCTATAATCTTATGGAGTCAATATGAATAAATCTGCCCGCCGACTAGGCCACCAGCAAAGGTCAAAGACTAGAGGTTTACCCCTATCTCTCTTTGACGCCCACCGGGGAGCGGCCGGGTCGAAGAGACCCTATCAACCCGACACTCGGATTTACACAGTTATTATATTTAATTTTTTGATAGGTTCATGACTAAACGGTTTTATGCCATAAAGTCGACCAACTAACCTTTACACATGCATTCACAAATTTCTAATCCTCACTAACAACACTTTACAATATATTTTTCGACAGCACCTAGCTTGACTGCTACAGATAAAGGAGTCTCACAGCTTTACAATAAAATCAAAATATAAAGTTGTTTAATATCTTTAAATGATGTTTTGAAGAACGGATTTTTTTTTTACCTGACACTATTAAGCCCATGTTCAAGCATAAGTTATGTTATGTATCACCGTCAAAATAAAATTTAATGTATATATCCTGGATACGAATCTCATCTGTCATATTTATTATATGTTTTAAATAATGTATATTGGCTATTTTTGCGGAATTTACGAAGCCCTGTTATCGTTTCGAAATTCCCAGTCCCCACTTTCAGAACTCTCTCTCTCTCTTTCAGTCCCAGCGACTCTTTTCACACCTAAGAGATAAACGGCTCATTCGCCCTATGCAATCGCTAAGACAAAGATATCAGACAGGACAGGACAAAGGGTCCAGATAAAAACAGTGCTCGTGGGAGGGGGGTCCATTGTACCCGTGGGAACGATCTGCTCTTCCGAATCTTCCCTGCTCGGCTTTGGCCACGGGCTATGCTTCACGTCACGAGGGCTATTATTTATAGGGAAGCTACAACTATGAAATCATCTTAGTTTTTTTTGTATGTAGTTTTTGCTGACCTACTCGATGCTTTTATGATATGTATCAATTAGTTTGTCCAAAATTCATCGTAGAATGTTTTACTGTCACCATGAAATCGGATCGATTTCAGCCACATTTCCGTAACAAAATAAAAAAAATAACGATTTTCTCTCGTTCACATTTCATTAAAGTGTATCACTCAGTTTTTCACAGGTTATGGACGACATATTGATTATCATGAAGAGGTCAACAATTTATCATTCCGATGACCTTCATTGAAAAACTAATTTATGATGATATATATATGTTGACGATATGTATTCCTGGGTCTTGTTCTTGAGATACGATGTTCTGTCATTTAGCAGTATTTATAATAAATATTTCTTTTAAAATAAATAAACATTTCTACTTTCTAGGAGTGGATGGAAACAGTGCTCTCGCCGGTATGCATGTTTCTTTTGGCCATTTGGAAATTAGATGTTTTCGTAATATCGTGACAAATATATCTTTCATCGCTGTCTCTACTATTTGAGAGTTATCAGAATCTAATATTAAAGTCGAAATTTGGACGAGTCCCCCAAAATATCTGACTATAATTTATTGTTAATATGATAAACATATATATCACTCAGTTTTTCACAGGTTATGGACGACATATTGATTATTATGAAGAGGTCAACAATTTAATATTCCGATGACCATTGGAAAAAAAGGTGTATACCAAACTTTATTTGGATATATATCAATTTTGGGAGATGTTTTTAGCCTATCTTGTATACCTCTGTAAAATATTAGAATATTCCACTGATTACCTGGGCTTATAATTCTTTAAAAAAAAATCTGTTATCTCATCCATGCTTAAAGTGGAATTGATTATGTGATGTGAATTCAGTTGATAACTTATATATTTGAAATTCTACTAATTCACTGCTGTTTAGACCCACAGCATATGGGGATATATGAGGTCGAATCTCTTTACAAGACCATTTTTAAAGCAAATGCATCATTTTAAGGAGAAATTTTGGCTACCTACTCTTCCTCGATTTCATCCCCCACGGGTTTCCTGATTCCTGGACTAGGATTCTTATGTGAAATTTACAGCCTAATACAGATAGTAAGCTTATTAGTCTTTAATTGTTGTGGTTATTATCTTATCTTCCTAAGCCAGGAGCAGTTCCGTTTTTGACCATACCGTCTGGCAAAGGTGACGTAGGACCAATTGTTGGCTCTCACAAGTTTATTAGTTCGAGCCTCTATATTTGATGCATACACGATACTGTCTCTACTTGGTATGTATTATGACTTTGTCAATAAACCTAGCTTGTGTAAATGTCACATTCATTGATCAGTCTTGAGTCTTTAAATGTCTCAAGTTTCCTACTTAGCTATCCTGGATTACTATTTGAATAAATACTAAATTTAATCGGACCAATAATGGGTAGAAAATATACTGACCTTCGTATACTTTTACTCCGGGAGCACACTCTTCTTTTCCTGCTCATAACGAAATATTTACGATCATCCCTGTTAGGACTTTCAAGTGATATCATCTCCAGACATTATAGACGAGACAGAATACTGGCTCCTAAGCGAGTAAATATCGGTGGAAAGCAGGGGGTAATGCCCAATAACTCAAGGGTAGTTAGCGAAGAAATAGGCCGGTAAGGGGATATTGGGGACAATTTATCGACGCCAGTGATTAACTGCCCCCAGTAGAGATAAGTGACAGGCTTCTGTGCCGATCGATAAGTCTTCTTAGGTGGGTCTTATCCAGGGCCGGCTGGACGAGACAATACTTCCATTGAGCTATTGTCGATAACTGTAGGTAACTTCTATCCTATAATCGTATGAAGTGCACTATTTCATCCAATGATCAGAGGCCTGTCATGTTTAGCATTTCATTGGGATTTTCGGAACCAGAACCCTTATGTTTTCACCCGTGTGTCTTGTAGATATTATTTAATAAAATAAATGTATAAAAATGATTGCCTTCTAGTTGAAACCTGAGTAAATGATATCTTATATTTACTCAAAATTTCTGAACTCTCAAAAACTTATCCACATATTTTTTTACTGAGGACGATTGAAAACTATTTAAGTAATGATTGTCGGTCTCGTCAATGTACGTTTATTAGACGTTCATTGATTATATATTTAAAACACAGCCACTTTTATGGGTCTTGGGCTCCTGCCTATACTCCTCGTCTTATTCCTTTGTTCCATCCTTCTGTCGTAAATCATGTATTCCTCTTTCTTTATTCATTTACGTTTCATAGTGTTCTTACTTCTTCCGTTTTTCTGATACTCACTGCTGATATTTTCATCTTTGGTTTTCTTTCGTTTCAGTCCTTAAGTGACAAGGGTTCTATCCGATTCTATAAAGAGTCACAGATATAGTCTTCTGACTATATTCCTTCAAGTCTTACATCGATTGTGATAATTTAATCCAGCTTCTTCGCAAACCAATGTTTTCTTTAATACTTTGTATGTAAATTTGTTAAAATCCAATAAAGAAGTTTAATAATTTGTCCTATTTTATAATTCTGTCATGCATATTGCACATACTGTTGATGCAAATAAGAAAACCCATAAAACCTGTTTTCTGGGGGCTATTGAGTAACATTTTTCCATTTAGACATCAGATGTAATTTTCTGCCTCTTCCAACATGAGAACAAGTTCAACTTTATGTTTTTTATTGAAGGCATATTTCAAATATTTTCCTCTAATACTTCTCGAATTAGGAACATGAAACATGAGGGAAGGCAACATGTTGTGGGTAAATAAAGAGGGGGGGGGAGTTGACAAATCTTGTTCCTTCTATACTCAGTGCAGGTATCCATCACAAAAATAAATGCGTCAAAAGAATTATCAAAACGACTATTATTTCCTTTATCCCTTTGCAAAATGGTTGAGTAAATTAGGTTTTAAATTATTATTCAATTTTCTTTAGGTTGGAAATCATGAAGTTATTTTATATTGAAAATACGATACAAGTATTTTATAACATTGTACTAGGGCCTCTCTGCAGTGTTGCTATTTATTTGCTTTTCTGGGGTACTCGTTAATTATAGCTCGGTTGGTAGAGCACTCGGCAAGAGTTAAGGGGCCTTGGGTTAGAGTCCCACTGGGTCACTATATTTTTTCTCTGACTAATAATTACCGTCCAGAGATTATGCCTGAGAAGGAATATTCACATGAGAGAGATCGCACTAGGGAACCCTGGACTACAGTTCAGTGACTCGAAAACCTTCCCAGTCACCCTGAAAGATAACCCGCTACATTTAACAGGCCACTCCAGCGGGCACAGAGCTGCTGCCTGGAACCTGGAGTTCTTCAGCGGACACTAAAGAAGACTTGCCCGCTATTGATTACAGTTCCAGCTGTCATACGGGGAACAGTATGTTCCAGAGTAACTGGCACCGTTTCAGCATTTAATTACTGCAATAGCAGCCAATGGCACTTATTCATATGTGAAATAATAGGTATTTGAGGCCTGGTAGGATTCTCATAAGGTTTCATGATATGAAATAATAAAATAATTAATCCTTATTTACAAAAATTATTATTAAATAAAAAAAAACCTCGGAAAAAATTGATTTATAGAGATGTACATTGGACTTAAAACCACAATTAAAAAAAAAAGAATAGTTTTTATAAAATATTATAATTTTTCGTTTAGGGTGTTACAGTGGGGGAGTACAACATATTAATAAGTTTTGGTTCTAGATATTTTAGATTTAGAAGAAATAAAAGGCCTGCTTGCTTCATGAGAAACAAATAATGCACATTAAGTTTGATATGCTAGTTACCTTCCGAGGTCCAAAACAAACATAGAGTCTCGAAAAGTAACCTAACAAAGGATAGGCTGCACTAGCCACAATAACTAATATTGCTCATCAATCGGGAAGTCAACAGACTTGAATGAATAATTTAAATTGTGGCAGTGGATTCCTTCAATATTACTTGGACGTAGCTGTCTTAGTAGCAATGATGTATATGTTCATTTAATCCTTTATTGTGCTAAAATTACAATCTGCCTTTTATAAGGCAATAAGTAATTAAGATAAATGCTCTCATTCATACCATATTTACAGTTCATCATTCACTCGCTCATTCATACAATATTTACAGACAGCCCAGAGACCCCCCAAATCCACCGCGAAGAGAAAGCGGAGTCTTGGGAAGTCCCCCACGCTCCTCCGTCAGCCGCGTCACCGGATACTAGCCAGTGGAGGCTGACCAAGAGCGCGAGAGCCACAGACGCTCAGGACATGATTGGAGAAACTGGCCATTGCCAGGACTCCCACTGTCACGCGTTTATAGCAGGTCACGAGGCCACTGCCGTTTCAGTCTCCGAGGAGGATTATAGGGATGAGTGGCGCAGTGCAATGACTGTGCTACAGGATTAGGGTGGTTGGAAAGGCTACTGTGGAATTTCATAAACTTGGAAGGGATGAGTTCTAGAATGTAGGGTATGTTAAGGTCGTTATGAAGGGTTTTGTTGCTGACATAATAAGGGGCATTTACTATTGTTCTCAGGACTTTTGATTGAAAGGATTGGATACGCTTGATGTTCGACTTTTTTGCTGTCCCCCATAGCTCTATTCCGTATGTCCAGATTGGTTTAAGTATAACTTTGTAGATTAGTAGTTTATTTTCTATTGAGAGATGGGATGTCCTTTGAAGTAGTCTGCACAGTTGTCCAAAGCGTCTGTTTAGTTCTTGTCTTTTTAGTCTCGTATGTGGGTTCCAGGTCAGTCGTTTGTCAAGATGGAAGCCTAAGTACCGTACTGTCTCGGATACAGGGAGAGGAATAGAATTAAAATAAACTAGTGGACAAGACTTGCGACAAAGGGTGAAGGTAATGTGGGAGCATTTTGCTTCATTAACTTTGATCCGCCATTGATTGCACCAATACTCGATCTCGTCAAGGTGTTTTTGAAGGTTATGGGATGCTATGTCGGGGATGTATATGTAAAACTATTTTTCGAATAAATTGAATTGAAATCAGTCTTAACTTAATGATAGTACGAGTGATAAATAATGAAATATTTTTCATAGTGATGTCTTCATACGAACAGCAAATGGGAAATAAACTCGAAAGTTTTGACTGAAATTAAAAGTTTAAACCTTTACGTAAGTAATTGTCTAAAGTATTACAGACAATAGCCTTTTCCTTGAAGTTTTTTTTTTTAATTTTAAATAAGAAATATATAAATTTTAGAATATTAACTTCAAAGATAACTAGTTAAGTTATTTCATCGTCAAAAGATTCAAACGGCAAAACCTGTATGTTTTGATTGTTAAAAATAAATAGCAAGAAGACCGAATGGTATATTTTAACTTTATCTAAGTGACAGTCGGCAGGTTTTTTTACTGCTTTAATTCAAATTCTACTAAAGTTAATTCTTTTACCACAGAGTATGACTCTGTCACACCATATGTAATATTAAGTTTGAAGATGGCTTTTACGATGACGAATGCCTTCCAGTTTATTGTCTGCGATCCGACAGTGAGTTGTCTAACGCACTTTCATCTTCGGCGAATGTCCGTGAAATGCTTCGTGACAATTGTAATCAGCACAGACGACGGCTTTCGAACCGAAACTGACGCATCACAGAAGTCTGATCGACAGAGTTCTACTGCAGCATGAGTTGGCAATATGTTTTAATTAAACAGGGGGTGTGTGGGGACTGCCTCCCCCCTAAAAAAAAGTCAAGTCTCCGAATATGAAATCTACACCACCCACACATGGAATGTGATACATTTAATACCTGCCCTAAAAGACTTTTTTTTTTTAATAAACAGACTCATATGAAGAAGAGGCAGGGACGTCCAGGGGAGACAATAGACAATTATTGGCCATGTTCGACCACTGGCCTTCATCCCTGCTCCCTGGATCGGCTCCCCGACTACCCATCGGCTCCGACCCAACCTTCCTTTATGGCTGTCCCTTACACAATACACATATGGCCTTCCTACCGGCCCAATTTCCCCTGCCTCTGTTTGAATAAGGGGAATCATATTCCCTTTTCGGGAACAAAGCCGGTCCCGGCAATGAATACTGAATGTCTCATATCTTATTACGAACAAATACGAAGCCTACTTCGTAGTATAAAACAAAAATATCTTGCCTCGACATAGTATTATGATTATGTAGAATGTATCTACTCAACTAAATGGTAATTAAAATCTAGCTCGTTCACATAGGAACATCTAATCATTCCGAAGGATGATCAATACACAGCAATTGAAAAACATACAAAATAGGTCGTCATAATCTTAAATTTGACACTTTATTAAACATGAGATAAAATATTAGTTTTTATAACTGATTAATTTAATAATTGCCCTTCATTATTTTTAAATATAGATTACGTTAATTAATAACTCTTACTCATGTTTTATGTAGATGGATATTTTTTTAAGTGAAATTTCGTGCCACCAGCTTGAACAAAGGACTCACAAAGACACAAAGACGGACGGACAGGCCTGATCACCGGTAAAAACAATAAGGGGTTCATTGATTTGAAAAACATAATAAACCAAAAAGAGAGGAAGAATGAAGATCCGTTGCAAAAAATTCAAGGTGAGAACTGAAACCAAATGTTGACATGAAATGAGACGATATTTTGAAAACAAAGCGATGAGAACGTTTGTTCAGTTTTATAAAACCGAAGGGGCGTTCTAGTTTTTCATGGAGATTCCGAAAAAGACAACGATAAGTTTGCGGGTAGAAGGTTATTTGATGGGCAGAGAATTTATATATATATTAATCATTGTACAATATATTATTTTTTTAAATAATATGAATGAAACTGACGAAAGCATAGAGTGTCCTCTGATGCTAACCAAGTGCCCATGTAGATGAATTCGATATTTGCATAAAATATTTTTTAAATATATTTATGGGGAATACAATGATTTGAAATTGATTGAAAGATCCCAGACATGACTTATTATCCGAGTCATAATATATAAAATAAGCGAATGTTTGTTGTGTTAGTCATTTTGCTATCGTGGCCGATGTTAAGAGAGAGTAGAATGAAAGTCGAACAATAGATTGGTCAAATTATAAACGAGTCTGTTACGTAACCTGCTTGAACTATGAAGCTATCATAACATCATTGTGTGGGGAAATTGCCATGAGAAAATGATGATATGGATTTAGTGAATCTTCAGAGAATGGAGCTAATAGCTCGCTTGGTGAAAGTTCTTTCGTGCTTTGTCGTCTTTCAATCTGTTCATCGAGTTCAGTCGACCGCGAAACTACTGTTGGGTCATTCTATGAGACAGTAGTTTCCATACAGTTTCCATCTGTTTTCTTTTATCATAGTAGGGAAAATTAAAATATTTATTAGAGTTTGATTTCATTGCTTAATGTTTTTTTTTACTGTTTGTGGCGCTCATTACATATTTCACAAGTATGTTCAACTAAATTATAATCAATCATAACTTCTCTGATCCTGAATGCTTTGGGATCCACAAAAAATACGACCCATATAACTCTATCGAATCATTGTAATAACACCACATCTCTTAAATCTAGATAAATTATCGAAATCAAAATTCATTATGTTTACACGTAAAATTCTCTTTACAATAAAAGAACACAACAAACTGTGCAAAATTTACACACAATAACCCGATCAATAGTAATTCTCACACATCCTAACAGTTTTTTTTTTTTACAACTTTATTATGATAAAATTACAATCTGCCTGATTGGGCTATAAGTAATTGTGATAAATGATCTTATTTATACCAATTTACAATTTTCAGCTAATAGTTAGATCGACATAATCGCAGAAGCCAACCAATAGAAAAATATGTTTAAAATTCTTTCAGAGAGTATATAAAAGTTATTTTAAAAATTTGCTATTAAGGTTTTTAATGAATTTATTATTGTAGGACCAAAATAAAATCACCAAGTTAAAGCGTGAAGCATGAGCTATTTGTTTTGCGCAATATAAATATTTATGTGAATCAATATGTAAATTTACGTTTTGAAATTTCTGAACCCTGATAAAAACAATTGGGTTAGCCCCGTGCGTTAAGTGCCCTGGACCCCATCAAATACCGAGTGCGTGTGCCCTTCATTAGGTTAGGCTGAGTGGCCTGAACTGATATGATATTTATTTTTTTATGTTGTGTAGCGTCCATTGATAACTTCTACACTTCTGATATCTACAAACATTACATGACATCGGGCTCAGTGAGCCACAACGGCATTAACGATTTGGGTGATTGACACAATTAAAAGTTGCAAAAAAACGAATTTAATAACAGCTTCAATGGCTTTTAGCAGTGTTAGTTCACTAAAATGCAATAATACTGTTTATTATTCATGATGTTGAGATTTTTGTAAAAATAATATACTTAATATGATAGAAAAATATTATTTTTTTCAATCAATGGTGCAACCATCCACTTACAGATTCAACGCCTCTTTTGCCTGCGATTCAGTCCTGTAGTCCAAGTAGATTTCTGTCCATAAAACCATAAGTTATCCCCGTTTTCAATAGTATCGACCACTGGTTCACAAAGCTTTTAAAAGATCTTCTTTAAGCTTGGAGATGTTGTCAGTCTTTCGTGATTGGCCAGCCCTAGCGCAGGCAAGCTCTGTGCGAGGACAGGGCTGCTCAGGGTCCTTTAGATGACTAATTTTATTTTTCCATACCATATCATTAACTTGATTAGACCAAAGTAGAACTTAGTCGCGTATGTATGCGGACGATATTGGCATCTAAAGTACCGGAGCGCTGAAGACCGCAGAAATCGCAGCCGAGCTCAATGTCAATCAATATCAGACTCAACCCAGCCAAGGCCCAAGGGATCATCTTCTCTTTCCAACATGACAAAATGAGTCTCCAACAACATTCACCGAGAAGGACCACGATGTCACTAACAACATTAGCTACGTTAGCACGAGGCAACTCTGACTGATGCTATTGATATATCCGAGTGTCCCGAGACCAGAACCACTGTTTGGGACTCCACTGTTCACTTTCAGCAGTTTCAGGACTGGATTCTCCTCTCCTCACTCTAGCACACCTCTCTTTCGAAAATGAAAGCGTCTGATGCACAGTTCTGCTTGAATGCTACCGCTTTTCCTGGAGAAGTTTGTTAGTTTCGAGCCTCTCAATGATAGCAATTTAAATTTAATTCAGATCCATCGTGAAAGCAACTTGGGCTATTTTTTTTTTCCAATTTAAAATGCCAGAGCCTACTGAGGTAATATATCAGGCAGCAGGCCTAGGTGATAAGACTCAAGTGTTTTAACCTGAAGCAGATGGAAGGAAATAAATTAAATGAGAGCGATAGCACCAAGATCTATTCGGCAGTGGAGGAGAGTATACGGGACGGGAAAATAAATGGCTCTTATTTTGACTTCTCACCAACCAACCGCTTTTCTTTTCCCGTATTTGCTTTTGTTTATTTTTTCTCTAATAATTTATTTTACATTATTTATTTATTCCATTAAACTAATATTTGGCTAGCTTGCTGACGAAATTTGCCTGACAAAGGCTTAATGTCAGGACAACAAACATTCTTTTAAGTAACGTCTCCAACCTCCAGTCAAGGAACAAAACAAACCACATTGAACCCTCGGCACCTTCAGGTAAAATCAAGCAGACTATTTAAACAGATTAAGCAACCTCTCACCTACAGTCTTCAGTATATTTTACCTAGTCCTCTACAAAGTCTTCCCTGTAAATCATGATATTATTGTGAGTAGTTTTCATTATTTGAGTGTTTCTAACTCTTCATTGTTTACTGTAAGATCCTCAATTTTCGAAACAAAAAAAAATGGTCACATTAAGCATTCACGTAAACATAACCTTGACTTCATTTAAAATTTTAGATTTTAACCCTTTGGAGTCGCAATTTAGTTTTAACTTATATAAGTTTGTATATTCGATGCAGATATGAGTGATTTACTTTTCGTTTGAGACGGACACTATTGGAATAAAATTAATGTTGAAAAAAAAACAACATTGAAATGTTTTTTTTATCTTTCGCTAAGAAGCTACTTAAGTGTTCTCAGTTCAAATCGTTACGAGGTGATTTTTTTCATAGTTAAGGACCCAAAAATACGAAAAAAGAAACAAAATTGAAAGTTATTTGTAAAAAAAACGCTTTTAAAGCCAATAATTGGTTTCTTGTCAAAGTGTTAGGTATTATATATTTTCTAAACGTTTTTCATTGATCAAAGAGAGCTAGGAGGAATAAAATGAAGATCTTTTTTAATCATGAATACTATGTTATATTTACGTAGAAAAATATCTTAATAATTCTTTGGTACGATCCTTTCAGTTGGGTAATCTATCCCACATTATAAAAAATAAGTATTTTTTTTCGATTTCTAATTTAGAACCATTATCTTTGCAAAGAGGTAAATTTTACACACTAAATACAACTTTCATCCCCCCGTTTCACAAAATCATTCTCCGTCTAAATTCTAAAATTGGAGTTCTGTGCGATATAATATTATTATAATAAAATTAACAAGAGGTCACTGATGTATTTACTGTTGTCATCTATGTATCTGTGTAATGTAATCAACTGGTTATTTAAAAATTTCCAGACCTTTCATTTCTTACACATTCCATTGTTATGTGAGGATCAATTTCCCTGTCTCTCACAATAATGCTTATTTAACAAAAAAAAGTTTACGACAGCCCTAAGCTATCATATTTTTTAACCACTCTCATTCATAAAAAGGATTTTTTTTTATTTGTTTTTTTTTCTTAGCTCTCTAATTATAAGATTAAGGATGAGGGAAAAATAAAGGGATATTTGGGTTGAGTACTACTTGTACTAGGAGCACCTGCTTGAAGGTGGTTTGAGGGAATTAAGGAGTGTAGGAAGCCTCGGTAGAGGTTGATAGTTGCGGTACAGTGGTGAGAGTCCACTGGTGGCTGGGCATAAAAAGAATTTGACATGTTTTAATTATTTATATACCATCAATTGGGTGAGTTAATTACGGGATTGATTTATTATTCTGTTTATTATTTATTTATCGCTTTTTCATAGTATAATTTATAAAACTGATGGACCCATTTCTGTAAATTTCATGTCCAGTGCAACCAATACTTTTAAATTGTTATATATTGATGTTTTGAATGATTGATTTTGTTTGGCTTCGTGATTTTGTTTGTCATCATAGCACTTTCGATTTTAGCGACCGAAGATGACTGCTTAAAGGAAATTAATGGAGGAATTGCTATTTAATTATATCCTTCCACAACCGGCACAAACCATATAGCATTATTTAAATGAAAGAGAAGTCCTAAAAATTAAGAGTAAACAATTTAAAACAATGTACGAGGTCCATTAGATGATGAGCTGTTCCTCCCTACTCCCATTACGGCTACCGTCCCTGTGCCTCCCATCACGGAGACAATAACACCCCGAGAGGACAGGCAATTAGAGAGAGAGATATGGAGAGAGAGAGAGAGAGAGAGAGAGAGAGAGAGAGAGAGAGAGAGAGAGAGAGAGAGAGAAGTAAGAAGAATGGAAGAAAGAAAGGAAGTGGCGTTATTGAAGTGAGGTCGGACCCATTTAGTGCTCCAGTGAACCTCTGGCCATTGAACTTGAGCACGGCGCTCTGGTTAGAGTGAACCTTCACGACACTACCACTCTCCAGGCTGACTCCTCAACTGCGATAGTATTCAAGAAAACAACCAGTTGAACACAGTCTGTGATAATGTCTATAATTTGTATATATCGTGTAATTTATGTACTGGGATGTATTTTTTTAAAATGAATACTACTCGGTGTCTCCCAAATATAGTTAATTATACAATATAACAACTCTACACAATCAACCTCACTGTCCCTTATTTGGGAAATATTTCTGACAACTTAATAAGGAATATATTGAAGAAAGCTGGCTGGCATTGGCGTGGTCTTTAAAAGTAATGTCGCATTAGGCAACGTTTTCTCCCAAACTAAGGACCCCCATTCAGTTGAAAGATAGGTCGGAAGTGTGTACCGTGGGATAACGGGGAATGCAGTAAATGTAGGGGGAGAACTCGATATCTTGCTTTGAAAAATAAATGAACTAAACTATAACAATGTTATATTTACATGAATTTATTAAATTGTGCAGAGTGTCATTATCCAAGGATTGGTGAAGAAAAGTAGATAGCTAGAGGGGTTGCTCGACTCATGGCTACAAAATAACAAGCCCTCTCCCCTCCCCTTAAAGACTCTCTCTCTCTCTCTCTCTCTCTCTCACTCTCACCCTCATCAGTTTAGATGAGGATTTTTAAAAATATTATTTAAATTGGATACAGATCAGATACAAAAGAGTGATTTTGTCAATGAGATTGACTGCTGATCGAGAGTCAATTTTCATTCATTCATTTTCAATCAAAATCTCGTTTTTGTGGTTCTCTGTTCAAATGAAAACATTAACACGTCACCTAAATGCCAAATGTATCAGTATTTAATTATGAAACTTTAGTTTTTGCTTCGATATTGAGTATCATATTGAGTAAAATATACAACTGATAGTGTGATGCCGGCGTGGAGTGTATATATTTAGAAATAAAACACCTTCTGTCTTTCAACAGCTTTATTGATTTATCCCCGAAAGTTTTCAACGGACTAGTCTGACAGGAGTTGAGATGTAACATTCATGAGATACATAAACAATTTGTTCACGTTCAAGGACAAAATGTCATGTCCAATATAAGAAACGACTATAACAATTCTCGGATTTAAGTAAAACCATGCATTAATTAATCTGAACATAAAAATAAAATTAACAGGACAGTAAGAAATAGATAATATAAAATATAACAACTTTACATTATTTTTATTTTATTCTAAATAGCTTTACTCGAACCGTTTGAAGAGGTCTTAGTCGAAAACATTGGGATATTAATCAATAAAGCTGTGGAGAGACGAGAGGTTTTATAACTGAATTTAAAAATAGTTGTTCCTTGGATCTCATAGCCTCGCCATTTTTATACTAATTATTATCAACTAAATCATATATTTTGAAATGTATACAACATTTTCGACAAAAAGTACTAGGGATTATTTCCTCATCTCAGGCACTAATAATCACCATTCAAAAACGTTAAATAGCCCAATTACTGACAAAAAAACATTTGATAATTAATAATCAATCTCTAATATTATAATGTAGACATAGGAGAAATCCACCAGAAGTTAAAATCTTGAATAGCTTTTTGAGGCGTGAATGGAAAATCATAAAAGTGTTTACTAAATCATAGCTAAAAAGGTTCATAAGAAAATGATTTATAGTGGAATTAAAACGCACATCTTTCGTATGTAATGTAATGTAATGTAATGGAGCGAGAATTTTTCATTCGTGGTTAACCTTACTATGTTTCATTTCGTTGGGAATAAAAATATACATATGAGTTCGACAAATGGGTAGCGCAGACGAATGATGCTCTACCGAACTCCACGAACTCATTTAAAAGTGATTAAAATATAAAACATGCAGAAAACTTCATTTGAATAAATTAAAGAATAATAAAAACCAAAAACATTCGCAATCCACCGCAGTTGTGAAGAAATAACAGCTTTCCCAAACAGTACCTTGCTGCTGGTATAACTCAAAAATATATAATCGAGAATAGCACTCAGAGCACTCATAATAACACCAAAAAGTAGTACATAACAAGTATGCAGATTGTAATTTTATAATAATAAAGTTGCTCTATCAATAAGGTTACACAGGTGGTCTGAAAAGTTTCCGGCCTCAACATGAAGATGATAATAAAATAAATAAAAGCTAGTGAAATAAAAGCTTTGTTAGGTCGGAAAGTCGTACAATTTCAAATCGTGACCGCTTGATTTAGTTGTTTGCTGGGTAAGGTTATCATCTATTTCTCATTAGTCACATTCAGATTGACATAAATCGTTAATTTCAAACCACATTGAAACAATAGTAACCAGATATTAAAATTAAATACACTTTTCATTGAATACTACGCAGGTTTCAGTTACAAGGTTTAATTTATTGTAATGACGAGTTATGAACTTTGAATTACTTATGAATGAGATTTACAATATTTATGTCAAGAATAGATGTTTTTTTGTCCATACTCATTACATTCATGACAATCTAGGAAAAACCCACGAGCTATAATATATTACAGTTATAATTAATTAATATTGACGTACAAAAGATACTCTTAATGTCACTTTACATCACAATTAACATACTGCCCTTTCAATTAGCCAGCACAATACCGACTTTTCACTCTCCCGCTCTCTTGTTTTCCGCCGATTGTGCGGACTAATCGAACACCACCTATCAGTCAATGACAGTACGGTGCAGTGATTACGATAATTGCTTCTTGTTATCCTGTGGGTTCGATTCCCGCAATAGAAATGAATCCCGAGCCGTATTTCGATTAAAAATTAACTCATTAAGTCGCTCGGCCCGCATTTCAGCGATAGCGGCCGAATAAAAATTACCTAATCAACCTGAAACTAATTAATAATACTTGTTAGTTTAGTGAATATATAATTACGGGAAGTAAAATAAAATTGAACGTGAACAATTAGACCAAGTAACTTCATTCCACTTCTCTCTCACATTTACGTTCGCTCAAGTCTCAGCGCAGAATTTAGGCTTGAAGTTCTTCTTTTTACCCTAAGGCTAGAGCCGTACTTTCAAAGATATTTTCAGGCTTTGGCGGATGAAAGAAATAAATTTTGTATAAGACACCAATAAATCTTAAAGTCAGGTTAGGCTCACAAAAAAAGTAAGTAACACGTGAAGCTGGTCATAACCAAATCAGCCGTTCGATATGCATCATTCACTCAGCAATTGATTGCACACCGCTGTATGCTCTTTTGAAATTCTTTCAATAAACATTCCATTCAATTTTAAGAAATTTTCGAGTTTAAATTGGATGGAAACAGTATACATTACATTAATACCTAAACGGGATGTAAACCTTGGTACCCATCCAATTGAATGTATGAAGTACATAGTGTCATTATACCCGAACAAAAGTGGCTTTGCGCATAAATAACTTTTTGGCATTTATTGTCTACCTTTGGATTGAAAGGATTGGATACGCTTGATGTTCGACTTTTTTGCTGTCCCCCATAGCTCTATTCTGTATGTCCAGATTGGTTTAAGTATAACTTTGTAGATTAGTAGTTTATTTTCTATTGAGTGATGGGATGTCCTTTGAAGTAGTCTGTACAGTTGTCCAAAGCGTCTGTTTAGTTCTTGTCTTTTTAGTCTCGTATGTGGGTTTAAAAAAATCCTTTCAATCCAAAGTCCTGAGAACAATAGTAAATGCCCCTTATTATGTCAGCAACAAAACCCTTCATAACGACCTTAATATACCCTACATTCTAGAACTCATCCCTTCCAAGTTTATGAAATTCCACAGTAGCCTTTCCAACCACCCTAATCCTGTAGCACAGTCTTTGCACTGCGCCACTCATCCCTATAATCCTCCTCGGAGACTGAAACGGCAGTGGCCTCGTGACCTGCTATAATCGCGTGACAGTGGGAGTCCTGGCAATGGCCAGTTTCTCCAATCATGTCCTATTGTATGAATGAGCGAGTGAATGATGACTGTAAATATGGTATGAATGAGATCATTTATCTGTATTATTATTGCCTTATAAAAGGCAGATTGTAATTATTGCACAATAAAGTTCTATGATTATATTATATTGTCTACCGAAGCATTGGCAAGATGTTAGAGAAGGAATCCTCACATTATTGAGCAGAGATAAGCCTTGCATAAAATACATTGCAAAGGTTACTGATAGAGGTAGTAAGGGTTTCCTTGGGACACGGATGGAGACAATCGACCAGTCGAAAATGAACTGCTAGCGTGCCCCCTCACTGTGAAACCTTTCATTATCTCCTAGCGCCCGCTCGAAGCAGGGAAGAAAACAAATAGAATGTGAATCTCTCTATTTGCTCAAGCCACACGGTTGACATCCACTCTCTGCCCTTATGACACTATGTTCTCAATTATGTAATAGACATTACCCCAAGTGTGAGACACGATTTCTAGTTTCTTATAACTATATCACATTTTTTTGAGCTACCAGTCTTGGATAATTCTGAAGGGATCCGAAGACAAATGGAACTCAGTGGCATTTTCCCAGAGTTGACTGTCGTGAGGGGTTAACAACTTCCTTTCTGAATATCTTTTTCCAACTTCTGTCTTAGTCGCTTTAGTTGTTATGGAGATCGCCCACTTTTGCAGTGCCTTCCTTGGCTGCTGAAGGTTCTCTACCCCAATGTGGGTATGGTGAAGTGGACCAGACTTTCCAATTGCTTTCATTCACTTTTAAAGAAAGTAAATATATTTATAGCAAAGTCTTGTGGCTCACGTGTTTCCTGGTAAGCTACAAGAAAGTACAGGCTATCGTGTAACTCGCAGGATCTGCAAGCACCAAAATCAATGACTGATGGTAAATGTGCCGCAAAGGTTACTCTACCTGTGATAGTTCTCTACAGGAGAAGTAGCAATTACAGCAATAGTCCTTTTATTGCAAACATATAACTATATAAAGTTCCCTGCGAAGATCAGTACTGGCAACACTGATAGAAGAGTGGAAGGCTACGGTCACATGCTATATGACTCAGATAACGAATTTCTTTTTCTTTGTACATTCTACCATCAAATGTATTCAATGAAATACCTAAAAACATTTCCTCACCTGAGCTCTGAGCTTTTAAGTAATCTCGATAAACATTTTATTTATTCTATTTATTTACTTGTTATCACATCTTCTATAGTTTATAACCGAATGAAATCTAATAACCATATCATGACTACGCGTCTCATGTTAAATTGAAAAAATGTTAGTAAGTAGAAAGTTTTCATAACTCCGTAGCAAACATTATGATTGAATTTTAACAAAATCTTAATACTTTGCTGTTTTTATTCCGTTGATGGTGAGTAATGACCCCTGCTTCTTCCTTGAGTGGATGGGAAGACACCATTAATTAAACCTTCCATGAATATTCAAACGACGCGGAAGTGCCTCGGGGCATTAAAGGGCGCACTGTCTTCCACGCCTCATTGTTTCAGAATTATAACTGTCCCCCTGAGAATCGCTATTAGAGTTTACAGTTATACACACCGCTATTAAAAAAAACTAATTGAGACCCTTTTGCTCACAAGAGCTCTCATTACGAGAACTTACCAGTTGTGGTTAACCTCCCCGCAGATAGTGCAACAGTGAAAGGTGGATTGCCATCGATACCAGAAAGGTTAAACGGCTGCTTCGGGTTCTTTCCGTTGGAAAAGTTCACCGTTTGTTATTGAGTATTATTTGTTAGTTCATTCGAGTAATAGAAGTGGTTTTTAACCTTTCGAGTGCTTTTAGAGTTTTCCGGCTGTCTCTAATGGTCAGTTCATGATCTGAGGTCATAGTGGTCAGGTGAAAGACATTCGGGCCAGCTGTAAACGTAATCAATATTCAAAATTCAACTTGTTACTCATTTGTTATTTCATTTTCCGGTAATGAATGGAGTAAGCTGATAACTCCTCCAACCAACCCCATGGTCGGGACTTCGTTTGTAGTTATAAATACTTATATAATATGACTTCGATTAGCTGTTTATACACCTCGTGGTCAAGGGTTTCATTCAAACGTTTGTAACAGATCAACAAAAAAAGCCACTCGTACATACTTATTGAGAGTCTGTCTGTGAATGAATATTGGTCATTAACATAAACCTAAGAGTATATTTCAATTCACAATCATGCTTGGGCACATTTTCATTTGTGAGAATCAAGTCTAGCTACACATATAATAAGTGAGACCAAATTATTGAAGTCCAAAGACTTGCTAGTTTTAGACATTTAGGAAGTCAATCGACATTTCTATGAAACTTCACTTGTGAAGACATTTGAATGGATTTAAGCGTAGTCTACACTTCAATTGGTCTTTTAATAAATTTTTCTACAGATTTGCTGTACTTAGGAGAATTTTAATGATCTGGTTCAGTGTTCTGGGGGCAGGGCATTTTGAAAGAACTTACGAGAAAAATTCCAAAAAAATGATTCACGTCGAAAATGCTGGCTTTTGTTTCTTATGATATTTATTTTCACCTCCTAAAATATTCTAATGGTATGTAAATCATTTTAACTGAACTTTTGTGCTATACATCCCGATTTAGAGGAGGAAGAGAAGAATACGATAGTTGAAGACCTCATTTCCATTAGAAGGATACACAACAGAAAGTTACTAGGATATGGCAGGTCACGAGGCCACTGCCGTTTCAGTCTCCGAGGAGGATTATAGGGATGAGTGGCGCAGTGCAATGACTGTGCTACAGGATTAGGGTGGTTGGAAAGGCTACTGTGGAATTTCGTAAACTTGGAAGGGATGAGTTCTAGAATGTAGGGTATATTAAGGTCGTTATGAAGGGTTTTGTTGCTGACATAATAAGGGGCATTTACTATTGTTCTCAGGACTTTTGATTGAAAGGATTGGATACGCTTGATGTTCGACTTTTTTGCTGTCCCCCATAGCTCTATTCCGTATGTCCAGATTGGTTTAAGTATAACTTTGTAGATTAGTAGTTTATTTTCTATTGAGAGATGGGATGTCCTTTGAAGTAGTCTGTACAGTTGTCCAAAGCGTCTGTTTAGATCTTGTCTTTTTAGTCTCGTATGTGGGTTCCAGGTCAGTCGTTTGTCAAGATGGAAGCCTAAGTACCGTACTGTCTCAGATACAGGGAGAGGAATAGAATTAAAATAAACTAGTGGACAAGACTTGCGACAAAGGGTGAAGGTAATGTGGGAGCATTTTGCTTCATTAACTTTGATCCGCCATTGATTGCACCAATACTCGATCTCGTCAAGGTGTTTTTGAAGGTTATGGGATGCTATGTCGGGGTCTGGGTGGGATGACAAGACTGCAGTGTCATCTGCAAATGTGGCCAAGAAGGTATTGGGAGTAGAGGGGACATCAGCGGTGTATAGGTTATAGAGGATGGGGCCCAGGACACTGCCCTGTGGAACTCCTGCACTTATGGGATAGTAGTTAGAGTATTCTAAACCACAGCAGACTTGGAAGAAGCGGTTTGAAAGGTAGGACTGTAGCATTAGGAAAAGGGTCTGTGGTAAATATCTTTTGAGCTTGTAGAGCAAACCTGCATGCCAAACCCTGTCAAAAGCTTGAGCTATATCGAGAAAGGCAGCAGTGCAATACTGTTTGCTTTCAAGAGCTGAGGAGATGTGATCAACAACGCGAAGGCCTTGTTGAGCAGTGTAATGTCGTTGGCGGAAACCAAACTGGTGTGTGGGAAAAAGGTTTTTGGATTCAACAATTGGAAATAGACGTTTTAGTAGGAGTTTCTCAAAAATTTTTGAGAGGATAGGGAGTAGGCTAATTGGACGGTAAGATGAGGCTTCATTGGGTGGTTTACCGGGTTTGGCGAATAGGACAATAATGGAATGTTTCCAGAGGAGAGGAAAGTGCGTCGTTCGGATAATGCAATTATAAATATAGGTTAAAAAGATTATAGCTTTAGGAGGAAGTTGTTTGAGAATTTGAGGAGTAAGGAGATCATATCCAGGGGATTTTCGGTAAGGTAAGTTTTTCAGAAGATATTTGACCTCAGAGGGATTAACGGCTTTTGGTGGAAGAGAGAGAGGAATAGGTGAAGTGAGGAAATCTTCCACAGTTGTGCTGTGAGTATGGCTTTGATGAGAAAGGTGAGGTGTGAAAGTATGGGTAAGATGCAGAGCAAATTCCTCCGACCTATCCCCATCCGAAACCGCCCAGGACCCATCATCACGACGGAGTGGATGTGAAACAGGTTGATACTTTAGGATTTTTTTGGTTACATTCCACAAGGAGTTATTCCTGGTAGACAGAGAGGAGAGGTAGGAATTGAAAGAATCGGAACGGAAGGATGCCAATCGCCGCTTTACCAATCGGCAGTACACTAGGATATGAAATGGAAAATACATATATTCACTGCCTCTATATATATTTGAACTTAACCGATCTAATTAGAATGAACAAGGGCAATCGGTCGTTGAACCAACTGCGAACGAGCTAATACTAATAGCAAGTGTTTAACAAGCAGCAATTTAATCCATCAGCAAGACGAGGCAACAGTCGGATTATTCGGTGATTTATTATTTATCGATGAGATGTCAGATTTCCCCTTGGTGCATGTTGTTCTGGACACTTTGTCATTTAATAAATCAACCAAAAAGGATAAGCTGTAAATAACTTGTGCATTACCTCGGAATCAGTTGGATAACAAAGTTATTGTCCCATCGATCAAAAGTAACTCAGAGTAACTTATAGAATGAAATTGCAACATGATTGTCCAGCTAAAATTCCTAATCTCTTGGTAGTCTTATGCACAAATCATCTCAAATATATACATACAGATATACACTGTACATTATATAATGTATGTATTATTATGGTGGTACTCCTGCCCTTGAGCAAAGATGTTTGTCTGTAAGTCAAAATCTTTACTTGAATTTTATAGCTTTCATAGTGGAAAATGATTACTTACGGCTATAAGTCCAGCCATAGCCTTTCCTCACCTGTTGTTCGTCCTTTCATCGGTAATATTTTCAGTAGATGAATTAGGAATTGCATAATTTGTGTTGTAAGGCTTGTTTCCTAACATTAAATTGTAGATTATTGCATTAGATTTAAATCAAACCACTTGCTCAGTCCTCATTCGAAGTAATCCAAAGTTATATTAAAAATAACGAAGATTTTTTATTTTCATTAACTTGAAACTTTTCGCAATATTCTTGCTCTCCCCCATGATTTCTTTCAAAATGAAATTGTGCTGAATAGCTACCGAATGAAACCACTTTTGCTACTAGACAAAATCCTTACTTTCCCTCTGTAGCGACCGCTAACTACATAAGATAAATCACCCTATACTCTATTGCATATATATTGTAAGCAAAAGTAAATAACATGAACTAACGGTATTATAGACAAATCTAAATGAACAAATATAAATCATGGTAAATGTGTAAAGCAATAAAAGCAAGTCACATGAGACGGGTCACCAGCTGTCAGTGATAAACATAAACAACCCTTTTGGGCCCTCTCTACCTTCAGGGTACAGGGTTGCTGGGTAATTAGGCGTCGGTCGCGGTTCCTCACCACATGCGTGAGAACCAACCGCCGGCCTAGGCAACCTTGCAGCCCTCCCAGCAGGCAAGGGGAGAGTGTACTTAAGTCGGGCTCCTGGCCCTGTTAATTAGCCTCTCGTGACCTTTACTCGGTGACGCTTGGTTTCCGCTCGAACTCTGAAAACTTGACTAATTCTTTATGAAAAACCTCTGTACCTCTTCTCTTGAACATAGTGCATTGTCAGGGTACATACCTATCAAAAATGGAGTCAGATAGTAACGCCGTCATGAAACGATTGTCAAGGTTATAAACTCGAACAATCCGCACTTGTCACCAGGGCTAGGGTGATCAGGCACCCCCCTAGTGACGTCCCGACACCCTCCAAACGCTTTATCCCTACAATGGTTGGCTTGGCATAAAGGAAAGGAGTATACATCCCACAATAAGCCCTGATAAATCTAAAGAGGTAAAGCCTACCCGAGTAGGTCTGTAGGCTATGTAGGGGTATCTACCTAAGACCAACTGTAATTACTTCAGATAGAAACTGTAGTTAACTGATATAAAGAACAAACAAGCCTCAATGAACGTCACCCTTTGTACTTCAGGTAAAATCAAGCAGGCCTGTTCAAACTATGCGGAACCGGATCTCATTCCGTCTAACCATGTCATTTTGAATAAAGTGTGCCTGTCACTCATAGAGGTAGACAAACATAGCTATCCCATTCATATTCAATATTCTCTAAGACTCCTTGCAAAAATAGTAAAAGTTATTTCAACAACGCCTACAGCAGCTGGCACATGATCCTTAGCAAAGAGTTGCGATAACTCGACCTTTAATCGTCGCAGACTTCAAGCCACGAATCTCGTCCACCAAATGTTATTATCCACCAAATTATCATTCGTATTATAGCTCAATATTGTGTTGATTCTGAAAATTTTCTAATTTCTAATTTACCTTCATCACTAGGAGGATCAAAACTCTTGAAATAAGTGCTAAGAATGTTAAAAAGTTGGCAAGACTTGTTTCGTTACTGTTTTCGTACTCTTCTTTAATGTATTTTAACCAATACAGAATTGGTACATTTCAATGTTTTGTGGAATCTACTTTACAAAAAAACGGTCAAGTGATCATTTTTACAACCACCGTTGTTTTAGAACCAAGCACTGTTCCCAACAAATATTCGGCGAAGTGAAAAATAAACACTGCAGAACAGTGATATTTGGCTTATTTCAACAAGTCAACCCACCTCTGTCAATAGTCACTAGTGTAAATTATTTTGAGTTATTTTTAATAATAGAATATTATTTAGTCTTTACTGTTGCGCGATTTGTTAGACATTCAGAAAAGCTAGTTTCTGACTGTTTGGAAGTAGATAGTAGCAGACTCCCACAGGGCTCGGAATTTAAACTAAGAATTTCTAGTCCCTAACGTTTATGAACGTCATACATTATCCTGTAGTATACCAACAAGGGTTAATATGCTAAGAGCGAACTAAAACGGCTTGGTATAATGCACTGATTATACAGAACACGCGAACTCTGCTCGTGAATATCAATCGGGTTGGTCTGCAATCAGCTAACAAGCTTCGGGAAGCTTGTGGTCTCGCAAAGAGCCATCTTCCCAGCTCTCTTGTTTGTTCTAAGTAAAGTGCGTCTGAGTGCAGAGGCTGCTGTTTACATATGTCGGTAAACACTGAATCTCAAACGTTAACTACTTCAGTTCACTACAAACAGTAGCAAAATTATTTAAAATTTTCACGTAGAAAACTAACAACAAGCTGAAAAATGGTGAAGTATGTACCCCAAACTTTATCAGTGATTGTCGCAGGCTAATGATAATATGTAAAGAGGAGACAATTTCATGAACCGTAGGGTTGTAAATTTAGTATGTAAATTTAAATACTTAAGTCACTCAAGTAAATATTTAATTACAAGTTAATAGAGTTTAGCAGCCTAATCAAATTGTTTAGGGCAATACTTTTACAAATTAAGGAAAACTTAGCGGAATCCTGGAGGAATAGTTCTTCCCCGCCGTTCTACTCTCCGCGATTATAGATTTCACTTACTTAAGTAGCTAAGAAAAATTAATAGAATGAGAAGTTAGAAAAAGAATCTAACCACGTAAATAAAAGGTTTTTATGTTATAACATTTTTCTTTTTAAATAATATTTTATTCCTACTAACATAGGGTCAAAAATAATTACTACAAAGAAATCTAACAATCTGCAATATGACGAGAAGGACGAATGAACTGATTGGTGAATTGGCCTGACCGATTTCGACTTCTGAGGACTCATAATTAGAGCAAAAAAACAACACTCCGAGTTTTGATTCTCGCATTTGTTTTGTTTTTTGCAGCGCGATAAACAGGTTGAAACGTCCAACAAAACTGGCAACCACCACTACAGGGGGGGGGGCGTAGAGCTACATTAAAGGAGAGGGGGGGGGAGGAATTTCTTGGTGAACTGGCCGGACCTATTTCGACGCTCTAGGGTAAAAAAAACCTTTCCTACTGGAAAATTCTTGGATTTTTGTATTTTCCCGCGCAAAAAACACAAATTAGACAGTTTCTTATTCAAGTATGAAGTTCTTTCAATAAACATGAATTCAATTTTAAGAAATTTTTGTGTTTAAATTGAACGGCAGCGCAGTATATATTATATTACACCTAAATGGGAAGTAACCTACATATGGCACCAGTCAAGTTGAAAGTATGAAGTACTTAACGGTGTTATACCCGAACAAATATTGCACAGAAGTGAAGTGGCTAAACACAAAAATAAGTTTTCCAATTAAAGTTATGTCTTGAAAAATGAACCAAGCTAAATAAATATTTAAGTTTCCAAGATATTTCTATTCTAAAGATTGATATATGCATAAAGAAAGTCCATGTCAAGTGTCACACAATCAACAACGTTCATAATGACTTTTGTATTATTAGTCAATTTTCTTTATACCCTATTCTAGTCCATCCTAGCCAGCTACAGCCACACGACATAATACATATTATTAACCAAGGCGCTGAGACCTTTAATTTATTGCCCTATTTACACCGAGAAAGCTTAATAATTAATTAATATTGACCCGGGGACATTCGCTTAGATAGATCAAATTTTAAAATATTGTGTCAAGCAGACTATACAATTCCGGAAGTTTTAAGGAAAAGCTCACATTTGATTTTGTGAAAAATACTTCTGTTACATTCATCCTAAAAACCCACACAATCGGACAATAATAGTGATTTTCAGTATCACGTGGGAGTGATCTGACGTCAGCGGTCGTCGAACCCAGGCCATTGTCACCGATTTGTTTGTCAGCTATTTGACTTGAGCTGTGACATCCAATTGCTACACATTGTCTCCTGTAGGGTTATGTACCTCTTAGGCCACTAATTATATTCAATTATTCTCACTTGTTCTAAATACTTTACGCGTGTTTCTCCAGTCATCTTTGAAGATGTTCACTTCATTGAATCATGTCGTTTCCTTTAAAATATACTTTGCACGTACCACTCCTAATATTTCTTAGGTGTAATTTATTCAACTCTGATACTCTTAACTTTATTAGGTCAGAAGTTATTTTGCTTTTGCCAGTAATGCTTAGAAACTATTTGTTGTTTATTAACAATTTCACACTTACTTACTAAGACTCAGTGGGACATATGTACCACAGATTTGAAAACAGCTAACAAATCAAATTCTAGCAACAATCAAAACTGCTAATTAATTAACTGCCATAAATTGAAATCTTGCACATAAGGAGGTATTGGAAGTCCATTCCCACATAGGTCATTTTTAACTATTGTCACTAGTATGCCATCTCATTCACTAGTTGTTGACATCACGGCACTTGGCCCACCAACAACAAGCTTCTAAGGAGCACCCTCACTGATATCAGACTAACTACGACTGCACTACATGCCTAGAGAAGACTATAGGCCCAGCCACCAGTGGGCTCTCACCACTGTACCGTAACAATCAAACTCCACCGAGGATTCCCACACTCCTTACTCCTCTCACACCACTTTCAAGCAGGTCCTCCTAGTACAAGGATCCGATCACCCTAAATATTTTATATTTCTCCCTCATCCTCAAATTCTAACTAGAGAGCTTAGGGGAAAAAAAACAAACTAGTAGGCTCTGTGCACCCTTTAATAAATTAATATAACATTTACATAAAAAATCTGTATTTCCGAACCAGTGATTTTTTTTTTTACAAGAACTTTGGTTAAGTAAAATATACTTTTGAATATAGTACGTTCACTAGTAAATGTAAAAAAAAATGAACCGAGAACTGCAACCATAAAATAATCTTAATATATATTACCAACTCCAAGAACTGCAATCGGCAACTTCATTGCATAAATTATCCGATAGAAGGAAGGCACTTACCTGAAACATAAACAATAAATGATAAAAAAAAAAAATGTACAAATAGAAAACAACTTTCTAACAACCTAAGTTATTTACTCAATTCGACCAATCACTTATCGCGATTGCGTGATCTTCGTGGAACCGGGGCTATTATTGTGAATTAAGTGAACGTAAACTGATATTAAATCAAACTGATACTATACGCTTTTTTCCTTAAAAGAAACGTCATTTGTTGCCCTTTCTAAATGTAGAAGGAATTTAAATGAGAGTCATTAATCACAGTGAATGTGCTTTATTTTACGTCCCATTTGTTCCTCCAAGACTTGCTCTTTTGTTGAGTCATTTACTCCTAAGTTCAAGTAATTTAACCTTGCCCAATAATTTACCAATAGAGCTTTTTTCATTAATGATTCAGCAATCAGGCAAATTAAAATTCCATTATTGTTTACAAATCATGCACAGGCCGAGAGAGTTTGTAACGCAAACATGTGACAGACTGGGCATGTTAAACATCAGTGTGAACGCCGGGAAGACCGACTGCGTAATCTTCTCCCTCTAAAAGGGAAAAAAAAGCCTTGCCAAAATCCTATACTATAGGTGGGCAAGAAAACTCACCGGCTTTCTCAACATACTGTCTGGGCAATGGGTAAGCATCTCAATTGCTCTACCCATTTTAGTAACAAGATAGAAAAAGTACAACACAGGTCTTACCGGCTTTCGCACTTGCTAACTTTACCCGACTTGTCGCTTTGTCTCAAACTGATGATCTACAAATGTGTCCTTCGGCCAGCTCTGATGTACGGTGGCCCACTATATACTCACTTGACTGACAATACAGCTAATTAGGTTAAGATTTAGTTTAAGTTTTTATTGTTAAAAGTTAGTTTTAATTCTATGATAAACATTGTGAGCCCGATCACTTTTAATAAATTCAGTCCATTGCAATTATAATGTACATCATTATAATTTTGTACAATGCAGATCACTATTAGTAGAAAAAAGAATTTGTATAAAATGTAGCCAAGCTACAGGATATATAATGAAGGAATTGTAAATAGATTCGTTTGAAGAATCTATATTTTGTAACAAGGGTATATGAAAAAAAAAATTCAATAATCACACATAATTAAAATTCTGTTGCTTTATGGCCATGGACAAGGAAATCACATTGAACTGTATTAATTGTCCAGGTTTTATTAAGGGATAAAAAATGCCAATGAATTTTTATTGCTGTGATTTTCCACATAAAGTTGAAATACTGCCCTGAATTCAAAAAACATTATCTCGTATTTGTTCCGTTATATCAAAATTCCACTAAAAAACTCTCTATGCTATCGCAAACTTCGAAAGTATCATTAACTTTCCACGACGAATGCACCAAAATGGAAAGATTGTAATTGCTTTTTTTTTAAACAATGTAGACCGAACATTAATCAAAAAGCCATTCGCATAAAACATTTAAACAATTACTCGCTCCAGGATCTGCAATTACTAATTACCCTTAGCGATTAAGCATCAGAGCATAGATCGTTCGATGGCTTCGAATACGACAATAAACGGAGTATCTCGGTCTAAAAAAAGACAAATTCATTTCAAAGCATTTTGTTAGGCTAAAAAAATGCTCGATTGATTTTGTACCTCAAAAATGCGTACAAAGTCAAGAGCGTTTGATTGAATTAGAGCGACCATCAAAAATACTGCAGATTAACTAAGTACCGGCCAATGTTTTTGTTTTTTAATGAATTTTTTCGTTTTCATTATTGTCTATTATTTTTACCATGTGGTTGCCAATCGCCAGAGCGCCTCTAAATAAGCACTTATCAAATAATAATAAAATATCTCCTGATTTACATAGAGAACAAGAACAAAACGAAAAACCCTACAACTAAAGGACTAATTTTTGAGGTCATCAAAGATATAATAAATGACTTGTTTCTTGCCAGGTTATTTCGTACAATACTTTGTATTAACTGATTGTCAATGGCTTTACAATTATCGAGAAATTTTCATCCATTTTTAAATTTAAGATCTTAAAACTCCATAGTAACCTATCCAACCACCCTAATCCCCAGGCACAGTCATTACACTGCTCCACTCTTCTGGGCTCCTCTCAAATGGCCATTTTCTCCAATCATGACCTGAGCGTTTGTGGCTCTCGCGCTCTTGGTCAGCCACGCTGGTATCCAGTGACGTAGCTGACGGAGGAGCGTGGGGAACTTCCCAAGACTCCGCTTCCTCTTTCCCATATGAGGAAGGTTTCTGGACTGTTTGTAAATACTGTATGAATGAAAATTGTAAATATGGTATGAATGAGATCACTTTTCACAATTATTTATTGCCCAATAAGGCAGATCGTAATGCTATCACAATAAAGTTGGTTTTATATCCATTTTTAAATTTAACTGCCCACCTAAAGTTAGAATGTAGTGGCATTATTTCGAAACAGAAAAAAACATCAATTGTATTTTGTCTGCCGGTATGCACGTGGGTGTAAATGCTAAAAAGGTTTTATCTTACTTTTGAACATACTTTTGATGGTGAGCAGATAATGCTGCTTAGAACATCTGCGTGGGGAGGTATTTTCTTCAAGGAACCAGCAAGGAAACAAGTAATAGAGTTTGTGGGAGAGGGTCCATGGAGCGTGGGCTACAACTTCCACTCCAGCGACCTCACTGACTGAGTTGTCTCTCAGACAAGTACATACACACATCGACATGATTGCTAAGTGCTTTTGAGGGGAACTTAAAGGTTTTATGACGTGATATTGTGCACTTCTTTATATAAAAAAATGTAAATCTCAAAGAAAAATATTAATTGCACTCATAAAAAGAATCTATGGGACAAGACAGAAACAGCTGTTTTATAAACACTATGTCAAATTTTACTCCTATTTAAAAACGATTGACAACTAGAAATTTCAAACTTCAAAATGATTAATAGCCGAAGATAAAATTAGTGGAAGCTCGGGACACGAACCCTAGCAAACTGGTGGTACGTACCAGCTGAGCTACACTACCTCGAGCGTTGAACACCCCCCAAATAAACATTCTCTTCGGCAATCCCTCACAAGTTCTCTGAACACAATGTGCGAGTGGTCACCCTAAGTTATTTCCAGAGGGCCGTTTGCCGTTGTCAATGCTTTAATATTTAGAAATCTGAAACTTCAGAAAAAGTGTGTTTTGCAGTATTGATCGTTATACCAAATTACAATTGATGTTTGAGAACCACAGGGCATGTATTGAAATTCAAGAATAATTTTTACTATACTATAATTCATGTATAACTCGATTGCCAATTGTGGGTTGAAGTTTTATTAATTAGACGAGTCTACACCACAGTTTATTTTATTTCAGCCAAAACACTTTCATCGGTTCAAACCGTCTTCTCTATAAATAAATGATAAATAACTATAATTTTCAAGTGGAGAACGTTAAGTAAATTATAATCGAAGACTTACAAGTAATTAGTCCACAGATAATTACTAATACTAATAAGTAATAACAAATGTACATGTCTGGTAACTGGACATGGTCATATATAATGGACTGTGAGATCCACTTGATATTCAACGTTAGGCCGGAAGTATTGCCAAACTCCTGTCACTGAAGAACGAAGACTCAAAGCAGCTTAAGACTTCGGGGCTTATAATACTTCAACTGTCTCAAAGACAAATCCTCTTGTCAGGTCTTTTGCCTCTCGCCCTTAATGGCTCGAGGCGGAGAGGGGGTCCCGGGTTCGAATCCTTGTAAATTAGACACTTGACTTTCCGCTGACACATCTCGACTTCTGGCGTCAACTGGGCAATGATTATCATCCATCAATTGGGCGATTCATAATTCTCTCTCTCTCTCTCTCTCTCTCTCTCTCTCTCTCTCTCTCTCTCTCTCTCTCTCTCTCTCTCTCTCTCTCTCTCTCTCTCTCTCTCTCGCCTCAATTCACATTAACGAAAAATCACATTTTTTCTGCTATTAGAACAAGTAGTTAGAAAAAGCTGGTTCTCTGGCCAGGAGCAAGAAGCCCCCAGTAACCGCCTCTCTCATTAGTTACACACAGTCAACAAGCCTCGTAACAACACAGAGATAACCTCACACTGACACCGACAACCACTACGCCCTCTTCAAAGTTCAAAATCAACTACTTTCCGGATCAGAACCCGTCATTTCTATGACGCATCTCACACTTTAACAAAACTTTTCACCCACCCAAAAACATTTTAGACAAACCATACATCCAACAACACCTTCACACACCTACACCCCGAAACACACCTCAACCACATCAACAGGTAGACTTCCACCACACATAGGATGGAGCCCCCAGAACCAGCTTTTCCTATCTGCTATTAGATGCAGAGCAAACGGATGTTTTACAAAAAAGAAAAGAGGACTTCACCTGTTTCGAGAGGATTTACGAAGCCGACGACAAACGTAGAGGTACGCTGACATCATTATGTTTAAACAACGAGAGTAAGCGGGCCGTTACCAAACTAATGATCCCGACCAAGCGCACATTCGTTTGTTACTCTGTGAAATACAGAGAAGGAGCTGCGCTCCAAAGTCTGGGGTTTGGAGCAAGTAGAATCACTTTGTCTGGAACAGTTTCCAGTTTCTACAAAGAGGTCAACATAGACATGACGAATCTGTTTAATTATCAGCCACCAAGTTTATTAATTCAATCAGGTAATAATTTATTTATATCTCATTTTCTTCATGATGAATATATTTTATATATATTAATACATATATTTGCATTTCTATAAGCAATAATTGTAGTAAATATATCATAATTATAAATTGACTATTATCCGAGGGCTGTGTCATTAAACATATTTTTATAGCTAATAAAAGATTTTAATAATTACGAAAGCATTTTACCGGTTGTGGGTTTTGTTTAATGAATGTATGAATTGATCTACATACAGTCTATCCACAAACTAACAAAGTATACTCAATCTGTGGGTTAGTTAGCTCATTTTCTCAGCTAGCAAAGGGCAATAAATGGAGTCCCCCCCCCTTGTGGTCGATGGGCCCTGGTAAAACATTACTATATATATACATTTCAACCAAAATTTAATATTTTTTTCTTAAATACAGCATGATTGTATTTCTGTTCTGAAGAAGAAGTCACAGGTTCTCGAATATGTTTCTTATGTTTAATAAAGGCCCGAAGGTAGAACGGAACCTGATAAGCCATGTGAGATAAGGGCTTACCCTACCGGAAGTGGCTCGGTACAGGAAGTATTACCTCGGAGGTGCAATCTTTTTCTATCCATGGGACAGATGATAGCTTTAGAAGCCGCCTTTAAGGAACTTCTCTACCTCCAGGTGGGAAAATGAAAAAAATGTCGGATGGAAAAGTAATAGCTGGGATCAATGCAACTAAATTGAAGGGATTAATTGCATCAGGTTCTTGTGAACTGTTTAAGACATTTAGTGAACTGCATACACATCAACCACCTCCTCAAATAAAACTACTGCATATACACTGAGATGCAAAAAAGTGGCCACCTGGTAGTTTTTGTACAGATTTATAATCAGTTTGTTAACAATGTCTCTACCTACTTTTAGAATGAATAACAGGCGGCAATAAGAAACCTATTAGGAATATTAAAAGTATAAATTAAGTAAAAACTAGTGGTATTAAGTAATATGAAATCAACATTTTAAATTAATAGGGTGTGTTTCTCATCCGTTTTTTACGGATGCGTTCGATAGGTTTTGAATAAATTCGAATCTGGTAAACTTGGACGTCTCTTTATTCGTCTTGACAACTCATCCCATATATGTTCTGTTTAGATCTGAACTACATGCTGTTCAATCTAATCATCGGATTGAAGCGTTTTACAGGCAGGTGTGCATTATCGTGCATGAACAAAAATTCATCCCAAAAGCATGGTGCACATTGGTCAATGCAGCAATTAGAGACTTGCGGATGGACCAGATTTGCAACCAAGGAATCAGACCGGTGGATTAAATTTTGTCAACCTTTTCACAAAGAAGTATGTGCTGTTGGGGAGGAGGAGATATGATATGGGCTGGGATAAATTTAGAAGCTCAGACTGAATTAATTTTTATAGAGGGGTCTCTAACAGATGCTAGCTACATAGAGGCCATTGTTTCGGAGGCTGTTGTCAAATTTGCTACATACGTTGGAGACGAATTTTTATGCACAGGAACTGTTATTGATGTGTTTCCCGATACCTGGAAAACGCTTTAATCCAATCTTTAGAGTGTCCATATCTTAACTCCTTCCTATTGAACGTCTAGGGGATGAGTTGTCCTGATGAATAAAGAGGCTTACAATTTTACCAGATTCTCTTCAGGAATTAAGGGCTGCCCTAAATGTCAAAATACCACTGGTTTTTATTCAATTTATACTTTTAATATTCCTTAGATGTTTCATATGAGCTATTATTCTAAAAGTATTAAAAGGCGTTAATAACAAATCGATTGGAAATTAGTACAAATACTGGAGGGAAGCTACTTTTTTTGCCTCTCAGTGGATCAAAAATTAACAACTGTTTTTCATCAACCCAAGCCAATCTCTCAACAATAATTTCAACTAATTCTTATATATACTTACGGCCAACAATGAATCTGGAGCAAATAATAGGGGATTCCTAAAACGTTGATGAAGACAAACTGAAAGCCATAATTGAAACGAATCGTCATATAACTGTGTGAGATCATATAAAACGTCTTGGACTTGTTAAGAAGCTCGATATTTGGGTTCCGCTACGACAATGCGAGGCCTCACACATCTTAAGCAACACTTACGAAACTATTGGAGCTTTGTTGGAAAGTGATGTCACATCCCCCATACAGCCCCGACCTTGCACCATCGGATTATCATTTATTTCCAAGTTTACAAAACTTCTTAAATGGTAAAATTTTCAGTAATAACGATGACCTCAAATCGCACTTGGTCGAGTTTTTTGCTGATAAGGTCCAGAAGTTCTATGAGCGCGGGATAATGAAGTTATAAGAAAGATGGCAAAAGGTCATCGAACAGAATGGAACATATTTGACTGATTAAAGTTCATTTTTTGTTTAGAAAAAAATGAGTTTTATTTTACACTAAAAAACCGAAATTACTTTCTTGCCAACCTATTATTTATACTGGTGCTATAAAGATGCCACATTGATTCCTATCCTCAGTAGAAATAATTTACCTTTCCATCGGCCAGACAAGAACCCAGCCTTTTTTTATCTCTATTTGTGATCGACACATATCTCGCAGTCCTATCAGAGAGGAAACATTATTCACAATCAGGAAGCAAATAGCTCCTAATTAAGGAGGCAGGCCACTTTGCAAGAACGAACGCTAAACGGGCTATCCGGTCCTGTTGTTGTGCTAACGACGCCTCGCCATTTTGTAATTTAAATTTCGCTAAACAGGGAAGGAAGCGAAAGGAGAGTTACGTGAAACGTGGGAATCGCCAGGCTTCGTTAAAAGAGCCGATAATTAATAAAGATAATTAAATCATATGTTAATAACAGTGTTATGGAGTAACATATTTGTCAACTATCATTTTAAAAAAAAATCTTTAACCTGATTTTTGAAATACCACGGAAAGAATGCCACTAATCTAATTTATAAAACAGATAATAATTTGGGCTTTTTCCACAAATACTTCTGGACGTTTAGATATATTCGCAAACAATTTCGAGCACAAGGCAGCGCTATATGCTTCTACATTCACCCTACCCCCCCCCCCCACCCGACTTATTTAACCTTCCGATTTCGATTTCACTACAACTACCTTGTAATAACCTTGTGAAATTGTCGTCAGTTCAAAAAGTCGACGATTGACAACCCCCCCCCCCCATCCAGCAATCATCGATCTTACAAAAGTAAAATCCTCATAACAGTAAAAAATCAACTCACAATAATGGCATAGTTTACAATAAATACTTTATAAAGAATGTTTTATTCGGTGAGACGAATCAGACCTACAGATCAGTATTCTACAGAGTTAAAATAGGTTGCGTGATTCTACCTGAAGTACCGAGGGTAGGCTTCAATGTGGCTTGTTTTGTCCCTAGGAAGCTATATCATTTTAAAAAAAATTAAAAAGTAATAGTAGGCCTTATAATACGACTTCACGAATTTAGCACATTAATTGGAATTCATCTGAAAATTAGCACCTAATTTGGCTAAAGAATAATTATTAGTTAAGAGAAAGAATGAGACTGGAGAGGACAGGGCGACTGGACGGTAATCATAAAACGGGGTTTGAATCCAGGTCCTGTCACTATTTTATTTGTCTTTAACCAATAATCATTAAAATATATTGCTTACTTTAGTGCTGTACAGTGTAGCTGGAATATTCCGACATTGGCACAATATTTTAGTTCTAATACAGACAAATGGACGGAGTGGACTAGTGTGTCCTGTTCAGGAAAAAAACTTCACTCAGCTGTAATCTACTACCTAGACTGGGGGGGGGAGGGATTATATAAATATTGAAGCGAATTCTCGGGTCATGATTCCCGTTTACTGTCAACTGAAGGTACACCAATTGCCACAGTACAGGGCAATTAGGTACTCGGCATTGCTGGTGGGGCGCCAATTGTCCATTGTAATTCTTCTTTGTTCTAAGCCAAGCCGAGCATTGTTAACTACAGAGTCTTTGTTCTATAACACTGCTATTTACTAGCCTACATATTAGTATATACCTATATTATTACTATAAGTATTAGCCCCGAATCGGCGCAGTTTCTCACGGTATGATAATATACTTGAGGTATCTTTATTGTGCAATAATTACAATTTGCCTTATAAAAGGCAATAATAATACAGATAAATGATCTCATTAATACCACATTTACAGTCATCATTCACTCGCTCATTCATACAATAGGACATGATTGGAGAAACTGGCCATTGCCAGGACTCCCACTGTCACGCGATTATAGCAGGTCACGAGGCCACTGCCGTTTCAGTCTCCGAGGAGGATTATAGGGATGAGTGGCGCAGTGCAAAGACTGTGCTACAGGATTAGGGTGGTTGGAAAGGCTACTGTGGAATTTCATAAACTTGGAAGGGATGAGTTCTAGAATGTAGGGTATATTAAGGTCGCTATGAAGGGTTTTGTTGCTGACATAATAAGGGGCATTTACTATTGTTCTCAGGACTTTGGATTGAAAGGATTGGATACGCTTGATGTTCGACTTTTATGATAATATAAAATTCTATGTACGGTGTTTTAGGAGGTGGATTGGCCGATGAAACTTCCCCCAACTGCAGTTAAAGCAAAACACACAATGACTTGGCTGTGCATGTGTTGTCTGTGCATGTGAGTTCTAACGGCACTAAGCAAGTGTGATTCCTGTTTACCAACTGTGAATGCAGCGTTTCTTCGACAGCAAGAAATTCTTATTTCGGAACACTGTCATTCGTGTTTCGACTTAAAAAATACAATTTATTTAAAAGTAGAACCTTACTAAAAGTTTTTTAACTAGGCATAATAATTTAGTTATTGAAAGTAGTATATTTTAGAATGAAGACAACTATTCATTCGTAATAAAGAAAATCGTTACGGGAAGTTAAATATTGGAGCTAAGCAGACAAATTATATCCCAAATATGTACGAGTTGATCCAAAGATTCTTAGTCGTTCTCTTAGTAATTATTACTAATATCATATTGTATGAATGAGATCATTTATCTTAATTACTTATTGCCTTATAAAAGGCAGATTGTAATTATAGCACAATAAAGGAATTTAATTACAATTACTAATATAAAATTTTACAAAATATTTCAGTTTTTGTGATTCCTTTCTTTTTTGGTTAGCCAGTAATCAATAGTTTTTTGTTTGTGTAAGTTGCCGATGACTTCCACTATCTTCTATCATCAGCCATCAGCTTTGTCAAAGGCACCCCGCGTCTGCTATACCCACTTATTACCCGCTACTCACTTTTTTTTTATTGAACAATCATTTTATGAGTTCATTTAAACAGGCATTATTTTATCTCGTTTATTTTAGTTTGTAGCAGAAAAATTACTTTAATTTACTTAACAGTATTTAAGTTTCTTTATATTTTTGTCAATGAAAGACAGTGTTTTTTCCCCCTTATATTATACAGTAAGTTTATACATTTTCAATAAATTATTTAAAGAATCATCTATAATTGCGCTATAAGATATTCCCATTTTTTTTTTTATTTTATTATTTTATCAAGGTATTTTGAGTATCACCACCAATTAATTTTCTTTAATGAAAAAAAAATTGCGTTCACCTTATTGAAATGTGAGGTTGAGCGAGGCATCAGTGAGAACCCGTTATCAGTTAGCTTTCAATTCTTTATTTTTTGAGTTACCGCTTTCTATATGTTGTTAATCACGAAGTAAATCATCACTCGTAAATCGCATGCTTTTGAGCAGACACTTCAGAATTGAGTCGAAAAGTCAAAAACAAGTGGGCTAGTTAATATATACAGTGGAATCTCGATATTTCGTATCCCGATTATTCGTATTTCCGGCTAATTAGTACAAATTTGCCGGTCCCCAGAGTAAATCTCGGTATAAAAGCAATGTATTCAGTCCCTTCGGTAATTCGTATTATTTTTATGCTCGAGGTCACTTAAAACGTCTTATAATACGTATTTCCAGCTTAAAAACTTCGTCAATTCGTACTGTTTCAAGAAAGGGAAAGAGGACAGCGAGAGACCAGAGAGCAGAATGAGTGCGAGATAAATAATTTCTAGGAAATCAACCCTTCTACAGAAGCAAAAGGGAGAGCGAGTGAGAGAGACAAGTTTTCTATAAAATCCCATAAGTAATTCGTATTCTTTTTACTGAAAGGAAATAAGGAGATGAGAGAGGGAAAGTTTTAGGAGTTGTTAAGCTTTTCTTTCGTTTCTACAGTTCAGTCTCTTTTTCGTTGTAACTCGTTACCATTTTGACGACGGCCTAACAGTAGTGGGAATGTTAACCGACGAAGAAATTTTGGATCCATCTGAGGACGTTGATGGTGAAGATGGAGAGGGCGATGAAGATGAAGTACCAACAATTACTGCTAAAGTTGCTAAACAATACGTGAACAACGTGCGCCATTTTTTAGCAAAATCATATGTTGGTCTGAACACTCTTGACAATACCTGTCTGCAAGGATTGCGTCAAAAAAAATTTAAGGATTTTTTTCGAACAAATGTTTGATTGGTGTTTATTTAATCTAGAAAATAAGTATGTGCATATTTTTTATTGCATGCATTGTTTAGTTTCGTACTAAGCAGTATTTATCGCATAGTTTTTATCCTTAATAAAGTACATTGTACATCCTCCTTAATACATACATGTTTGCATTAATACGTTTTTTAATTATGTACTCCCGATAATTTTTTTTTTTTTTTTTTCCTTAGCTCTCAAACTTATAAAATAGGATGTGGGAAAATTACTTTGGGCTAATGAGTGCCTTTCACTAAGGGGAGTCCCCCATTTGAAGGATGTATGAGAATGATATAGGGTGGGGTATGCCTAAAGGAGGCGGGTGGAATCAGGAAGGTAGTGAGAGTCTACCGAGGGTGGAGCCTAGGGGTACCTAGGCAAGGGTTTGTAGTCGGCCAGGTCAAGCCTGGCCAGCCTCGGCAGGGGCCTGAAATAAGTCGGCCTCTCGGCCGGAAGGTCGACCCTGCTTAAACAGGTAGATGGGGTCTTGTAGCTTCGGAGATCGGCCTCGATCTCTCGGCTGGGTGTAGATCTTCAGTCTCCGTCAGGGGGCTAGGGTTCGATCACGTCCATCTGTCTCCAGGCTTCGGCGGTCCAGCATTGCTTCCATCTGACGGGCATTGGTGGTGGTTGAAGGTCGGAGAATAGTGGGTTGTGGCTGTGTCGGAGTGAGTCGAAAAATTTGATGTGCCTTCTCTTGATGAAATCTTGAATGGTAAGCACTTCAAATTTTTTATGCATCTCGTCTGCCTTCATTCAGTCGAACGGTGTATGTTTGAGGGAGGTGCGGAGAACTCTGTTCTGAAATTGCTGGAGCGTTTTGAGAGTGTTAGGAGTCAGATAAAAGCTTAATGGTCTTAATGGTCTCCCGATAATTGGTATTCCCGATAATTCGTACCAAACTGTCAGTCCCTTGACAATACGAATTATCGGGATACTACTGTACTGGGAACATAACGTATGATAACTGAAACGCACACAGCGCATAGCACAGTGTTGTTACTATAATACTATAATAAATGTACATTATTAAATTTAAAATTTCATATCCATTGGAACATTTTCACGACCGCTTTTGTACGAACAGACGTAGGGATATTCTCCTAGGGGATTTGGATCGAGCATGTTGATCGATGGGGGGCACTGGCGCTGTACATCAGGCGGGGCCTCACAATTAATCCCCTGCCCCATCCCGTCTTATCCCAGGTGCTGAAGATTCGCAGGATGGACGGACCATTAGTCAAATTAGGAAGTAGGGCGATATTCCCGTAGGCCCTTTTCACCTTCCCAACTGATCGTTACACAATAACTGGCAAAGAAACCCAGGCCTCGAGTGGTCTATAAGTGCTCTCAAAAATATCTCAGAACCATTCCCCTCATTTTCATAAGTGCCGATGGATCCGAAATTGAACAATGTTGAAAACTAATTGGTGAATCTGGATTGAATACATTATCAATCAGGATGTCAGCCTGAAATTATGGATTTTTTTTAAAACAATTAATTAACTCATGACTCAATACTCAAGTTCAAATCAATTTATGCCCAATATTTACATAATAATATGCAACCCACCTGGTCAATATTAACAAGAATGTTAATATGAAAACCTGATTAAATGCTTATAGAATAAACATGTTTTCCTAATACATATTATGCCCTAAGACTTTATGGTTTCACAATTTATCTACGACATGTTAGTAATATTTTGAAGTTAAAATTGAATAAATTCTCGTAGTGTTTTCATTTATCAATAAATATTATTGTTATCGCTTTTAAAAAAGGTAGAAAATAATCAAATTTGGATACACCGTAGATAGTTTGAGGAGGAATGGTACTTTGAGAAAATAAAACACTTCGCCTTGAATTAAAATGTTATGTGAAATTCGAAAATGTCATCAAATTTCAAAATAAAAGCTGGCAAATCACAAAAAACAATATATCTCTTCAAAATCTGAGAAATTTTAATATAAACTTTTGGTATTATGATAGGAAAATTATTTCCTTCCTCATCACTATTACGGGATTTTCTAATAAAATTGCAAAATATTTAAATTAAGTAAAATATATTGTAGGAAGCTATATCATTTTTAAAAATTTGTAAAAGTAATAGTATGCCTTAGTATACGACTTTTGGTAGAAATTAAATTAGAATTGTCGCGACCTTATAAAACCGATTCACAAATTTAGCACATCAACTGAAATTTATCTAAAAATTAGCACCTAATTTGGCTATAGAATAATTATTAGTTAAGAGAAAGAATGAGACTGGAGAGGACAGGGCGAATAGGACGGTAATCATAAAACAGGATTTGAATCCAGGTCTTGTCACTATTTTATTTGTCTTTAACCAATAATCATTAAAATATATTGCTTACTTTAGTGCTGTACAGTGTAGCCGGAATATTTCGACATTGGCGCGATATTTTCGCTCTAATACAGACAAATGGACGGAGTGGACTAGTGTGTCCTGTTCAGGAAAAAAAACAGGCTTTAAAGAGAAAAAAATTGACGATCAGAGGAAAAACAATATAAATGCTGAATAACTGTACAACTACTTACCCGGTGTTGGTAAACGAACCTCTCTCCTCAACCATATTTATTTTATATGAATTCGTTTTATTTATTTACCTCCAATTAATGTTTGAACAGCGTAGGTAAATTTTATTTTCGTTCATCTGAAACATTTTGATAAAAGGAGTAATTCTGTTTTCCCCCTTAAATATTATTTAAATTATTAATATGCAACGTTATAATAAAAAGCCCATCTGGACATACGAAATAGATCTACAGGGACAGCAAAAAAATCATCAACCGTATCCTATCCTTCCAATCAAAAGTCCTGAGAACAATAGTCGATGCCACTTAAGCCCCATTAAGCAACAAAACCCTTCATAACGATCTTAATATACCTTACATTCACATTCCGTAGTAACCTATCCAACCACCCTAATCCCTTAGTCCAGTCATTACTGCGCCACTCATTCCTATAATTCATCTCGGAGACTAAAGCGGCAGTGGCCTCGTGACCTGCTATAAAAACGTGACAGTGGGAGTCCTGACAATCGAGTATTCTCCAATCATGACCTGAGCGTATGTGGCTCTCGCGCTCTTGGTCAGTCTCCACTGGCTCGTATCCGGTGACGCGTTTTGACGGAGGAGCGACTACCCAAAACTTTGTTACTCTTTCGCAATGCAAGGGGGGGGGCTGACAACTATGTGGATTTGGGAGGAAATTGTAAATATGGTATGAATGAGAACATTTAGCTATTACTTATTGCCCAATAAGGCAGATTGTAATTTTATCATAATAAAGGAGTTACATATATATTAAGTATTATGAAGTTACACTAACCTGTCAACATTCTTGCGCGCAGGCAACGTGACAACTACTTACAAACTTACAATATAATAATAATAATGCATTTGTACTTCTTTGTTCTCTGTCATATTCTTATAAAGAGTAGAAATGGTATGTCATCGTCACCATTTCTAATGTTCAATTATTTTATACATGTATTTTATATTGGGATATGGCTTGGTAAAAAAAAATATAAACCCTACCGAAATTTTACATAACTTAATCGAGGAAACTACCACATCAGCAAGAAACCCTCACCCTTGACTTCTGTTACTTACTGTGTACTAAAAAAATATTTCATCAACATATTCATTAATTTTGTTAATTGACCAGACGGCACTTGAGAGAATTGTGGAAGTTATCTTTGACTCGTTAAAAACTTCCATTATATTGTTTATTAACAAACATAATCACAAGTAGGTTCCAAGGAAACTCCTCAGCATGTTAATAACGGTTCCTCTTATTATTATTACAGACGACCAATACTAGTAATAAAACAACTTAATTACAAACTAAACAAAAAAAAAAGTTATTTAGATTTCGGAAACATACCCTTTCTGGATCTCTCACCTTCAAATGCGACATTAGTGTGGGTCACAAACAGGCGCAATATGCAACATGCAGTATGCAATACTCGTTACATATCGAAGATGCCATTGCACATTGGATTGGGTGGAGGATGTCATACCGGGGTAATACCACACATTGCAGTGTGGATATTGTTGACACATTTGCAAGGCACACGGTTTATTTCATTAGTTGCAATATTAGCTTCCAAGCGAAAATTGAAATGATTCATAAAGACATCAGAGTTACATACTAACAATACACTAAAAACCAGAGTTTGATTTGCGAATTTTCGAAAGTTGGAAGGGCCCAATAACACGCCAGCTATCTATCATACATGCGCATAAATCAGATAGAGTAAACAGTCCGTGATTCGCCTGGCAGAATATGCTATGAGAACCATCAATATTGTTGAATAACGAAAAGACGAGGAAAATAACGCTCCTTCCGTAAGTTATTGAAATGGCGACAAATTAGAGAAGAGCTTTGAGATGAATTCGCTCATAAATAATTCAGGAGATGGCGGACAAGAGAGGCAGGATCTTGTTGTTTTTTTTTTGACGGGGTTTTTTGAATAATACAGCAAAGTGTCAGCTGATCATAACTCGAGGGGATTGATTCATCGCAACAGCAGATGTGGGAATTTTGCTCGCTCCTCAAAATGGGTTTTTAGATAATTAAGAAGATATAACCCCTTTATATTTCTCAGAACAACGGGACAGCGGAAGGATAATACTAGTAATTACAGGATACGTCTAACAACCTACTAATAGTTACTGTGGATCAATTAGTTACAAACTACGTTTTTTCACATGACGAATTATACTTAACAATGCAAGGTTGTCAAAAACTAGCACACCCGTTATTAAGGTAATAAACATGTATATAGCATTTATAAATGGATACTACCAGTTTCAGTACCAGTTCGATTCAGGACTACAAAGACCATCCCAATAAGGTAAAAACAAAGTTTCCGGCTGTCGGGTTTTGGATGCCCCAAGAGGGGAGGACGCCCGCCGCGGGCTAGGGTCACTGCACCGCTGTCCGGCGAGCATCGATAAAGAGATAAAATAGGTAGACCTGTGGTCTTTGACCTTTGCTGGCGGGCTAGTCGGCGGGCAGCTTTATTCGTATTGATCTGACTCCATAAGATCTAAGGTGTGCCTCGACAGTGCACTATGTTCAGGAGATGAGGAGCATGGTAGGTATTATAGGTAGTTTATGTGAACTTGGAATGGCCACGAATTAACACTCGGTATCTAAGGGTAGGCGAAAACCGTCCGGATACCAAAGACGAGTGTGAACCGGAGAGAGGCAGACTGGATCGCCGTGGGAGACGCTACTAGGTAAGTTTATAGGGCCACGGCGACCGTCGTCCGCGAGGAAGGGGTTTCTTCCAAGGTGGTGCTAGTTTTAGTGAGACGAAGGCAGAGAATCCCACTAGAAAGGTGCGGGTCTGACAACGCCCGACTAAAACATACCGAGGTTAGGAAAGAGAGATGCAGAGGTAGTTGAGTAAGAAAGCCATGGTTCGAGCAGAGCAGCAAGTGCCAGTTCAGAGAGAGAGAGAAGTGTTCCAAGTGCCGGGTACTGTCTTTTTTTTTTTTTTTTCAAATCCCTTTTTATTTAACATTTTTTACAAACAGATGATCGAATAAAATGAACAATATTTACAAAATGTCTCCTCTTCCTGCATACCCAGATGCATTTGAAGGAAGGTAGACTTACAAAATCAACATTTCTTTTTGAAGTTAAAGGTACAGTATCAAAACAGACAGGACTAGGTGATGGGGCTCACCTTCGGATTAAAAAGAAAAATTAGGAGGAAAGAGACGAAACTTACTAACTAAAACTTAAAAACTAGAACCTAAGACTAAAGCGTTCCTGCCTCGACAGCGTCCTGCCATCGATAGGGGAACGGAGCGGGGGTTATCGTGCTAAACACGTTAAACATAAAAAAAATAATGTCGAAACGCTTGTTACATTAAACGTATCTTGAAGGAGACTGGGGTTGCCCGATCCTTTATTACAATATTCTAGACCGGGTTAGCTTATTCTCAATTAAACCATCCCATGTGCCTCGGTAAGCAATCCTTAGGGAGAGAGAAACCGGCAATCCAGGAGTCCCTAGTTAGTATGCCGGTACGATTTCCATAACAAAACCATGTTTGTAACTAAAATAAAGTTTTGCTTATTAGCAAGTCTGTACAAATTAGTTCTGAATATTAAAGTGTTGGAGGGATGAGATTATTTGAGTCCAAAACACTCAACTAATGTTAATGTTGTTTATTTTACAAAGAATGTTTACGCACGTTATAACCAATGCTCTAGAGGTAGAATGAATTCACGCAAAAAGCTCATATCCATTTCTCCCTGTCTATTCCAATCTAGACTTTACCAGTGCCTTATCTTCCTCCAATATGCCAATTACTAATTCGTCATTATTATGTATTTATTTGTTGTATTCATTTTCAATTTTAATATATCCCAGCAACCAATCACGCTCCTTTTCCCTTTATAATAATTGCTATGTTTTCTTTATGTTCCTACTTACCATTATATATTGAGGTTGGGAAGAAAATAATTTCGGTTTTTTAGTGTGAAATAAAACTGAATCTTTCCTGTACAAAAAATGAACTTTAATTAGTCAAATATCTTCCATTCTGTTCGATGACCTTTTGCCATCTTTCTGGTAACTGCATGACCCCGCGCTCATAGAACTTCTGGTCCTTATCAGCAAAAAACTCAACCAAGTGCGATTTGAAGTCATCGCTATTACTGAAATTTTTTACCATTTAAGAAGTTTTGTAAATTTCGAAATAAACGAAAATTTGATGGTGCAAGGTCGTGGCTGTGTGGGGGATGCAACATCACTTCCCAACCAAGCTCCAATAGTTTCGTTAATGTTGCTTAAGATGTGCGAGGCCTTGCATTGTCGTGGCGGAACCCAAATATCGAGCTTCTTAACAAGTCCAAGACGTCTTATATGATTCTAATTGTTGCGTCGGATACAATCAACTGTTTTGGAATCTCTCACACAGTTATATGACGATTCGATTCAATTATGGCTTTCATTTTGTCCTCATCAACTTGAGAAGGTTGACCAGAACGTTGGTCATCTTTCACGGAAAAACTCCAGAACGAAATTTTTTAAACCGATTCTGGCACATGCGTTCTGTTAAACAATCAACACCGGAAACTTTACATATCTGTATGTCAGCCTCAACCACTTTCTTTCCTTTATGAAAATAAAAAAGTAAAATGGGTCCAAAATGCTTATTTTTGCACTTCATGTGAAAACTAACCGTAAACTGACATTGACAAAAAAATTCTAACATTGACAAAAGAATAACCAATTAAACATAACGCTATCTACTCCTGCAAACCGATATCACTTTTTTGCCAACTCTATATTAGTGAATAAGCATTCACTTCTAATTAATTAATGTTTTTTCTCTATTATGTTGGTTCATTGAAGTACACAGGCTCTCTATTATTTAAAAGCTAATTATATCATTGTTATTGGTGTGTGGGTATAATATAGTTATGTACATTCTGTCAGCTAGACGTATTAACTTTTGGTTAATCTTCGACGAGAACGTACTAAAAAAAAAAGATTTTTTTACATTCCGTTTCATACCTAACAGTTATTTCCCCAGTGTATAATGACCTTAATGATATTACGGTTAATCGAACTAGTTCACAATTGCATGAAGTAGAACTACCACTTCCGCTTCCTCTCGTAGTTTCACTTACAAAAAATCGCCTCAAAAGGGCAATAGACCCATACTTTAGAAATCTCCCATATGTATTAAAGATATGACCAGGTATGTGCGGAGCTTGAGCAGTATAGTAGTGCCTTGAGTTCGCCTCCCGCGGCGAATGAGCTTTGTGTAGTGGATCGGAGTTAGCCGACAAGTATCCTCCAACTACTTTCGGATGCTGAACACTATTCAGACTAGAGCCTACAACTTCTATTCCACGACTAGGGAGGAACTCCTACCAGTGGACTATAAAGCCGAGGATTTCAATCATGCAGCAGCCTTCCCATTCAAGCCACGGGGTCTTTGTGTGGTAGGCTTCAACTTTCCCGTCTCCTAGAAATCACAACTCTTCCGCACAAATCCTTATCATTTCTCGGGTCTCTCTCTCTCTCTCTCTCTCTCTCTCTCTCTCTCTCTCTCTCTCTCTCTCTCTCTCTCTCTCTCTCTCTCTCTCTCTCTCTCTCTCTCTCTCTCTCTCTCTCTCTCTCTCTCTCTCTCTCTCTCTCTCTCTCTCTCTCTCTCTCTCTCTCTCTCTCTCTCTCTCGTGTTGGGACCCGCATCATATTTAGGCCAGGCCAATGTTTAACAAATCTTAACGAGGATAAAGTATTATGACATTAGAAAAAAAATGACAGGTATCGATAATAGTTGTGGTCGATTGCTCATTGTGCATTAAGAAATTAAGATTCGGCGGCTAAACTGCCATTATCAAGTGCTTAAAACTTTACACTACGCCAGAAAGTGAGTAGTAAGTATAACATGGTAAATTTTAATCAATTGATAATGGCATTTTAGCCGCCGGAAGGGTTAGTAAAATAAAAATAAAAGCTTGTGGGAAGACAAACTTTTACGGTACCCAGTTTTTTATTATAACTAGGATCTTAGTAATCTTACCATTTTTTACTTTATTTATTATATTTTTATCGAATAAAAGTTTTTTTTTAGACTAATAATTAATTTATTTTTTCAGGTCTACTTTTTCATCACATTTTCGAATTATTGCCTAAACTTGTTTATTTTTATTATAGATTTAAAGTTTCTTCTACTTGTGAGTGAATTTCTAAACTTTTTAGAACAATTGTGAATTATGCCTAACGAGTTTCAATGAACATTTTTTTTATTATTCAGGAACGGATGAGCATTGAATAACATAACGAAACCATTATTGTTAACTAAAAATATTCCAAACAGAAATTATTCTTGCTATCTCAAAAGCATACAACTTTCTCCTTAGTTCAATGTCTACACTTACTATCACTTTCTGTCAAATGAAAGGAATTCGTCAGGTTTAGAAAATTGTTTTTTGATCTTTATTATCATTTTTTTTTTGTACACTTTTTGTTTTTGCGGTCTATCCAGATAGGTGTGGTAAAATAAACTACAAACATATCTAAACATGTCAAGTCCTGCTTCCGTTTATTTATCTTAAACTTATGCTAATTAAAATTGTATAGTATAATTTTTTGTCAAAGACAGACTATGATCATCATATCAGTGATTATTTATGATAAAAATGTGATAATAATCTTGGGCTGTAGCAAAATAAATACGCAGTTTCAAGTTTTGGAACGTCTAGATTTCGTATGGATAAGGATCTAAATCCTTCGACAATCTTTGAAGATTTTTTAGGAATGGTATAAAAATCAGGTAAAATAGTCTTTAATCAAAGCAACTTTGACCGAATTTTCTTAGCAAACCTATGGTCCTTACTAATGATGTTTTTTTTTCACAAGCAGAAAAAAATACTATTTACCGAAAAGGTTCAGTCGAAGTACAGTTTCCGGTCTTTGCATCGTAACAATTCGTGATAATGTCATTTATTAGTGCTATTTAGCTTAAGTACTTATAAAGGTAATAAAGTTTTCTTCACGGAGTAGAATCCAACCAGCACCGTTTTGATCTGTACGCTCGGCCACCCAGTTCTCTAAATGGAAAATAAACTTGGTATTTTCTCTTTTCTCTGAGATAATTCGATAAGAGGAGACAAGACATTCTGAAAACACAGCTCCAATGGAGTTTTTCATGAATAATGCATGGTGAGTAGGCAATGGACATTGCTCAAGCATTGAAGCCTCCGGCCATGCATCGCAACGAATTATGTAAATGTACGGCACGACATAGATTGTGATTACTGTAATCCTAGCACTGAGAGGTAGGCATTGCCTTATGTCAGCCACCTTCGGACTTGCAAGATGTTAGCTCACAATAAGACAATCACACTGAACCAATGTTTACTAAGCAATTGAAAACTGTAACAACCAGTAGGTACAGAAGTTCTCGTGCATAAAAACTAGTTTCCTAAAATAAATAATAGTCGGAATTATAGCCCCTGCCAGTTAATCCTTGTCGCATTCTAAACCTGGCTTGCACTCTCGTGTAATTCACATTGACAACTGAAGATGGTTTGGACCACTAACCTTTTACTACGGATATTTACGTAGCAATAAACCTAATGATAGGCAAACGCACTTGGAGTACATAACTGAATAAAGAATTGATATCAATTGAAAAATCAACTAAGGATTCAATGTGATATGTTTTCACAATTCAATGTTGCCAACAATTCACAAGGACTTCTCTGGCATCCTTGTAAAATGACTTTCTCTCGAGCAATAGAATATAAATAACTTATAGTTGCAATGATCAGTGGATTTTTCTCTTTTTACCGTTATTTTGAAAAGAAATTTTTTAAAAATATATAAATGAGGAAAATAAACTGTTAACAATTAAAAGGATCTGGGTACAATTTTTTAAAAATATTTACACTAGTTATATTGAATGCTTTTGAAAATATTTTTGACAAAAGTTACTTTGGCTAACAAGTTAAAATTAAAATATTAACTGAAATTGGTCAAATATACACCAGATGTTAATTAAAAAAAATAGAATAAATAAATAGGTAAGTAAAATCGAGAAGAGTCACAGCAAGGCTATTTCTATATCATGACTGTAAGAAAATGGTACGTTGTACCATAACCATAACCACCGTTGTACCTCATAACCACTATCAATAAATGATAAAATTTAAATTACAGTATAACATACATTATCCGTGCCCCGATCATCGGGCTGGCTATTCGACCGTCCAAATTTTTTTCGGACGAATCAAAATGTTTTTAAAGATAGTTTTTCTAAGAAATTAGTTTTCCTGATAAAAGCGGACTTAATAGTACGCTATGATTTTACGGGACAATGCGCCATCTGAATCCTTTCAAAAAAAAAACAAAAGACGGAGAAATTCTCTTCCCTACCACCTAAAGTGCGATAGTTTGAACAGACTGCCCGGAAATACTTTTCTTCGTTTTATTCTTGAAGAAAACAGTGCGAAATCCATGAAGGATCTGTTGAAAATTTGTGCGATACAAAATGGGATTTTCGCTGAGGCAGTTAACTAGCTTACCACCTATTTTAAAAATTGGAATTCTTTTTCGAAAAACTTTTAGAAGCATAAGAACAGAGGTTACAAAAATCAAATCTGAGAGTAAAACAGATAACTTACAGCCACATATTTTAATTAGGGTGCGAATGTATTCATTTTTTGTAATATTAATGTATATAAATACTTTTTGAAAATAAAAATATATTTGTGAGTTGAATATGGGTGTATTTTGTTTATTACATATATAAGTTAGGCTATAAAAACGTCATTTTAGATTATCCGTGTTTTTTTGGTCCAGGAATACTTTCCCCGTCATTACTCCGGTCGTACTGTATATGTTGATAATGAGAGGTTTATCTCACCTAATTCTAACTATATATTACTAATTATATTAATATAATATATTAGTATTATTATATTAATAAGCGATGTCTGGTATGGCGTAAACGAGAAAACTATAATCGTCCGCAGTTGTAGAGCAAATACTGACAAATGATTTCTCCTGCACGTTGCACAGATGAGCGAGCGTCTCCTGGAATCCTGACTATGTAGGAAATATACTTTGACATTTGATCATGGAGTGCTCAAGAATTTCATTTAGATCGATAAAAGGGCTCAAGTATAAGTGACAGATGTTAATGAAACGGAAGGATCGCCGAGGTCTCAATACCTGCCCCATTCAATATCCGGTCTTTGAAAGTACAAAAGCGACGCTTCGACGCCCTTTAGAGCACGATCGATGTATACGACAGGAAATGATTTGTCAAAAGGCTCAAACCTTATTGGATGACAAATTGGACTTGGCCTTTTAAATAGAGCTTGGCAGTTGCATATTGAGGCAAGAGGAAATATTGAATTAGTATCCATTAATAAAAACAGCTTAGCGGGACAGGGGCCGGGGATAAACTCTTCACGTTTGAAACGCTTATCAAGGAATCTCTCGATAATACTTTAAATATTGTGACAACACGTCAGCAATATCGAAGCAGTCGACATAAAATAATTAGACCTTCGAGAAAATAATTAGATTATTAATGGCTGTCACGATACATTTGAAATAAGTCACGCAAATGTACACTGATTACATCCTCACTTTGTAGCGAATAGATATAATGACTTCAAATTAGTATTCTGACGAATTAGACCATAAAAAACTTATCCGCCTCATGGATAAACTTTCTGAAATAACAATAGAAAACAATAGACTGGTGTAGACAACGATACTCCAACCTACCTGGCCCTAGGGAATAGAAGTTTGGGGGAATGCGAACTCTTTAATATTCTTAGCATCCAGTCTTTGCAATTTAGAATCTTCAACGAGATACCCAATGCTCCCCTCTGTATCACCAACTGTATACCGTTCACGCTGATCTCAGCATCCCATTCCTTCAAAACCTCCCGCTACCATAAATACTATTTTCGACTGCCCATCTTATTCCGCATCCTAAAGCTCTACACTCTCATCTCACCCCGGGCAACCCAGAGCGACTCCTCAAGTGGAGGTGGTCTCGTGACCTCCTCCGAAGCAACTAACATTTTGAATATAGTTTTTCTCAGTGGTGAGCACTAAAGACAAGCGGTTTTGGCTTATGAGCCCCCCCCCCACCAACAAAAAAAATGCAATACAGTTCTAAGCACTGCTTAAAATACTACCTAATTCTACTAATCTGTTAACACTTCTGTAACTGTTATTTTTAAAAACCATTTGAATCAAGTCCATAATTTCATAAATTCATATCAATATTTGATAATTGTAATGCGGTCATTATTTACAGTTTCCATTGATTTCAGCGTATTACTGGTTTTTTTTTCTAACCAGAATCCATTGTTTTCATCCGCGTGCCATTCCTATGTTCGACCTGTAAACATGAAATTTAATATTTTCCAGTTTGGTCTTGAAAAATATTGTCTCTATAAAATACGAATTACTTAATATTTTGAATTACTTGGCTCTTAAAAATAATCAATATTATTTTCACTTTGAGCATATCATCAAGTAAATGTCTCAAAGTCATGATTGATAATAACTAATATCGGCGTAAAACTTTGATTGTCCAATACTTGGCTTACTTTTTTTAACCATAATACTATTTATAAAAAAAAATGACTCTAATTTGCCTATGGATTATTATCAAGGAGTATAATTGTTTTCAAAATAATAAAATGGAAAACATCCTGTGCAGGTACCAAGAAAAATCTTAGTAATTCTGGTAATCCGGTGTACAATTCAATTTACGAATACAGTTTACGTGAAATAGTTTTAACTACTGCTAGTTACTTACAGCAGCTAGTTCTAGACGCCGTATTTAAAAAAAAAAAATCACTCGTCCAAATCACCGGTTAAAATGATTATATTTCGAGTAACTTTCCTCAATTTTGTGGGGGTTTCACCCTCCTTCAATAATAAACTCGAGTTGATCAGGGTTAAACCATCCGGAACAAATCGAAGTGACGAGTAATTATTTTTGTATAAGTTATAGAATCGATAACCGTGGCACGTGGGAGAAATCGATTTGCCTGTGGATGTGCCACCTTGATTTAGAGGCGGCCGTCGATTCACAACGGTGTGGCCGTGGGCGAATCACTTATGCATCCGATCCGTCAGTTTCAAGGCCAGTTGTAATGGTTTTTCAAAAAGGTAAAAAAAAATATCCTTCTACAATCTTACAGCAAGAGATTTAAAATGGCAAACTGGTTTAAATGTAGTTAGTAGGTCGAACGGCTCAGTTAAGCAACAGCACACAACACGCCCATTTCACCCTTTGTTATTCAATAAGTGGTTCAGCCAGCCGTGACGCAGTACAGAATCTTTAACTGGTTAAAGTTCTCTGTTCACCTTTCTAGTCAAAACTGGACCGTCGGTCAAAATATGTACGAAATTGAACCATGGCCTATTTATATTTAATAAATAACTTATTTATTTACAGGTCACTTTACTGGCTCATAGGTGTCTCGAAACAGTCAGATATCTTAGCTTGAGGGTTAACCATTTCTTTCTCTTTGTCATAGAGGACATCATGCTATAATCCACAGTTCGCCGTAGGATTTTTTTTTCCTTTAGGAGGTGGGGCTGGTCGGGTCTCAGACTTCCATTATGTAATTAATGAGTAGCTGCTTGAATACAAAAATAAAAATGTAGCGAATCCAATTAAGACAACTCAATTTAAAGTTGATCAATTTGAAGGGCTGACACACTGGGACCTCGAAGTCATCTACCAACTACAGCCATAACCTCTCCCTCCCTATTCTGCAACGTTACTCCACCTTGTTTTTGTTTTGTTTTTCATTGTCGTGGTTATTGTTTTTACCAGCTTAATAAAATATTGCATCCTTCCATGTCCATGGTAGGCTTTCTCAATGTACTATCTGGGTATAAAAAAGGACAGGCATCTCCAATTTCTCTACCCATTTTAGGAACAAAATAGAAAAAGTACGCCACAGGTCTACACAGCAATTTCAGAACGGTATCATGAGAAAAGTGGTCAGACATACCTCTCTGGAGAGGATAAAGAACGCCGACCTGCACCCGTTGCTTGGTGTGCCTTCGGTGGGTGAGTTCATCCGCCGGAGGCACATCAAGTTTACTTACTCCTTGCAGCACCTTACAAACCCAGTGTTTAACACTATTACCCCACCACCGTTCTCGCATCGATGGCAACAGACTGTCGGGGAAAATTAGGTTAAGTTTTTATTTCTAGTTGTAAGTTAGTTTTAAGTCTATGATAAATAAGGTGAACCCATCACTTTTAAAGATGTTCAGTAAATTAATGTATAATGTACATCATTATACTTTTGTACAAGCGCAAATCACAATGTGAGATAATTAGAAATTTTATAAAATGTCGCCAAGCTAGAGGAAATATAATGACCTATTGTAAATATATTCATTTGTAGAATGCTTATTATATTCTGCAAAATTTTGTAACAAGGGGATATGAAAAAAAAAATATATATACATCCATGCTTAGAATAGCGACCGACGTGTTCCAACGATTTTGTTTAGACGGGTAGTACAACGTATGGAACGACTAATCGTATCGTTTAAAAGTTTCTTTAGTACAATAACATGATTTCTCGAGACAATGTAAAAAAAAAATATATATACATCCATGCTTAGAATAGCGACCGACGTGTTCCAACGATTTTGTTTAGACGGGTAGTACAACGTATGGAACGACTAATCGTATCGTTTAAAAGTTTCTTTAGTACAATAACATGATTTCTCGAGACAATGTAATAAAAAATCAAATAATTGTGAATCAAAAAGTTTAATCAGGACTATTTGAATGTTGTTTTTTTTCGACTGACGCAGATATATAGACGTAAACAATCTATCTCAATTATTGTTCTTTTACAAGAGATATTTGCTCAAAGATTAGATCCGTTACAAAGCCTGAAAGGAGAAATTCGATCGACATAGATTGTGCGTACACACCTCAATCACCCCTTCCTACACGAGGATAAGGTCTGGGATTCCCATGCTTGATAACAGAGATCCTTGTGTACGCTCGATCATTAGGTGAAAGTTCGTGTCTTGTCGTTGATCTCGCGTGGGCTAAGGATTTGTGGTTACAGGGTGGGTCATAAAAACACGTGATATTTTTCTGAGAAAGAACTCTGTCGGCTTACAAAAGCTGTAATTCTACATTGTGAGCTTCCAAGATACGTTTTTGGCCCCACCTTATAATTTAGGACAATTGATAGCCAAACCTGGTCCGGTAGGCAAAGCCTGCTGAAGTCTCACAAGGAAGCGTGCTAAGCACAGCTCTTAATACTATTTTAAAACATTTAACCCTAATAAAAGAAGAAGAACGAATCTATTTATGGCTGAGCTAAGATTTTAGAAAGCTTAAAATTTAGCGAAAAGGAATATATTTTTTAACGTTCAATTTAGTTTTGTGTATACTTTTAGTCCAGTAATGACTTCGAAAACTCATCACAAAAGCCATAAATCCTCCAATGTTTCCATCCTCTTCAACAGTTAATGTATTAAATAAAAATAACCGGAATTTATAGCTCTCTCTCTCAGAGATGCACTTGATCTTCACAGATCCTAATTATAGGATGAGCCTTGATGACAAATAGGGCCCCATACATCTCACTCAAGACATCACAGGGACACCTGGTCAAGAGGACACTTGGGCCTATTTCTGAGCTCCTGTATTTATATACCCAAGGGGGTGGATGCTGGGGGTTATTTCTGTATTTCCATCAGATCCCCCCCTGAAATATTACTAGTTAGTTCAATCAGTAGCTTTAACTATTTAAAAAATGTTTACCTTCTAATAATTATTCATCAAACATTAAATAAATAGTATTTTTAAGAACTACAATAAAATGTATATGATATTTATTTCATATATATGAAACTTCTTTATTGTGATAAAATTACAAATTACCTTATTTGGAAATAAGTCTTTGTGATAAATGTTCTCATTCATACCATATTTACAATTTTCATTAGCTCGTTCATTCATACAAACTTTCCAGACATACAAACATGGTTGTCACCTCCCTCGTATGGGAAAGAGAAAGTGGAGTCTTGGGAAGTACCCCCACGCTCCTCCGTCAGCCGCGTCACCGGATATAAGCCAGTGGAGGCTGACGAAAAGCGCGAAAGCCACATACGCTCAGGACATGATTGGAGATACATTGCCAGGACTTCCACCGCTCCCGTATTAATCTCTGAGGAGGATTATAGGGATGAGTGGGGTAGTGTAATAGTGATAGGGGATTAGGGTGGTTGGATAGATTATATGGAATTTAATGAACTTGGAAGGGAAGAGGTCAAGAACGTGAGGTATATTAAGATCGTTATAAAGGGTTTTGTTGCTAACGTAATAAGGGGCATTTACTATTGTTTTCAGGACTTTTAATTGAAAGGATTGGATACGCTTGATGTTCGACTTATAGCTCTATTCTGTATGTCCAGATTGGCTTTAGTGTAGCTTTGTAGATTATTAATTTATTTTCTATTGATAGATGGGATGTCCTTCGAATTAGTCTGTACAGTTGTCCAAAGCGTCTGTTTAGTTCATGTATTTTTAGCCTCGTGTGTGGGTTCCATGTCAGCTGTTTGTCGAGATGGAAACCTTAATACTGTACTGTACAATAAAATGTAAACTAAGTAAAAAAAAAAAAATGTAGAAAATGTAATAAGAAAACGATTCAGATTGCAACTCAAGGTCAGTTTCATAATTAGATGTTAAATTATTATGAAAAAATATTGTATATTTTTGACAAGTAAAACTTCATTTTATTATATTGGACCACTTTCACCACTGAAAATAGCATTAAAACAAATTGTCTAATAGAATACAAATAGACAAATATTTCTTCGTAATATATTATGCCCTAAGTACTTGTGAAAGTTGATGAATGCAGTTTCCTACTAAACTTGATCGTATTCCGGGCATATATTTCTCTGTATGAGTATTTGCGGTCCATATAAATTGTTTTTTGATGTTGAGAGATCATTATGAGAGAGAAAACGGCTATCATGAGATAAAATTGTACCCTCTGTGGTTTAGTTTATGCATACTTAGCACAATATCCTTCTGCCTCGTGAGTTATGCTTGTTTTATCTCAGCGTAAACTTTACAATCATCGACTCGATGCAATCTGTTTACTGGCTCTTGAGATGGGAACAAGCTGTTTATCTCGTGTGTGTTTTACCATTTAGACAACATTGCCCTACTAAATGTGACACAAATATTTTAGTGTTAGTTGTTCTCTTTAAAATATATTGAAAAAAAAAAAAATCTTCCAAGAAATCTGGCTTCCATCCAATACCATTGTAACTATGAAGTAAATATTTTTCTTCAAAGTAAGAAAATTATAACTTTGAAATGAAATATGCTGAACAGTTTCAAATCAACACTTAACTACATTGTAACGTATTGGTACACATTAAATTGCATCTAAAATCGACGGTATAGTTATTGTTTTTAAAAATTCTAAACTAAAAATATCACCGAAATGGTAATTATTTTTTTAATTTCGTGTGCTTTGTAACATTAGGCATCTTTTTACTCTTTTTTATATGAATTTTATTTTCCCTTCATAATTTACCCAACTTTTCCATAATACTGTAGTAATTTCATGTTCTTCTTGGGTTTTGAAAATTAAAATAAAAGTACTATTAATTTTAATTATTACTTGTCTCCAAAAGTTGGATACTTTTAACAGTAATAATAAAAATAACGCTTTAAAGAGAGAAATATTTTTGTATTCCTTTCAAAGATACAATTAGAGTCGAAATTCATGGAACAAAGTACACGAACATTGCCAAAGCATAACTGACTTAATGAACTTAGCCAATTAATGAATAAGTTAGTTGAAGTATTTGATTAGGTTAAGCTTTATAATAAATAAAATAAATTTTCAGATTTATAAAAGCATTTTTTGTCAAACAACGAGAGCCACCAGCTTAGGAATCATCAACCACTACTGTGGTTATTACGGTTATAATGGAATACACAATTAGTGTAATTTCTTATTATGAATCAGAAGCATGAGAATGCTATAACGTAAATATAATTTTCACGGAATAAAACATTCTTGTTTGTATTTTAATAAAACATGACGTTAGAATTATTCATAGCTGGGAAAATACTGTCTCTGCATGAAAGCAGATGCGTGGGGTGTTGCTGATTATGAAAATAATTTAAAATATGCAGAAAAATGATAAATATGAGTATTTACGAGTTACTTTCCAGGAAGCATGCATTGCTGCACGCACTGAAAAACTGTTGTCACTTGATTTATTCTTTAAATAAAAGATTTGCAATGCTTACATAGTAAAAATAAGTAAATAAAATCGTACATGATCAATCTTGATTATAAATTGAGTCTTAGTTGAAGTACACGTTTGAATGTTAAAAAAAAAAAAACAATAATAAAATCGATAAAAAAAAATATAATAAACAGGATGCTCATAGAAAATCATTTGGGTAAATTATAGAGCTTAGCAATAGCGTAGACATTTAGATTCTCGCTATGTTTACATTTATCAATAAATTTTGTAGTTATCGCTTTTAAAATATTTAGAATATAAACAACTTTGGATATGACGAATAAGCCCGGCATGCACCCGTTGCCTGGTGTCCCGCCGGTGGGTGAGTTCATCTACCGTGGAGACATCAAGTTTTTGACGCGTTGCAGCACCTAAAAAACACGGTGTTATTATCAATATGACTCCAACACCATTACCGCATCGATGGCAACAGACTGTTGGGGAAAATTAGATTAAGATTTTGTTACTAGTTTTCAGTGTGTGATTCATAAAGTGAGCGCTTTAAACATGCTTAGACAATGAATGTATAATGTACATTATACTTTTGTAACGATCAGAAACCTAATTGTAAAGTTATTAAAAATTGTAGCCAAACTACAGGCCGTATAGATTCATTTATTTAGAATCTATACTGATTTCAGTCATTTATAATAACAAGGGGATATGGGAAAAAAAATGGAGTAACTTATAGCGTAGCTTGGTTTGTCAAATATTATTTTTAGCAACTTTTTTGATTATTTGAAGTTTGCTGATATCGGTATGACCAAAGCTGACTAAGCTCTAATAAGGTGCTGCTTAAGTTAGTACGGGTTTCACCAATTATTAGTAAATGATTAGTTTATTCTGGGTTTTAAGATCTGACCCCTGTGATTTTCGTCCTCAGTGAGTAATAGATAGATCACACGTTGAAACATTGGCGCTAAGGGCATTTGATTTGACGCATTGTAGTACCAGGGCGTGAACAAAACTATCGCTCACTCGCTACACAGCTGGGATACTTTCACCCGGACGGAGAAGGAGGTCGGAGGTCGAGACCCGCAGTATCCCGTAACGGCAGTAGATTTGGCATAACAGTTGCCGCAGTCGTGGGTGCACGTACACAATGGCTACACAGCACGTATTGTCATTACTTCAACCTATCTTAACAAGGTTCACAAATTAATCAACTGCAGATATCTACACTTGATACAATCCAAAGATAACTTTTGTGATTTGATAGTAGATACTAAAGTTAAACTGATATCAATGTGTTATATGTAATTTTCGTTTTGATTATCTTCAGTAATCTTAACTAATCATGTTTAATTCATGTAAGAAGTTTATATGCTACACAGTTTTTTGTTTGTTTTTCTCTTTCATAGCCCCTTTAAATTTACAGATAATTATTTACAATTATAGATCCTCAGGCGAATCTATTAACAAATTGTTTTTGTATTTCCTGTAGCAACGTTACATTATATACAGGTTTTTTTATTTTATAAAAATTATATAATGAATAAACAAGTATAATGATATACATTACACGTGACTGGACTAAACTGACTAATAAAGGTGATGTGGCTCACCTTTTTGATGAAACTTAAAACTAACTTACATACTAATTCTTAACCTAAATTTTCCCCGACAGTCTGTTGCCATCGATGCGGGAGGGGCGGTGGGGTCATAGTGTTAAACACTGGGTTGGTTAGGTGCTGCAACGAGTGAAAAAACTTGATGTGTCTCCGGCGGATGAACTCACCCACCGACGGCACACCAAGTGCAGGTCAGCGTTCTTTAACCTCTCGGAAGAGGTATGTCGGACCACTTTTCGCATGATTCCATTCTGGAAATGTTGGACACATTTGGCTGTATTGTCAGTCAAGTGGGTAAATAGCGGGGCACCGTACACCAGAGCAGGCCGGAGGACACTACACAGTTATAAAGCTGAGAGACTTATCACTCAGCGAGCAGGTTTGAATATTTGAGATGAGAAAGGCACGGCGATCATGGGCAACTTAAGGAACTCTCAATGCACAATAATTAAGCTACCGAATACTAGATAATTGTTGAATTAATTCATTTGTATAACCATAGTTTATTTAATTGTTTTGTATACAATAAGTTCACTTATTTAAGATTTTCAATACGTTATGTGTAATAAATCTTGTAGTGAATCAATTTTGATTATAAGTTTTGATTTATGAACAGCAATCATTGGATTGTTGTATTAACTATTAAATTATAAAAGTAAAAGTAAATTATTTCCAGTTATAAATATAGTAGTATAGTGGTAATTATAGCTTCAGTTATAATTATTATTACTATTTAAAGTAGCCTAGTAACTGGTTGGACCATTGTACTTATTGACGCCCATAGTCAACAGGAAACGAGATCCGAGGATTCAGTTCATAATTGATGTGAACTGTTTTAGTGTAGTAAACTATCTCGAGTCATTTTCAACCAGAATTGCTATTATTGCACATCATTAATGGAAGCAATTCCACTTAGAAACTAATATTCAGTGGCAATCAAGACGCTACACGAAGTGAAAACGGTGGCTGAAATGCTACAGCCCGAGCCACAGTAGCCAAAACAGAATTCCCGAATACCGCAACTGCGTAGCAAGCAAGTTGTGGCGTGACCCGTGATTGTGGTAGGGTCAGTGGTTCGTTTGTGCGCCAAGTTTCAACGATTCCAAGACAACTAGCCGCCACAACAGGGTAAGGCGGTCTGGAGAATTTGCCGTGTTTTGTGTCGACAGAGGAATACCTGACGTAAGCACGCTTCCTCCTCTTGTTAGTGGTAAGTCCGGCTGACCCTTCCTTTCACAGCAGCGTAATTTTGTTTCATAACTCGATTTACAATAAGCAATGGGATACTACTGGCATTATGAGTTTTTATTGCATAAACAAATACCAGTAGTTGTTTCTTCTAAGGATGTGTGACCGACCATATTTTTTTATTCTTCCTTTCATTCTTTCCTTTCATAGCTGAGTATAATGTGCAAAATAAACATAAATGACGAAGAAAAATAAACGATCTCACAACAATAATAATAAATTAAAAACCAGTAAAGTCTATTATTGACAAAGGAAAATTTTAAATAGACCTGACCCAGAGGGTAGGGTTCAATGCGCTGCATTTTTTTATTTCCTTAATTTGGTCAACTGTAGGCTGCTACCTGGACACAGGGGGTCAAGGGGGGCAGCATCCCCTTTAGATACATTCGCGGGGGAGTAAATACCTGAGCAAATGTTCGGGTTGGCCAAAGTTAAACTTATTGTGCAATATTTACTTCTTTGGTTCTTTGTCAAGCCAAACATTGTTGGCTGAAACAGTTGGACCGATAACTGAAAGATGGTAAGGGCGACGGCCATCGTCAACATCAGTTGAAACGGCATCACTCATACTGTATTGATCAGTATACTGCTGAAGATTAGTGCACATTAATTGAAAAAAAAAAATCTTTCTTTAACAGTATAAAAAAAGGACATTAAAATTGGGCTAAACTTTCTATTGTTGCCTCCCAAAACCCTACTTGTTGGGGGTGGAATAATAATAATTTACTTATGCTAAACAGAACTAATCAGACGCTTTGGACAACTATATTGTCTCTCAATAGAAAATAAACTACTAATCTACAAAGTTCTACTTGAGCTAATCTGGACATTAAAAAAGTTGGGGGACAGCAAAAAAGTCGAACATCAAGCGTTAGTTAAGGCTCCTTATTACGTCATAACGATCTTAATATAGCCTACATTCTTGAACTCATCTGCCCTAGCCGACCTATTCAACCACCCTAATCCCCTAGCACAGTCATTACACTGCGTCACTCATCCCTATAACCTTCTCGGAGACTAAAGCGGCCTCGTGATCTACTATAAAAACGTGACAGTTTCTCCATTCATGTCCTGAACTTACCGTTCATACTTTACCGTCTATAATGCGTTCATAACCCCGTGAAAGAAAATCAATATTATAAATCCTGAATATCTACTAAGATATGACTTGAGAATTCTTGAATGATGTCACTTGAGGCGAGATAATTGCAATCGGTAGAACGTTATAAAAAAAATATGGGGTTCTATTTTTAAAAACATAGTGTAACAAAATACATCAAATCTCATGTGTGTGAATGTTAGTTTTTATTCGTTTTCGTGCGCAGGGTCTAGCAGATAACGCTATAACGACTAGTGCACAGATGTCGATTCTCTTATCTAACACGCTCTTCTGTATCTTCACTGCGCTTGGGAAAAAATGCCCTGCTGGAACTTTTCACTGTCAGTATCATATAGAAAGGGTTCGAAAAACACCATGTTCAATGGTACACAGGAGAAGAGTACTTAGGCTCTTTAGGTGGGTTTTACATTGCAATCATTTCAAAGTATCCATGGTACAATTTTTCAATAAAATGAGATTGGTTGTATAAATGGACAAAGTACGTGGGGATAAAACGAATATTTCGTGTTTACTTTTCAAAACCAGATCCCATCTCAGCAGAACTGAATCGTCGATAGTTTCCAAAACTGATGAGCAGACCATCTGGCCTCTTTTGGGCAACGAAATAAGAATTTTATATTACCTATGGTCTATCAATGATGAACCAAACTGGTGTAGAAAATCATAAGTTATACATTTTGACAGGGGAACCGGACGTCATCAAGATTTTATGGCTCAGAAGATTGAGGAGGAAGGACAGCGAAGTCTCCAAAAAGGCTATGCAGGATGTCATAAACTAAATGGAATATTTAAGTGATAATAGCAGCACCAATTAGACAATGCATGCTAATAAATATTCAATTATAATAATTGTCTGAAACGATACAGTCTACCGCAGAGTCCATTTGGTAATCCAATTGGCATATGTAACTATTCGGGAGGCATTGGCGGTTAGATATCTGCCTATCACATTTGTCTCCATTCAATTGGCGGCCGAATGCACACCGATCCACCATTAGTTAGAGAGATCTCATTTCTCTCATCGAGCCCGATAATACGGTTATTCCAATTACCATCACGGACGGCCTCTCTTTCAAAGATGATGGTGAATTACAACAAACCTAATTGTTATTTTCTCCTTCAATTCACTAAAAAAAAATATTTTCTTTCTTTTTTTTTTCTTTCTAAACCCCTTGAATTTAATACAATATGTGAAAAATGAACAAGAATTTACAGTTCTCTCCTCGTCCTGCTTTGCGCAGATGCATTTGAAGGAGGTTAGGTTACATAAATTAGATTTGAGGTTAAAAGTTAAAAACATGTATACAATTCTAGGTGATGGGGCTCACCTTCAGTTTGACAATGTCGGGGAAAAACTTACAAACTAAAAGCTAAACCTAGAACCTAAGAATAAAGCGTTCCAGCCGCGACAGCGTCCTGCCATCGATGGGGGAACGGAGCGGGGGTCACAGTGTTAAACACCGGGTTTGTCAGGTATTGAAGGGAGTCGAAAAATTTGATATGTCTACGTTGGATGAATTCATCCACAAGCAAAGATCAAAGATCTCGTAAAGCTCACTGTAAACCCCCGACTTTCTCTCTCTTCCTCCTCCCCCTAAATGTTTACAGGAATCTGGGGAAAATATTAATGCCAGGAGAGGGCATTACCCAAGGACAGGGGAACCTGAAATATTACAGGGAATTGACATTTAGATTACCGACATTTTATTAAATGATAATGAACAAATAGCATTTGATTAAAAACAAAAAAAAATCCTCAAGCTATTTGATAAAAAAAATACTTAAACTAGTTGATAAAAAAATTACTTAAACTATTGGACAGAAAAAATACTTAAACTTTACTAAACTTGAAACTGGTAAACCAGAGTTTTATTAACTTAAAGTTTGCTGATCGAAGAATGAGAACAAAATAAATACATCACTGTCCGTGTTTATCTATACGTATGCATAGTTTGGTGTTATTTGGTGTAAACTGATGAACGACGTAAACAAACAACATAAACCCTCGGTACGTGGAAGCTACGTCCAACGAGGTTACCTGTCGTAGCTAGATAGTGGATTAGTCAATCAGCTGTGAGGTTCCCGGTGGATGGAATCGGTGAGTCGATGATCGATATGCTCATATCCATACTAGTTCCAAGTCAAATCTCCAACCAGAGGTGCTCCCCATAAACCATAGGCCGATAAGGTGGTGAGATGAGGGGGGGGGGGCGCTCCGGCGGGTGTTGGCCAACCCAGCTCTGGATACACACACTGACTGCAAGCGACTGATCTCGGTGCTCCGTCCTTTTAATCCTCTATAAAGGATGTAGGGTCTTACGGGGCCTCGGAGGCGTCCCGCACCGTTATTTGTTTTGTTTACTTTCCAGCATATTTCACATAAAACAAAATCAATACACTCACATTTGAAACACAAAGATATTCTTAGAACATTTATAATATTATCAATAATTATTAATTCTTTATATAAAACTAACCAAATACAAAAAAAATATTTATCTCTAATTTACACTTTTTTTTTTTTTTTTTTTTTTATAATAAATTTTACGAGGGTACTTTGTTAGATAATTACTTGTCAGCGCAAGACCCCTTATTCGGCTTAAACAATGAATGATAATTTTTTCCTTCAATAACTAAAATAAACGAATAACCGGCGTAAACAATCGCTAATTTACATTGGCTATAAAAGTCTATCGGTCACAACACTCCCCGTTTTCCAAAAGTGTTGACCCTAGGTCAACACTTTTCTTTCTCGTGACACGCACTGACACCCTCACTCTTTGTTTCTCCCTCCCCGGCTAGACCGGCGATTATTTCTCAATAAGTAGGGACTGCGCGGCAACATCGGTGCCTCTGTACTATCCGCCTCCCAAGTCGGGTCTCGATAGTTGGTACTGTCATCTTCCACCGAGGTCTCTCCCGAGACCTCCGATGGGTTCACCAACGGGGTAACCGGGCGGGAGGGCTCCTTTTCGCTCGATGAAACATCTTCCTCCGTACGGATCATACTTGGTCGCCCCTCCGCTTCGCCCTCAGGCCACCAGCTTGGAGCCACTACATCCCTTCTTGGCGAGCTAGTGGCCAATAGGGAATCGTTCCCAATGGCCCTTTCTCTAGGATGGGGCTCTTCCTCCTCGTCAGAGTCGGTTAGGGGGATCGGCCAGAAGTCCTCTTGGTCTCTTTCCTTATCCCTTACTTCGTCATCGTCATCTTCCGATTCAGACTGTTGCTCCTTTGGATACTCCGTTTCGAGACCACTGTTAAAAGCCGGTTTCAAGCGGTTCACGTGTACTACCTGGGTCCCGCCGGTTTCATTCCTGATTGCATATGTTACCGCACTGCATTTCTTGACTATTATCCATGGTCCCGTCCAAGGACAATGAAATTTTTTTAAATTTCCTGGTTTTACCGCGGGTACATGTAGGTATACCGCGTCGCCCTCGGTGAAAGTTCGGGATCTCCTATCTTGGTTAACCGCCGCGGTTCTGCGAGCCCAAGTTTTCTTAATCCTTTCACGGGCTTCTTCGTAGGCCTGTTCTACACGAACCCTAATCCTTGCAGCTTCATCTTGTGTTAAGGCGTTTTCCAACGCTTCCACAGGCTCTATCCATTCCCCTTCCGGAGTGCGGAGCTCTCTGCCATATAACAGGAAGTTCGGCGAAAATCCCGTGGCAGAATGTGGTATGGAGCGATAAGCCATTAGTGAATAGGGGACCCACCGGTCCCAATCTCGCCCATCTTTTCTGGCAAAGTGAGCCATGGAATCTCCCAGTGTACGATGAAAGCGTTCCAGCATTCCATTACTCTGGGGATGGTAGGGGGTGGTTTGGAGTTTTTGTATGCCTAAACCCTTGCACACGGATTTGAACAACGCCGACACGAAATTCCTGCCTTGATCAGTCAGTAGTTTCTTTGGAGTCCCATGTCTGGTGATTATACGCTCGACAAAAACCCGAGCGGTCTCGTCCGCCGTCTGTTCCCTTATAGGTTCAGCTTCAGTGTATCGGCTGAAGTGGTCTATAAAAGTTAACAAATATTTATTCCCGCGGCTACTCTTTGGGAACGGCCCCACGATATCCAGGGAAACCAGTTCGAATGGCTCCTTGGGAAAGAAGGGGGCCTCTAGAGGAGCTGTTAACCCAGGGGGGGTCTTTCTCTGAGCACACGAGTGGCACCCCTTAACGAACTCTTCTATATCTTTCCCCATCGAGGGCCAATAGTACTTATTCTTTATCAGCTCATGGGTACGTTCTCTTCCCGGATGTCCCGCCCATGGCCGACTATGGTGTTCCTCCATGATCTGTTGCCGGCGATCTAGTGGAACCAAAATTTTCCATTGATTCGGGTCATCACCTATTCCGTAGTATATTATACCATCCGCCGCCGTCCGTAACCCTCGTGGGTTATTTTTGACCCATCTCTGGCATTCTTCGTCCTGTTCCTGCCCTCTTTTCCAAAGAACCCGTTGGGCTCCTTCGTCGAACGTCCTTATACCCGCTACGGCCCTACTCAGGGAGTCCGCGTTGGTATGCTTCTTCCCTGGTTTGTGGACGACCTGATACTCGAATTCCTCGAGTCTGAGAGCCCACCTCATCAAGCGTGAGGACGGGTCTCTTAGGGACAGCATCCATTTAAGTGCAGCGTGGTCAGTGACAAGTGTAAACTTTCGACCCAACAGATAGCACCTAAAATGCTTGGTTGCCCAGACTACCGAAAGTAGCTCTCTTTCGGTAGCCGAATAATTTTGTTCCGCTGGGTGTAGCTGTCGACTGGCAAAGGCGATAGGCCTTTCTTGTCCGTTTCGGAGTTGTGAGAGGACGGCCCCTACTGCCATTCCAGAGGCATCGGTCGCCAGAATGAAAGGGTCCCGGAAATCAGGATAAATCAGCACTCGGTCAGAACACAATATCTTCTGTAGAGCGGTAAACGCCTCGTCTTGTTCTTTCCCCCAGTGAAATGACATTCCCTTCCCCGTCAACTGGGTGAGGGGCTTGGCAATTTCGGCGAACTGAGGTACGAACCTCCGGTAATATCCAGCGAGACCCAGGAAGCCTCTCACTTCCCGAGCCGAACCGGGTTTTGGAAATTCTGTCACCGCCGTGATCTTTTCTGGGTCAGGTTTCACCCCTTCACTGGTTACCAAGTGGCCAAGGTATTTTACCTGCCTGACCACAAACTTACATTTTGGTCCTTTCAACTTCAGATTAGCACCCCGCAGTCGCTCCAGCACCCTTCTTAATCGAGTGCAGTGCTCATCCATATCACCACTGAAGATGATAATGTCATCTAAATAAACGTAGCAGTCAGTCCCCTTAACTCCCATCAGTACCTGGTCCATAGTTCGCTGGAATGTGGCTGGGGCCCCAGCAAGCCCGAACGGCATTTTATGGTACTCGTAGTGCCCCCCTAGGGTGGTGAATGCAGTTTTCGGTCGATCTTCCTCGGCCACCGGTATTTGGTGGTAGCCGCTGGCAAGGTCTAATGTTGTGAAAAGCCTACTCTGTCCCAACATCTCTAATGTTTCCTGAATCAATGGTAGGGGGTAAGCATCCACCTGCGTTACTGCATTCAGCCCCCGGAAATCAGTGCAGAATCTATACTGGGTCCTTCCGTCTTCACTTCGTTTGGGTACCAACACGACAGGTGCTGCCCAAGCACTGTCGGAAGGAGCTATCACTCCCTTGCGTAACATATCTTCTAAGTGTTCTTCTACTACCGCTCGTTGGTTGAAGGGCACTCGATACGGGCGCTTGATCACCGGGGGAGCTTCCCCTGTTGGTATTCTATGCTTCACCCCAGTAGAGCAGCCTTCCTTTCCCGGTTCTTCGAAGAGATCTTTAAACTCTTCTAGCAGCGACTCGACTACACCCTTATCCGACTCACCGAGGTGGTCTACATTCCATAGTTGAGCCCCCTTTTCCAGAGCATTCTCGCTACCCTCTACTCGGTGTATCCGAACGTCCCTTTCATTTCTTTCCTCCGTATGCCATTCCGCGCCTATTCCCAATAATTGCCCTTTATCGAGGTAGGTATTCACCGGCCCCGAGTTCATAAGTTGGATCCAAACCTCCCCGTGTTCTACGAGCCCAATACTTCGCCCTACTCTTAAGCTACCTTGTTTCAATGGTACCGGCTCGACAACCACCACTGCCTTCTCTCTCTGGTTGATCGTTGCTCTAATGAGTTTCTCACTACACGAAGGGATTGCGATTCGAGCAGAGCTGGTAATTTCTAGCCCCTTGGTCTCATCGTGCTTGTCGGGTTGTTCGCGGGATCCCGGGGTCTCTACTGCTTTGTTCGCGGCCTGCTGGTTTCCGCGTTTGGCCCTCTTTTTCCTCTTCTGTTGGTGCTTTCTTTCTTGGGCATGGATTAGGTCGGACGAGGATCCATCCTTTGGAATTGGCTCCTCTTGCGTCGTTTCCCTTGTACTTCTCCCTTTCGCTTCTAAGGAATTTATTGCCACTCCCAACTGGTGAAGGGGATGTACGTTGACTGGTTGCTTCTCAAAACTCAGGCCAGCGTCGGGCGGCGTCACTATCACCTCCCGGTTACGAATATCCAGTTTGGCTCCTAGCTTTTCTAGCAAATCCAAACCTATGATTCCGTCTCCGGGCAAGTTCACGCTGATTATCATCACCTGATGTTTCACTTCCAGGCCGTCTACTTGGCACATCAACTCTTGTACCCCCAAAATACGCAGAGCCTGTCCTGTTACTCCTCTAGCTCGGACACTGGCGGGCCTTAATTGAACTCCCGGAAGCGCCGTGCGAATTAGCGTCACTTCGGCCCCCGTGTCTACTATCATGTGGTGGAGATATCCCCCAATCAGCATGTCCAGTTTTATCAATTTACCTGCTCCGGCTCCCACCCCTGTAAGCCATTTCTCATCCACAGGCTTGGGTTTCTCCGGCCCAGACGGGGGGTGACCGTCGGGCCTTAAGCATTTGGGGGGCCCCTGCACGGGGTTCAATTTCTTTTCGGCGGGCAGCTGCTTGGATCTGCACTGGTTCGCTATATGCCCTTGCCGTCCACACCTGTAGCAAGTTACCCTTTCTCTGGGGCCCGGGTTATTGCTTACTCCTTTAGCCGGTGGTGGCATTCTGCATCCCCTTGCGTAATGTCCTAACTCTCCACACCGATAGCAACGCTGAGAATCGGATTTCCCTAGTCTCGAGGGAAGCGCCTTTTGAATCGCGCTGATACAAGCGTCTTCTATCTGTTCCTTTAAGCTAAACACCGCTCCAGCTCCCCGTGCCGAGGCCTGGTCCTCGTTTCTGGCGATAGGATCCACTGAGCTTCTATACATATTTCTCTCACTCTCTCGTTGCTGCTCATGGCAGGGGCCGGACCTGCCCCCTGCCTCTTCCAACACATATACGTTCCTTCCCCGCTGATGCTCTTGCAAGGCTTGTTCTACATCTAACGCCAATCTCACTGCATTCTTCAGTGTATCTGGGCGTCCGAACAACACCTGTTTTCCCACCTCACCCGAGAGTCCCCTCATGAACGCTTCTAGCACTTTTCTCTCTACTTCCCGCGCCCACCACTTTTCTTCATTCCCAGATAGATCGGACCGGGTCATTTTTCCCCCCAAGGAAATGCATCTGTCCGAAAATTCTTGGATCCTCTCTTTTGGCTGTTGACTCGTCTCCTGCAAAATTCTTCCATAATATTCAAAAGTATGTGGATCTCCAAACCTTTCTCGCAGTGCGTCTGCAAACTTCTTAAAGCTGACAATACCCTTTAATTCCTCATTTCCTCTGACAAAGGCGGCTGCCGGGCCCTGCAACTTGAGCCTACAAATCCGAACTCGGTCAACGTCCTCCCAAGCTCCACAAGCTGCTACTTCCTCCACATACTCTAGGAATTCGTCAACCGGCCTGGCACTCGCCTCCCCTCCCCACGTCTTGATCAGACCCTGCAAGGACAAATCCTTCCTTGGTGGCTTAGGTGTCCCTCCTTCCTTTATCTCTGTCCGGCTAGCTTCGAGTTCATTTTTCAACTTTTCTTCCGACTGGGCCAAAGCCAGGTTAGCCTTCTCTAATTCTTCTATCCTCTGTCGGAGGTTACTTTCAACCGACATTTTAAAAGGGATTTATCAAAAAAAAATTTTTTTTTTTTTTTTTTTTCGAAATAAAAGTTTATCCCGGATTAGTGGATTTTCTTGCAATCCACCCCACACCTGACACCACTTGTAAACCCCCGACTTTCTCTCTCTTCCTCCTCCCCCTAAATGTTTACAGGAATCTGGGGAAAATATTAATGCCAGGAGAGGGCATTACCCAAGGACAGGGGAACCTGAAATATTACAGGGAATTGACATTTAGATTACCGACATTTTATTAAATGATAATGAACAAATAGCATTTGATTAAAAACAAAAAAAAATCCTCAAGCTATTTGATAAAAAAAATACTTAAACTAGTTGATAAAAAAATTACTTAAACTATTGGACAGAAAAAATACTTAAACTTTACTAAACTTGAAACTGGTAAACCAGAGTTTTATTAACTTAAAGTTTGCTGATCGAAGAATGAGAACAAAATAAATACATCACTGTCCGTGTTTATCTATACGTATGCATAGTTTGGTGTTATTTGGTGTAAACTGATGAACGACGTAAACAAACAACATAAACCCTCGGTACGTGGAAGCTACGTCCAACGAGGTTACCTGTCGTAGCTAGATAGTGGATTAGTCAATCAGCTGTGAGGTTCCCGGTGGATGGAATCGGTGAGTCGATGATCGATATGCTCATATCCATACTAGTTCCAAGTCAAATCTCCAACCAGAGGTGCTCCCCATAAACCATAGGCCGATAAGGTGGTGAGATGAGGGGGGGGGCGCTCCGGCGGGTGTTGGCCAACCCAGCTCTGGATACACACACTGACTGCAAGCGACTGATCTCGGTGCTCCGTCCTTTTAATCCTCTATAAAGGATGTAGGGTCTTACGGGGCCTCGGAGGCGTCCCGCACCGTTATTTGTTTTGTTTACTTTCCAGCATATTTCACATAAAACAAAATCAATACACTCACATTTGAAACACAAAGATATTCTTAGAACATTTATAATATTATCAATAATTATTAATTCTTTATATAAAACTAACCAAATACAAAAAAAATATTTATCTCTAATTTACACTTTTTTTTTTTTTTTTTTTTTATAATAAATTTTACGAGGGTACTTTGTTAGATAATTACTTGTCAGCGCAAGACCCCTTATTCGGCTTAAACAATGAATGATAATTTTTTCCTTCAATAACTAAAATAAACGAATAACCGGCGTAAACAATCGCTAATTTACATTGGCTATAAAAGTCTATCGGTCACACTCACTGTTGCTCCGCTGCTCGAATGAAGTACCTCTGACCACATTCATCAGTATACCGTTTCGGAATTGTTGGAGTCGCCGAGCTGTCGTATACGTCAGATAACGAAAAAGCGGTGCACCGTACAGCAGAGTAGGCCTGAGTATGCTCTTGTAGATCAGTAGCTTGAGACGCAGTGATATATTGGTGATAGATATACTAAAAAAAAAACAAGGTTAGGGAATAAATGTAGGCCCCATAAAAAAATCGATACATTCAGTCTATTGATGGATGGATGTTTCATTTATTTCACTATTGAGGGTTTCGGTGACACCTGGCCTAGCCTGTTGGGGTTGTCGGCATACCACTTGATGAGGAGCAAACCATGAAACTATCGGGTATGTTAAGCACTTAAACTGAGGCCATTGAGCTCCACCTCCGGGACAAAGATCTACCACCAAAACTTTCGCAATAATAGATAATGAGCATCGTTTTCAACATGAACAATATGATCAGGTGTTCATTTCAAGGAGTTCACCAACATGATGAGGACGATAAGGTGTTCGTTTCCTTGCAGTTAAATATATACTAAATATCATCTAACTGTTTTTATGGAATTTAGATAAGCAATGTGACAAAAGGCCATGGCTCCGTTTCAAATTGACAATTGAAACCCATAATTGGCAAAACGGTATACGGAATAGTTTTTTTTATCCTAAAAGAAATTAGTATATATATTTCTTTTTTTTATAGGTAATATGCATATTAGCTTGAAATACATTCTAACTTTTTTCAACTCCCTTTAAATACGATACTTTATTTAGAATGATTTATTAGGATTTATTATTAGATGATTTATTAGGAGAATTCCCCATAACTTACTCATACCACGGGTTTCCCCTGAGGTTGCTAATTGCATGGTTTCTCAGTTCAATCAGATGCCTAAAACAGTGTAGACGTCTATGACATTCTTCTTCTCACTGGGTATGTAATTATAATAAGTTATTAAAACTTTCCTCAAATGATTTCAGCCGTCCACCGAGGATTCCCACACTCCTTAATTCCCCCACTCCACCTTCAAACAGGTACTCCTAATAAAAGGATGCGCTCACCCCAAATAAATTCCCTTTATTTTTCCCTTATCTATAATCTTAAAAATTTGAGAGCTATGGAAAAAAAAAATCAAAATCAAATGATTAATGTTCTTCTTGTGTCAACTATCTACTCTTATTAAACCCCCACTGTATTTAAAAGATAACTTTTGTTATTATACGAAAAAAAATTTTAATAAAATTATTTTGTTGCCATTATTGTTGCCAACTTGGCTTTGTATCCATGTCTTTCACATATAACTGTTTTCATCCATTATCTATATACCTACCATTATAATTCAAAAGCTTAAACTGTTGCATTTATAAATAATTCAATTTTGTTTTTTTTCTATTATATCTTGCTGTTGTTACTAATTATTACCAATCATGATTAACCTATTCTCTTCTTGTTATTTTGTGATGCAAACATGCACACTACGTCGAAACGTTGTCCACAAATAAACTTAACATCTCAACTTCAACAACCCACGTTAATCTCCTGGTAAACGCTTCAGCTCGTTGTTGAGGATATATTTTTCTGAGTGGATTTTCTAATATAAATAATACAGAATATGCATAACAAAAACTGTTTTTTCGACAACCCAGAGTAATAAATCCCTTAGAAAAGACGTATGGCTTGCTTACTTAATTTATGGCCAGGCTCTAAATAACGATAGCATTCGTTCTATGTCGGATAGAAGATAAATACAAATAAATATTCAATACACTGTTGTGCCATGAAATATCGCCGACGATAAATTTCCGGCCGGCCTTTCTCCTCGCTCGGAAACCCGAGTCCGATCAATGCCACACGCCATCTTTTTGTATCGCAGTATCCGTAAAACTTTTTTATAACAGCTTTAATTCGATACAGAGCTGTGGCATTCTAAATTTCGGCCGGATCCCTGACAACTTACTCACCAGTAGAATTATATACTACTGCAGTTACCGCTAAATAAATAGGAATACATATCATTATATATATAAAGTTCAGTTTCATAATACAAAATGTCAAAGAAAAATTAATTATGGTGTCAGTATTCTACAGCACAGTTAAGAATCCGACCTTCAAGTGAAATGGTACCGATAATGCTAACGATTTTTACTGTTAACAACCCAACAAGAAACTGTTACATCAACATAAGTGAACTGGAAGCTCATAGATAACAGTGGATTTAGGTATGAGTGGATTATTTGATTAGGCAATGGCTTTGATCGGTGAAAATTCCTACTTACATATTATGCCTGCATCAGTTCCTCGTAACAAGAAAAGAATGTATTTCATAATCACATTTTTTAGCACCATACGAATCACTGAAATCCGCTTTAAAATCTATTTAGTTTTGATTGTTGACTCTCAAAAGTCATTTTTTAGAATATCATTATCCTGAGCGTCTGTGGCTCTCACGCTCTTCGTCAGCCTCCACTGGCTCGAATCCGGTTACGTGGCTAACGGAGGAGCGTGGGTGTCAACCATGTGGATTTGGGAGGTCTCTAGGCTGTTTTTAAATACTGTATGAATGAGCGAGTGAATGAAAATTGTAAATATGGTTTCAATGAGAACATTTATCACTATTACTTATTCCTTAATAAGGCAGATTGTAATTTTATAACAATAAAGTAGTTTAAATATATAGAATATCATTGTAACTTTTCTTTTTGAGTTACCTTTGTTAATAGTTCCTTAAACATTACAAAATTGTGAGAATTCAAATCTCCTGAGACGTGGCTTGATACAGTTTAGAATTTAGCCAAAAATAGACTCATTTTTTCAAGGTTTTATTTTTAAAAGACTTTTTACATCGTTATTGTATTATAATTTGCGTTGTTTTTAAAAATTAAGCCATTATCAAGCCTTAATATCAAATGTATTTATTAAACTCACATCGTGAACCACGTGGGGTGAACAACTGATACGTCGTTGACTGTCTATATTGTGGAACTTATTTATATAATATGAAATATTGTAAATGGTCCACGGAGAATTACACAATCAACACTGACATTGATTAAACCTCCTATATCCAATTAGACATATGTAATATTTTAAATTTCTCAGTACAGCACTACCGTGGACGGAGGCTTTGATGGAAGTACTGGCTCGTAGGAACCATAGTGGAACAGATGGCCAGGCACTATCTGCCTAAACGTACACGCCTTCCAGGTCACAGGTTAAGCTCAGAAGTTAGTTATAGGGCCTACATCGTAAACACCGGGTCATGTTTAGATCATAGTTTAACCTTAAGAAGCCTTAGTCAGCAGCATGTTCCCTCCATCATTAAAATGCCCCGGGCAGTACAAGGAGCTGACCTCTTCCATTCCTGTAAATTTTTATCAGATAAATTTTGTTGGTCCTTAGAAGAGATAAAAAAAATTGGTATCTCGTATATGAATTGTAGCTAACGCACAAGATATAGTTGTGTTTAACAATGTAAAATGATCCCAAACCTCAAGGCAACCCCGTTATGCTTCTATGGTGTACTTGAATAAGTCGATTGCCAACAGTATTCATCTGCCAGTAATAAGTATACAACTCGGAGAATAAAACTGAGTCGTTCAATTCCTGTCTTTGAATGGACTCCAGATTTGCAAGTCTCATGGACCAAGAAACAGCATACTTTCAATTTTTTTCTCAACTCTTCAATTGAAATCTATTCAATTATATAGTTATTCCGAATTTCTTTCGTTAATCTAGGATATATGAACCTAATACGTCACTGGATTAAAAAAGATTCTTGATGCCATCTTTTTGATAACAGAAGCAAAATGTTTCAGTTAATAAGTTAAAGGTCAACGATTAATCCAAAACATTGGTTAATCCATGTTGAGACTTCCCCCTATATATAGGCTGAGCCTACGGCTCTCGCCCTCATTCATTCTTTGTTAGTCATGCGATTCACTCAAGTATTCATAGTAGTTCAATTATATTTCTTCTAAACCCAGTGTAGTGTACTTTGAATAAAGAAACTTTTTAAAAACATCTCTTGCTTTGCTTGTGATTTAACTAATATATTGCAATCTTAGGTTTAGCTCTGCTCTTTGAGCTAGGCGAACCGGCCTGGCCTTAATTTCCTAAATTAATAATTTTCCTTTGGGATGGTAGCCGTGGTAGCCCAAAGGTTCAAGCAAGTGGGGGGCCAAAAAAAAAAAATATATCCCAATCCTTACCTCAGCAGTTTTTTTTAAGCCTGACCCGTCCCGACCGGCTAAACACTCCCTCGCTACAAATTTGATTACATAAAGGAAAATGACAAAATAATTTTTGGTCTCATTTTTTATCATTTCAAAATGTTTAGCTTATGGCCTATGCCCCGCTATAAAATTTATTTGAATATGTAAAATACAACACGAGTCGATCCAATGAGGGCGAATGCCCCAAAAACAACCCTTACATTTTCAAATATCCTGTCTTACGGTATATGTAAATCGATCACTATAAAAAAAAAAGGCTTAGGTAGTAAGGTAAGATAGAAGAGGGACTAGAATAGATTTCCTGCTGATCCACCATTTCTGAGGTCAGCGAATCGTAGCCCTGCTGAAACATAAGAAAGAAAATAAGACTATGGGAACGAGTCCAAAAGCAGAATTTTATCTGTCAAGCTGATATATAATATCTGTTTTTGGTTCCATTATAGGGTACGGTGCCCAGTAAAAAAATGTTTTTTGTGAAATTCGTTTATTTTTATTTACGTTTCAGTTGTTAATTAGTTAGGTTTAAAATGGACGATTACATTAATTCCAAAAAATTAATTAAATAATGAATACTTGTGATTTTGAACAGAGCATTTCCGAGCACTTTCTATGTTGAATTCAATATTTCATTGGCGAAATTAAAATTAGTATACAATTATTAATTCTTCACAATTAATTTTCTGGTTGTAAGGTCATTTATCGAACTGTATATAAAGAAAATTACTCCACCAGAGTACAGGAAAAGTTAAAGCAATTATAATTTCAATTAAATTTATATTTTTTGGAAAGTAGAAAAACTATAAATAAATTAGACGTGCCGTTTGGTATTTTTTTGCATTTGTTTTCTACACCCTGGAATTTGACTTTCCTCCTCCATATCGGATGCGTGAAGTACTTCGAGAAGGGACAGCATAGGATGTCTATCATTAGGATTTCATGTCCTCAAATACGTTAGGAATATAGCGATGCAAGTGAGGCGTATTAGTATTAGTAAACAAATTCAAGAGATCAACATTTTCACTAAGTTTCCTTTTTACTAAGTTCAAAGAAAAGGTAATTCACAAAGACATATAAGCAGCTTTATTATGATAAAGTTACAATCTTCCTCATTGGGGAAGATGTAATTGTGATAAATGTTTTCATTCATACCATATTTACAATTTTAATTCACTCGCTTATTCATACAGTATTTACAAACAGCCCAGATCCCTCCCAAATCCACATAGGATAGGTTGTCACCTCCCTCAAATGCAAATAGGAAGCAGAGTCTTGGGAAGTCCTCGCGCCCTTCATCAGCCACTTCTCCGGATACAAGCCAGCGGAGGCTGGCCAAAAGCGCGAGAGCCACATACGCTCAGGACATGATTGGAGAAATGGTAATGGTAATGGCTACCATTTTTGTCTCCGAGGAGCATTATGGGGATGAGTGGTGCAGTACAATGACTGTGTAGGGGATTAGGGTGGTTGGATAGGTTATTATGGAATTTCATGAACTTGGAAGGGATGATTTCGAGAATGTAAGGTATATTAAGATCGTTATGAAGGGTTTTCTGCCTGACGTAATAAGGCGCATTTACTATTGCTCTCAGGACTTTTGATTGAAAGAATTGAATACGCTTGATTGCTGTCCCCCATAGCTCTATTCCGTATGTCCAGATTGGCTTCAGTATAACTTTGTAGATTAGTAATTTGTTTTCTATTTAGAGATAGAATGACCTTCGAAGTAGTCTGTACAGTTGTCCAAAGCGTCTGTTTAGTTCTTGTCTTTTTAGCCTCATATGTGGGTTCCAGGTCAGCGTTTGTCGAGATAGAAGCCTATGTACCGTACTCGGATACAGGGAGAGGAATGGAACTAACAGAAACTAGTGGGTAAGACTTCCGGCATAGGGTAAAGGTAATGCGGGAACATTTTGCTTCATTAACTTTGATCCACCATTGGCTGCACATATGCTCGATCTCATCATGGAGTTTTTGAACGTTATGGGATGCTATATCGGGGTCTGAGTGGAATGACAAGACTGCATTGTCATTTGCAAATGTGGCCAAGAAGGTTTTGGGACTAGAGGGGACATCGGCGGTGTATAGGTTATAGAGGATGGGACCCAGGACACAGCCCTGTGGAACTCCTGCTTTTATAGGATAGTAATTAGAATATTCTAAGGCATAGTGGACTTGGAAGAAACGGTTTGAAAGGAAGGACTTTAGGATTAGGAAAAGGGTCTGTGGTAAATATCTTTTGAGCTTGTAAAGCAAAACTGCTCGCTAGACCCTGTCATAAGCTAAATAAAAGCTAACAAATGACAGCTAAAGAAAGCATCATTGTTCAATAATCAGCCAAGGAGAAACGTTTTGAAACATCCACTCTTTTCATTAGTTCAATAGATAATTTCAGGTCATGGACGATCAAAAACCGGAAAACACGTCGTTGAAGGTAAGCCTGGATAGAAAATGCAGCATTGGTATTAACATGAGAAAGCGTAGTAGATTTTATAAAGGTATGATAACCCGGTAAGGCTTTGAGCCGGGGGACTATGAGTATTGTATGGGTTTATTCGTCCAACAACATAAATATACGCTCTTTTTATCATGGACTCCAACCCAAATGGTGACATTAAACAGTTCCATCAAGTTTTATTTTTTTTAATTTGTTTTATATCTTTGAAACTACTTCGTGGTAAATGTGGACGTAAAAAAAAAGATTCTTTTCGCGAATAAACGTCGTTTACTAAGAAAACACTTTTTAGTCTGAGGTGTGATTATGGAGCTAAGCCCCAGTAAAAGCAACTATAATTGTATTTTATAATCCGTCAATAACGCTCACGGCTTTGAGAAAACTTGATTCTGAGGCCTTAGAGAAGCGGCTAAGAGCTAAGTGTAAGCCCTTACAAAGAAAGTACAGGAGGGTATTGTGCTCCCGCTATCGGAGCAGGCGTTCGCAGCAGATGCTGCCTGGATGGCGCTGGCAATAAAGGGCTTATCAGCGTCGTAAAGTTTCCTTTTTACAACCTTACAACAGATTAGGGAGGTTGGCGGCTGTTGCACTTGTAGCTAGTGTTGTATCAACAGCTGTGCATGAAGATCACATACCTTCGCTGTGTGAGGATGCCGCCCCTGCATAAGAAACGTGTAAACAATTGTATGGCAGTAATTTAACTTATAGGGAGTATTGTTCGAACATGTGTCTTCTTGTTTAGCTCATGTGATCTCATGAAAAGTCTGTGGATGATCTGAAGTTATCAGAGACCCTATTGCATATTTTTAATAACCTTTTACGTACGATCCTAGTAAATGTATCTCTTTATCTCACTAGGTGCGCGGGAGTAGCAGCCCCTGATTGGCAAATAAAAACGATGTTATGATTAGCTGAAATAAACAGCTCACATTTGATGTAGGGAGAAATGACCTGCCTATATAAGGCAGAAATTCTGAGTTTTTTCAGACAGTCGGAATCAGACACCTGTAATGAACACTGCTCTCTGCTGCTTGATAGGAATCTTGAGAATGTCAGTAAGGGTTTACGGGCGTAACAAGAACCATTTACTTCCTCTGCATTTAAGCAATAACCAATTTGAATTAATACATACAAGAGAGATGATAAAGGGACAAAATACCACTAGCCCTGCAGTCGTCCAGGTTTATAGAACCAAGAAATGAGATTCTTTTTAAGGCAGAAATTCAGAGCTTTTTCGGACAGTCGTAATCAGACACCTGAAGTGAACACTACTCTCTACTACTCTCTATCTCTCTATCTCTCTCTCTCTCTCTCTCTCTCTCTCTCTCTCTCTCTCTCTCTCTCTCTCTCTCTCTCTCTCTCTCTCTCTCTCTCTCTCTCTCTCTCTCTCTCTCTCTCTCTCTCTCTCTCTCTCTCTCTCTCTCTCTCTCTCTCTCTCTCTCTCTCTCTCTCTCTCTCTCTCTCTCTCTCTCTCTCTCTTTATCTCTCTCTTTCTCTATCTCCCTCCCTCCATCTCTGGTCAATAGAAAAAGCATAGTCCTCAAGGCTGTTACTATTTTCTTAATATCTCATTAAGAGAAACATCCTTGCCTTAGGTTAGATTCCAAGGTATGTGAGAAGGTGCATTGAATGCAATCCTGCTGTTTCTATGGTATCCCAGGGACTAGAATTATACAGATCAGAACGCTGATATTGTTCATTTAAATTCTTTCTTTTCCCGTGGCTGGTCAGCAAATTGTCAAAAATGTAGAATCAAAGGAAATGTGCAATATCCGATAACTGAACGCACACATTGATTTTTTTTTTTTTTGGCAGTTTCTTATTTCAAGAAAAGGAAATTCCATTAAAATTCTGACCTCTTCTCTTTTAGACACAGACCCCTGAAAGACGACCACAAGAGGAAATTGCCTCTGACCAGCTGACCCAGTCCAGAACCGGTTTCGCTCCTTCCGCGTTTCAATTTCGACAGTGTGTCAGGCCAGCTATTTCGCACGGACATGATACCGATCAAATTTGAAATTTACATTTTAGAATTTTACAATGCAAAGTTTCAAAATGCAGGTTGTTTTTTTTTTTAATGATGTATAATCTTGAGGCCGACCGGGCATTGGCTACACTGTGTAATTATTATCAGTATCGGATGGCTGGCCAAACATTTTTCATGTCTTTTAACATAAAATGCAAAATAAAAGATAAAAATCACTATGTCTCAATTATCACGTATTTTTTTAATGGTCTATGTTGAAGCAATTAGTACAGGAGATGTTCTCTGACGATCGTTATAATCAAAGTATCAAGACAGCATTATTGAATAGAAATATATTCATTGTTATCTTTGCGAGCCGTACCAATATCCTTAATTTCATTAATTTTCGAGTAATTTATAAAATTTTTCTCTTAAAGATGGTAAAAATTTCCGTCTTTAATATTAACTAGTTCGTCAGAAGTAACAGTAATTACAATTTAGATTAAATGGCAGGTGTAAATAAAAAAAACTTAATTTTAATTAGGAAAGAACAATTTTTTAGCTATACAAAAGCAGTTTGGGGATTTCCCTAGGTGTGAGGTGATTTTGAGGGATCCCTGCATTTCATACAAATCATATAATTGTATGTGAGTATATTATAAAAATACATTATGAATCATTTACCACTATTACCCATTGCCCTATTAGGTCAGATTGTAGTTTTTTTAATACAACTTTTTTCTTCTCGAGTTTAAGTTAGCTCATTTTTATAATTATAATAAATAGCATCAGCTAAAGTCTAGGGCGATAAGTTTATTTTCCACAGTACAATGAACATATCTTTCATGAAATCCAATAGTACAATTATTTATAAACTTCCACTCATCGAGAAGTTCTTGTTAGAACTGGCTTTTTCTTATAATCTATGGTATTTTTTGCCCGTTTATCCTTGATAGCTTTCAAGAATCTCACCGGGTAACCCTAAGTAAGCATTGGTAAGTGTACGTCGTTAAAGTTGTCTTAGAACGTGAATGAGACTTAATCAATGTGGTACTTCCAATTTAATTTCTAGTCAAACTGCTCATAGGGTGGGTTAAATCAAAACCTGACAGCTTTGATCTTAATTGCCGCTTCGTTAATTTTGTACTAAGTCGTCTTAGTAATCGAGGCTGTGGATTCTGTAAACCAGGCGTTCCTATGGTTCGCTGCAGACTGGTGACTGCACTCTGTACATTGTTGTGCTGACTTAGTGCCGTTAAAGACGAAGTGTCGTCAGCATATGCTGCAATGATGTCACGTCCCTCGGTTGGCATATCCTCACCATATAAGTTGAATAGTCTAGAACATAACTTGCGGCAATAAAAATTCGTTACTATATTTCGATTTAGTAACATTTTATCATCAAGGATGGAAATTTACCGATTAAGGTCCAATAAAATATCCCGTTATTTATTTCGAATTCAAGCTGTAATGTCGATCATAATTTCTAAACCTTGAACAATAAATATTTTTTTTTTTGTCCAAACTTTACGCAAGAATGAAGATACATAAACGCAATCAGAGATAACAATAATTTGAACGTGGATTATTTTTTAATACCAATATAGTTCTGTAGGCTGATTAGCCTTTTGCCTGAGGATAGTTATTCAAAATTCTAAAACCAAAATTGAAAACTCTCGATTGTTTGTGTCAAAAACATCACACGTGCGTGCTTTGAATTGGAGAGTTTGGAATTTTCAAAACTTTTTGCTTTGAAAAGACTCTTATGCAGATGAATGCCGCCGCAGGCATCTTTTTCCAGACTTGCACCATGTCATTACAGTCTTTTGTTTGTATAAACAACAGTAAAAAGGAAACAAAAAAAACCTGTATGTTGCAAGGGCATGCCAACCACAAGAATCATTGATGAGATTTATATTTACAGTATCTACAAGCTTGAGATCTACGTTTGTGCAAACTTGTAGACATAAACTTAAAAAAATATGTCTTGCAATTTAAAACGAGGGAAAATATGAACACGGCAGTAGTCCCAATTGTGCTTCCTAGCTAAACACTGGGCAGAAGAAAAGTGTATTAACAAACAGTTATATCAAGAAAAATAAATAAACTCAATATAATGAGGTCGTGTACTTTTTTAATACCAAGTCCCTTCACACTGAACAGGAATATTTCAATTTTGTATAGCAAACGAATATACAAGACAAATTCGTGTTTTAGCCAAATTAGGTCACGCAATCATGACCAGTGAAACTGAAAACTAATTTCTTGTTGCTAAGTGCAATGTATTATTTGAAAAATAAAAATTTGTAGTTATATTGTTTTAAACTCTTTTACATTCCCTTTCTTCGTGTATTGGGCCAATGGTGCATTTTCCGCGTCCGTATACATGGCTACATGGAATCATGTGGCCTTCTTGGATTTCCTATAAATCCCATTTACAAAAGTCCCTTTCATGGGGGTTAGCCTGGCCAAAGGAACCCAATCTCGTGCGAGCCTTGGTCCCATTTATACGGAGGGCTTTTTCCAAGCCTTCTAATATATATATATATATATAGCCCCAAAGTCACATTCAAGCCTAAGATTACTTTTCTTTGAATTTAAATTGTAATTCGGGAGGGGCCCACTTGAAAGAGCGGTTTAATGGTGCTTCTGAAGGGAGTCAGCAGGGAGCTAAGGAGGGAGTGTTGAGAACAAGTAACGACCTACGTGGAGAGAATATGCTAAGTGCCCTGATGTTAATATTTACGACACATCACAGCGTTTTATGGATCGTTATCAGTGTTTCACTCTCAGTTATCGGCACTTAGAGCGTCATTTTGAACGGTTTTATTAAGAATATATTGTCATTTTATTAATAATGTTCTTTTTTTTTATACGAATAAAGTTGTCTTTAAGTGTACTAATGCACTGTGAGCTCATTGTTGGCAGTGAGTTTATAAATGAACTGAAGCACTTGGGAGATCGGCTTGGGTTGAAGAAAAATGGATGCTGATCATACCATGCTTGTAGATGAACTTCGTTGGGTTAGTGAGCCATCTCATCTCTCAATAGGAAATAAATTACTAATTTACAAAGTTATACTTAAGCCAACCTGGACATACATAATAGAGCTATGGGGGACATAAAAAAAGTCGAACATCAAGCGTATCCAATCCTTTCAATCAAAAGTCCCGAGAACAATAGTATATGCTTAATATACCTTACATTCTCGAACTCATCCCTTCCAAGTTCATGACATTCCACAGTAACCTATCCAACCACCCTAATCCCCTAGCACAGTCATTACACTGCACCACTCATCCCTGCAATCCCCCTCGGAGACTTAAACGGGAGTGTCCTCGTGACCTGCTATAAATGCATAACAGTGGGAGTCCTGGCAATAGCCAATTTCTCCAATCATGCCCTGAGCGTATGTGGCTCTCACGCTCTTCGTCAGCCTCTCACTAGCTCGTATCTGCTGACGGATGAGCATGGGAGACTTGCCAAGACTCCGCTTTCTCTTTCGCATGTGGATTTGGGAGGTTTCTGGACTGTTTGTAAGTACTATATGAATGAGAGAGTGAATGAAAATTGTAAATATGATATGAATGAGAACATTTATCACAATTACTTATTGCCTAATAAGGCAGATTGCAATTTTAGCACATGTTGTTGTGGATGAACAAACGCATATCAATCAGTGTTAAAGACTCGAATCCTTCCTCCTTTTAACACAATGGCATGAAGCAGACACATATTGTATGTCGAAATGCTGTACATCATGAAACATGATGAAAAATTAACAAATCTTTTTCATCGAACCAAGCCGACCTTCCAACAACCTCTTCAACTCTATTATCTATCAATATTTTTCTAAAAGGAAAAAAAATAGCCTGACAGCAAGAACCATAGAGGACCAATATATATGCCAGTTTTATCTCAGTTATCAAGAGCGCGAGAGCCACCGACGATCAAGTCATTATTGGAGAAACTGTTTTTTTTTTCAGGTATGAAGGTTTTTTTTGCAGAAGTAATAAGGGGCATTGACAATTGTTCTCAGGACTTTTGATTGAAAGGATCAGATACGCTTGATGTTCCACATTTTTGCTGTACCCCATATCACCATTCCGTATGTCCAAATTGGCTTTAGTATAACTTTGTAGATTAGTAATTTATTTTCTATTGAGAGATGGGATGTCCTTTCAAGTAGTCCGTACACTTTTTCAAACCGTCTAATTAGTTCTTGTCTTTTCAGCTTGGAGTGTGGGTTCCATGTAAGTCGTTTGTCGAGATGGAAGCCTAAGTACCGTAATGTCTCGGATACAAAAAGAGGGATGGAATTTAACTTTTAATTATTTTAATTTAGCTTTAATTTTACTTATTTACTAATTTTAATTAAATTTAAGTTTACATCTGTTAAAGGGAAAAATTAACTGTGGTGTCACAATAGCCATGTTGTTTGCACTAACGTATTTACGCCTCAGATATGCAGCGTAAGAAGAAGCTCAACTGGGAACGAATGAAGTTTTAGGTTGATGTGATATATGCTATCAGTAGTCATAATTAAATAATTACTTATTCAGCTCTATGGCCATTCTCCCTTCAAATAGAGCAGTCATATAGCTAGAGGCCACTCGTTTATTATTAACAGTCACAAAGGGTTAAAAAAAAAAAGTCATATTTAACCCACCTCCACATCATGACTAATTTAGAATAAGGGTATTTAAATTTGAAATGTTTCTGTTATGTTACAATATTACAAGGGTTAATATATCATGTTACATTCGTCATGAGTAAAGCGGCAAGATGACATTTAAACGCCATGTTATGGCGATGCGGCCCGTTAGTAAAACCTCTATCTTCTATCTAGTCATTTTAAAATGCCGACATTGAGCTTATGTACAATATTTACAGCAACGTCCCTGACAATATTGTTGTTGTATCGGGCGTGATAAATGAACGATTCTTAACCAATATTTTCAGACAGTTGTATGTTTGCTGAGAATCACTCACTTTTGTCACGTGAAAAAAAGGTTAATATTCTATTCAATTTATCGAAAATCACTCTTGACAAAACTATTGGCTACTTTATAAACAATTAAAAGCAATAAGGATAAATAAACCGTTTTTTTTATTTTTGTAATTATCCTGGAAGCAACATAAGCAGACTTAAGCCTGTCGCTGGAAATCTCTAGGTTTGCCGTAGTCCGTGGATTTCCTCTACGGTTAAGCCAATCTGTGCCGCGGTAATCTGCCTTGATTGAAGGATTATCCCATAGCCACCAATTTATCCCCGAATTTAAGGGGCCTTGTAAGTCAGTCAATTTTGAGTGATTTTCAAAGTATATAATTAAATGATTAGATGTGACGGTTTATACTTTGTCGTGATCAATTTCAAATGGAATTAATTAAAATTATCAAGTGAATCACTTAACGGGTATTTTATTGATGAGTGTCATGAAACTATTGCTTTTATAGATTTACCCAAACCAAAATCTTGATTTTGGAAGATTAAATTCTTTCTTTATCAGGAGTGTAATTCGAGGCTCGGTTTTGGAGACCGAAAATGGGTGTAATGTTCTTATATCTACAAAATTAACTTTGAGTGAAACGTGTAATAAAGTATGGTAACGGTGCGACATGAGTTATTTCCATCGAGAGTGGGAGGAGGGTCACCAGTTACAGCATCCAAATCAAGATGTCTAACTCAGTGACTGGAACCCTCCTGAGTTATTTTTAAACAGGAGGAAAGTATCAATAAAACGGGACAAATAGGATATAGTCCCGAGAGATACCTCATGAGGAACTCCGTCGCGCTCCTTTCACACAAACTATTAATACAAAGAAAAAAGGGCAGCGCACGTGTGGCCTCGGATACAAAAACAATATTGACAGCACGACTTCTACAATATTGAGCAATATTGTGGCCCCCGCTTCCTATCTCTCGCCGGTAAATGGGACCTCATGTTTAATGGATCGTATCTTTTGCCCCCCCCCCCCCCCACTGCCTCATCTTTATCAAGTAAGTATCCCATTTATATTATAACTCGCTCTATATCGTGGTATGTTTATCCTCCTATCCTGAGTAACTTTATATAAAAGAAACCTCACACAATGTTTGATAGATCAACTTTATATAAACATGCTTTCAATTAGGAAACTTCTATAATAATAACTGTATCAATTTTAATCACCTCTCTTATATAACTTATGGTTTAATAGAGAACTCTCTTTATTATATTCTATAATATAACCTCTCTCATTCCGAAACCAAGTAACTCTATGGCCTGTTTTCAACAAGGAATGTTTACTAAATAATACAGTTCTTAACCTTTTTTGTTCCTCGGACCTCGTTTCCGGTCAGGTGGCGTTCATGGAACCCTTGTTAATCTTTAAAATATTCTAAATGAAACATTCGTAATAAACCATAACTACTAAATTACAAACTAGTGATGACCATTATCAATAATGGCAACTATCGTTGAAGTTGATCTAGTTAGGATTACCGCTAGATTCTGGGGAAAACCCAGATTTTCAAAACGTGTACATGATCTCACAGGTCATAATTCTTCTCCGATCGACACCCTCTTCTTCCCTTCAAGGCTCTTGGGAGGTAAAATCACCTCCGAGGATCTACTGCCCGGTGGCAAGCTTTGTTAATACATAAACAGAAAACATATGTTGATGACATTGGTAGATAAACAGCTTTTTCTTTGTTTAGTTCAATTTTATTTGTTTGCCAGTTTATCAAAGAACGACTTTTGTTTATTATTTTTTTTATTATTATTATTACTATATCGAGTTAATTTATTTCTTTTCCATAAGTAGTACTCCCATTTAACCGTAAATGTGTGCGCGTAAGGCAGATAATAATTATATAAACAAAACAAATTTTTATTCGGATCTTTCTTTCGTCAAAATATATATTATTTACCATCCTCGAATGTTGATGGTTCGTTCGTGAAAACTTTTGTTAAATGCATCCCCAGTTAGTCATAGTGTCGATAAGAAAATCAGGATATTTACTAAATGTTGACTTTGGTTGAGAAAAGTCTTATCGTCAGTTATGTAAAATATATAATCTTATTATTAACAAACGGTTAATAACTAAAATAAAACTTATTTTCCTTTCCCAGACCTCTATTCTGAATATTTGTCTCCCACGACATATCTGCACTATTATCATTACTGTTATCATTTTCCTGCACAGATAAATAACCCAGAGTGCTGTGTTGGTCCCTTAGAGCACTCATTAGCTAGTAAGCTCTTAGGTTGTAACCATATATAATTGCACTTTTGTGTGTTGTACCAAATAAGGTTTATTTTTTCGTTATTGAGCAACAGAAATACAATTGTCGGTTAAAAAAAAATCTTTTCAAACAGAAATTGTTTACAATGTATAAACATAATGTGTTATTACTGTTCCAATGCTGTTTTGTTTTTTTGTATTTTTTTTTTTCATTTCTACCGCGTCCTATGAAATACATGCGCTAGGGGAGACTGTTTAATAATTGACTTGAGTGTTCCTCCACTGGCCGGGGTAAACATAAATTTATCGCTTGTAAATGGGCGGGTCAGAAGTTATTCCATCGAGTTATCCCATCGTGGGTGGGGCTGTATTCGCGGTCAGGAAAACTCCTCAAACTCATATTAAGGCTATACATGGTCTATATGCCAGAACCTCCATAACTCGCTTCACCACTTCCAAGTACAGAGTATCTTCGATAACAATTTCGAATGATTCTTCTAAGCTAACACCCACCGTACTTATGTTTCTAGATTTTAGATCGGGTTTCAGTCAATCGTATGGTGGAGTACAAAAGGGTTGTAACGTAACCACCACGAGAACCTAACCAGTAACTATGCTTCTGTTTGTAATATGTTTCTTTGATCGTAGAGGTAATACATGACGCTACCACCCATCACATGGCACGGCGTAAACCGGGATAACTCACGTGACAACTCAGCACAATGCTATATAATATCAGCTTGTAGTTCCAAAAGATAACAATACTACCCACTATAGTTATAACATTCAATTGAAGCCTATTCAAATACGTACGTTATTATTATTGGTAGCGCATGCGCAAAAACTGTTATTATTATACGCAACAGTAGCTCTTGTACTTACTTTTTCGTTGATTAATTAATAGTTAAATAACCAAAGTAACGTACTCGGCGACATTTTAGGTTTATAATATGAAAATATAAGGGCATGTATGACTAAATAGGTGACATGATCAAGAAGAAACCAAAATGAAAATTTTTGATTCTCTCCAAAAATCTTTTATTGCTAATTCACCAATTGACTTCGCACCTAATCATTAGGACTTGGTTTCTCCTTAGGACTCCTTAATACTAAATTTCAGAACAAATTAAACACTAAACTAAACACAACAGCATCAATCAAAGAATAAAACAATAATACTATGAATGATTTAACATTTAAAATTTTCCAGAAATATTTAGCTAATTTGGTATCCATGATGAAAAAATGAATTTAAAGATAATATTATTCGTAGGTCTGTTGTTTTGTTATTTACATTGTTATCAATTTTATTAACTATTTTTTTGTATAAAAAAATAAAAATAGATGAAATTTTTTTGAACGCAATTTCTTTTGAATTTTGGATTTGAGAGAGCCTCAGAAGTATTTTTTAATTAAAATACGCCTTTTAAATATTGGACTGTATATTATTTAAAAAAATAATAATAAATAATAAACATCAAAATTAACGCGATGAAGGAAAGCAATTAGAAAGCTAAAATCATATTTGATGGAATGTTTAAAAAATCAATTGAAGTATTATTGATTGGAATGTAAGAATAATGACCAATGATAATAATTATTAAATGCTTTAACATTTAATTTAGTATATTTCATTTTCGGATGCTGATGGCAACTATTTCGTCACAAAGCCACGAGTATCCGGTCACGCGTGTGTCGTGACTTCTCGCTATCCGAGTCGCAATCTAGGAACGAACTTACTACGTGTCCGCCAGTCCATCTCTATTATCTAGATCGTCTCTGCTAGCTTTGGGGGTGCCGCTAGCCCGCTAGCCAAATCCTCAAGAAAACTAAATCATAGGTCAAAAGTTGTAAAAATATTTAAGAACACAGCAAAATAAAAAATAAATTAATTTTCGCTGACCCCTAAAGAATAGGCTATACTGTTAAACAGTTTTAGGAAATCCCATTTTTTCTGTGTGCCTGTCTGTTCTACGAGATTGGTCATCAATACAATCCAATCAAAATTCAAGTAATGATCACAAACTATTATGGTTTAGGTTGTTCACGTTTTAGTCTACTGACACTAATACTCCGACTATCACGGGACTTAGCTTACTTGATATTCTTAATTTAAAGTTCTTTTATCCCTTCATGTTTAATGATATATTAAATATGACCAAAAAAAATAGAGTTAAAGAAGCCGACTAAGAAATTGAGAATTATAAAAAAAATTATAAATACAATTTAGTTCATAATTGATCAATCAATAATTTCATACTATCAAAATTGAGTAGTCGATAAACGCTTTAAAATAAAATAATCTTTCACATAACGAGAAAAAAAAAATTGTACCTGTCTTCTACTGGAAATACCATCTTCATTCATTCAGCGAGTCATTTTTCTTGAAATTACACTAAATAATGAAAATCTCAAAACACTTTCTTACATGAAGCGGTGTTTAATTTGCCTATTTCAATTTTTGGTGTCAACGTTTCGACAAAATTAAACGATGTTATTTTCAAATCATACTTAACTAACGAAGCCTTAAGTATTCTAATTTCTGTTTTCAGTTTGACTTCAAACGTCTAAAGTTTGTAAGAGTTTAAAGCTATTCAAAATTTGAATGTATTTCTGCCTCGTTGTAATCTCGACTCATTGAGCAGTAATAACAGAATGTACGTATGAATTAGTAACATAATTGTATCCTTAGAAAATACCTTATAACCGTAACAAACGTCAAGTATAAAATGTTGTTTTGTTTTTTTTACAGTCCGAGAGACAAGAAGAACCCTTATATCCATACAAAACAAAACAAAACCATAAATGCCGACTGTTTCGGATTTAAATCAGCAATCAAATGAAATGGAGCAGGCGATTATATGTGGGGGCCAGTCCATTGCTCCCTTGATTGGGATCATGGTATCAAAGAGGCAGGCGTTTTCTACATATAAATCTCTGTCAGCTTTATAGGGTCGGATTAGGGTGGCCGTGGAAGATTTGGCATTTTGAATATGAATTAGCTTATAACAATAAATCTACACTAATCCATTGCGTCGTTCGGAGACGCCTTGTTTACTGCCTCATTTTACTGTCAATATTTCCAGTGAGTAATTAACAAAGCTAAAACATTCATGGTTTTGTTTCAATGCATTTTTTATTTGTTAAGGCTTCCATAGAGGCTCGAACATGTAGGAAAAACGTTGAGCATTGGGGGGGTATTAAACTTTTAGAACCGGAAAGTAATGTCGTTTTTTTTACATTAAATTCAAACAGATAAATATTTAACAAGTTTTTGTTTTTGATCAATGATGTAATCACCCTCGTTATCAGCAACCTTTTGCCATCTAATGTGCAAATTTTCAATGCCTGATCGATCAAAATCAATAAGTTTTTGAGTAAAATATCAGGAGATGGCATTTTGGACATCTTCCAAATTTTTAAATTTTTTGCCACTTAGAAAATGTAGCGTTCGGAATAAATGGTGGTTGAGGCAATACATCCCACCCCAATTCATTCATTTTTTCCAGGGTTATTGCGGCGCAGTGTGGTCTTGCATTGTCGTGTTGCAGAATAACGCCTTTTTGATTGACAATCGCTGGGTAATTTTCAAATAAATATTGATTTACTCGATCCAATTGTTCATTGTAAAGATCTGCATTCACAGTTTTTCCAGGTATCAGCGACAAACGACCCAGCGAATACGCCACTAAACACACAAAAGCGCCTTTTTGGAGTGTAAACCTGGCTTAGCTGTACTTCGTGCCGATTCATGCGGAGTGAGATTTTTGGATTATTATAGAGGACCCATTTTTCATCTCCAGCCTCGCCCACCATACTCGCCCGATATTGCACCATCGGATTTCCATTAATTCCGATCGCTAAAAATTTGAAAATTCAGATGATGTCCAAAATGCCATCTCCAAATATTTTACTCTGAAACCAATTGATTTTTATCGATTCGGCATTGAAAATTGTCACACTAGATGGCAAAAGGTTGCTGACAACGAGGGAGATTACATCATTGATTAAAAACAAAAAATTATTTTTTGGCTTTAATCTAAAAAAAATTACTTTTCAGTCCCCCTATTATATGCAATAAAGAGGTTATTATGACAATCCAATGTAAAATAGGCAATTCTGATGATGTATATATCTTGCTGTGGGGATAAAAAAAGGTCATATAATTGTGTAACGAATTCAGATCAAGTTGCACTCGATCAGTTACAGATGGGTATCGATAACCACCTTTCGATTAGAATCCATTAGTGGAGTTTTGAAGGCCTGACGCGTACGCGATAAGAAAGGTAAACTGCCATCGATCACAGTGAGATTGGCTGGGAGCTAAGCCTTCATACGGAGAAATGGATTATCTATGGAAATGGCAAATAAAATAAGTGCAAATAGTTATCGATTATAGCGAAAATTTCAGCCTAGCTCAGCGAGATAGCGGAGGTGATTTTTTTCTCTGGTGGGAAAGTGTAGATAAAATTCTCCGATATTTCAATAGATTTAGGTAGCGTTTATAAAACGACTTTATTGTCTTTCCACAACTGATACTTTCTTCTTCATTGAAATAGAGCTTTCGACATCACTAAGCTGTCATCATTTTATCTCTACAATAAAATAAGAATTCCAAAGATAAAAAGCATTTACCTGCGCATATGGAGACAAACTACTTAACAACCTAACAATGGCCTCTGACATTAAGTAAAATATAAAATATATTCAAATAACAGTGCTGAACTGTACTATTTTTGAAATGGTCCTTCTATTCTACTACAATTCAAATTCTTAAAATTCAGGAATACACCAACTATGTAGTAAATAATTAAAAGTCCATAACAAAATTAAAGACTAAAAACTATGAAATGACAGTTAAAACAAAAAATAAATATTTTTTTTTAAAACAAGTTGTCAAATAATTATAAAAACCTGCTATATAAAAGACACAACTATACATCGATCTTATGGCCACACACCTATATGGTCATGTGGGATATATAACTCATCTAAAACACTAGTATATTTTGTATCTATTAAACCAGGGCTGCAACAGCCACTCTACGACTAGCTTTGTCCAGCAGATATGACCCCCTCCATATCTTAGGTTTCTTAGCATACGCGTGTTTGCTATTTCTCCCTTTTTATTAATATTATCCGACATTAGGGGATCTAATTTTATTTCGATATTTTCCAGCATGTATTAATCTTTTATTTTTCGTAGGGTATACCATTGTTGTTTATCTGGTGCCTCATGGTGCCCTACTTCCTTTAGGCGTTCCTATAATTGGCTTGATTTTTGTTTCAGATGTTGTTTGCATCTAATTGATAATTTTCTACCAACATACGATTTATTGCATTCCCCACACTCTAGTCTAAACTCTCTCGACCCATATTTAATTTAATCTGAGTCTTTAGTGTGTGAAATTAAATTGCGTAAAGTTACTTTACTTTCGTAGGCTCCACCAATTCCTGCTTTTAAATATTCCCTAGTTTGTCGGACACATTTCTAAGATATGGGATGGTGTGCACTATTTTTTAATATCCGGATAATCTTCTTATGAGGCAGCATTTGTTCAATGACTAAACATCACCTTTCGGTGATCGGGGTCGGAAGCACCTTCTACTGTAAGTTAAGTACACAAGTGGGAGTAATGAACAAAGTGAAAGAAACTAAAATCTAAACTCACTATTATAAACCTAAACGAAATACTTTGTCAGTTTTTTGAAAATGTCCTGAAAATATATACTTCCGCATAAGATATACACAGTGATATTTTCCGATTCTCTTTGCGTATAACAATTTCGGAAATTAATTCCAACAAGACCATCATTACAGCAATAAGAGGGGGCAATCCTTTGGATACTTGGAGCTCACAGGTATTCTTAGATTGCTAAAAAAGAGATATTTTCAATCAAGGACTTTAATGAAAGTTTAAAAAAAAGATAATTGGGGATGATCGTGGCTGCTCAAGACTGATAACAAAGTACACTTTATAAGAAGGGATGAAGAAGTTTGAAACTCACCGGTAAAAATCAAAAAGTGTAAAGAGGTCTTTCAATCTATGCATTCTATGTAAATATTGTATGAATGAGAGCATATATCTTAATTACTTATTGCCTTATAAAGGCAGATTGTAAATATTGCACAATAACTCTACAAGGTGATGGGGCTCACCTGTTTGATCACAACAAAGAAAACTTAAAAACTAATTCTTAACCTAAATTTTCCCCGACAGTCTGTTGCCATCGATTCGGGAGGGGTGTTACCCCACTATGACCCCCATAGTGTTAAACACTGGATTAGCTGCAAATGATTGCTTAAAAATTTCCTGTATCTGCGAATGCGATCGTTGGCTGCGAGATGTAACCAACTATAGTTTCTAGGATTCATCTACTTAATTATTCTAAACACTTGTATTATAGGCAAAATCAAAGATTTATTTTAATAGTATATAATAATATTATATATTCGCTAATGTCACTCTTTGTTAAGGACCGTTTAAGTATACCTAAGTGCACTTCTTTAAATTATATGTAATTAAAATTATATTTCCGTCAGTGACATTGGAACTGCAGTTTTGAATGGACCTATCGACTGCGCAATCCGGGTGCTCAATACTATTTAAGATTAACTTGAAACAATCTCAAATTCTACCAGGCTGTAGTCGATAGAGAGAAGATCTTACACTATCCAGCTAACCCCTCATTATATTTTCATGAGGTCACCCCAATCCCTCCTGTATCGTCGGAGCAGTAATCCATGGATTAAGGCTTAAATCCGTTTCCACGGGGTGTCCTCAATCCTCAAACCCCTGCAGAGCACCGGGTTCAGGACCGCTCTCAAGTCAGCATTAATCCAAGAATCAAAAGGCAAAGAGGGACTTATTCCGTAGCGCTTAACCTAAACTCATCATAGAAAAACTAACCAGTAAGGCCTTATTAGCAAGAGCGTTCAAGCGAAGAAGGTCGTTAATTTACACAATACTTTTAAAAGAGCAAGTAAGTATGATTGATTTCTCTAGCTGTGTTAATTTGATTGCAATTTATCTGTCTTGTGCGTTGATGTTCAGGCAATAATTTTGTTGAACAATGAATGAAAACTTCAATGAATGATTCACGAGGAAGATGTTGAAGTTCCATTGTAATTGCAAATCTGCGAAGTTACTTTATATTTCCATTGCCATTTCTGGACGGTATGAGCTCCTCGCCTTTTAGGGATGGGGCTAAAACTTTACTCCCTTCGAGTTATGACGAAGCCTAGGGGGGAAATCTCCTGCCATCCTTTTTAGCCCTTGGTAGTAAAGACGTTTGTTTTATTTAGTAAACGGTCCATAAATGTCGACAGCCCCGGTTGCGTCATGATGTACAGTTCATAACCTTTGGGCTTAAAGCTTCTGCTACCGTCGTTATGTGCCTTCAAGAATTTGTTCCGTTATTAATGAAAAGGCTGGAACAAATTTAAGTATCGCAGGATGAGAGAGGGAGGGGGGACATGAAATATTAATGTCTGCAAATTTATACGCTTTCGGCGGCATAACGATTACTTTCCCCGACGGTTCGCTTATTAAAAAAATGAAAACAAAATAGCCCATAGAAATGAAAAGCCTAACGTCTACGATCAAGTCTAAAATGACATTTCGTTTTGAAAATACATTCTAGTAGTATTGGTGATAGTAGTGTGATTTATATTACAAAGTTTTATGACAAACTGTATAATTTCAAGTTATATAATTCCAAAAAAAAATAACTTGATCTTTAAATATTTCCCTCCAAAAATCAGATTACGTTCCCATGTGTGTCTTTCAAAGAGAATGTACTTACATCCGTTTAACCGTTAGCATTGCCATGGTATGTGACAGTGTTGATGCCTTCCTTTCACTAAATCAAGTTGTGAGGAGTTTAGTCTGTTCTTGGGAGCCGACGAGTTCACTGATGAGTGTTCATTTACTGAACCAGTTAACGTTCTATAACTGGGCAATAGCTCTTCTATTTTAAAGTACCAGTTTGTTTGAACTCCATATGATTATAAAGGAACTGTGTCTCTTGATAAATTTCTTTAGAATCTTCATTGGCGTAAGTATGAATGGGACTTCATGCGGTGGAGTTGAAGGTGTCATTAAATTTTTCAAGGTTTTTTTTCTGCATTAAACAGTGAAATACAATCTTGCTTTCAACAAACAACAATTTTACAGTTGTTCTACGACAGTGGTGAGAGCAAGGTTTGGCTCATGATTTTAGTCCCAAGTCTGCATGTGATTTTTCTTTTGTCAATCTTTTCGGGCTAAGAATGAATAAGTCAAAATCCTATTTTATTATTTCTGCATCTCCAATATGCCTTAAATCAGTATTGGACACTTTACGGATCTATGCCCTTTTATGTCATTCTGTATAGGAACATTTCATAAAAAGTAAATAACGAATTTAAATCACGGTACAAATCAGAAAATGAAAGAATGAAAAATATTTACTTGTTCAGGAAAATTTCACCCAATTCCAAAAAAAAAAAGGAAAGCGAAATTCTCAATTACTCATACTCAATTTGGTATCTACATACAATGGATCATCTGCTTATAAACGCTTTGTGTACTCTCTAATAATTGGTGGAGTGGTTGGCGGGATTACACTTTTGTATCCATCCATAATGAAAAAACTCATTTGGGATGGGGAGGGACGAGAAAAAAGTACAAACCGGAATTAAAGTTCGACTCATGGCATACCTCCTGCAAAAGTCATTGCCGATTCAGCGAAGCCCGCGATGTCGAGAACTTTCTCAACCCAGCCAGCTTCCCTCGCTATTCAAACATTTTTTTTTTTTTTTAATATCACCCCTTCAGGAATATTAAAAACGGAAAAGCGTATAATCCCCAGAATGAGTTTTTCTCCAGTGGTGGTGGGGGAGGCGATATATTAAGAAAAATATCGGTTTCTGATCCTTTTTATTCGTACATATAAGGTTCGGAGGCCTTGCTAACTTGTATTATTTTACTAAGGTAGACAGACAAAATCAATTCCTGCGTGTCTATTTGACAGCAAAACCGCTAAGGTGGATTGGCCATAAGTGAAATAGTGCCATTGTACAGCTGATTTTCTTCCTAAGGATATGTTTGATCAATAAGTCAGGAGCAGTAATCAATAGATTCACTCATCTCTTACAGATAGGGATCTTGAGAATGTCAGTAAGGGTTTACGGGCGTAACAAGAACCATTCACTTCCTCTACCTTTTAGCAATAAATAAAGCCTTTATTGCATGAGGAAACAAACAATATTTTGTAAAATAAATAATAACTTGCAACAATATAAATAACAAGTACTGCTTCTGAGCTATTTACAATTAATAATAATCTATTACAAAGTTATACTTAGTACTTCAAAAAACTGTTTGCAATATATTTACAACTGTAAATAAGCAAACATGATTGGAACATGTTGCCTCGTGCAGGCCTCCCCTTAGTGGGGTTGATGTCTAACTTCCCTGGAGACCAAAACCTACTGGGAAGTGGAGCTCGCAATTTCATTCCATAGTTCTTTCCATTTTTCTTTATCACGAGCAGTTCTCATCCAATTGGGACCAGCGACAGTCTTGAGGACATCACTCCAGCGCCTGTGTTGCCTTCCTCGCCTTCTCTTTAAATTATATAGGATCCTTTTAGCAATAACCACTTTCAATTAATACATAAAAGAGGACAAATACCACTAGTTCTGTAGCCATCCAGGTTTATAGAGCTGAGAAATGAGATTCTTTTTAAGGCGGGGATTCTTCCAGCCACTAACTGTGAGGTTATTATTGCCTATCATATATTACATGATATGGATGACATTTGAATAATCCATCTTTAGATCAGTTATGCATTATCATTTATTTAATCTTGCTTGAGTAGAAACAGACTGAATACTACTGTCGAAATCCCAGTTACGTGACACACTCGGCTGAGGGGACTCGAGTGTTGCCGCTGGCCATCCATTCAAATGGTCAGACCTGAACACCTCTCCACGTCCAACTCCCCTTATGTTGGAGTATTTTAGTACTGTTGGAGTTGTATCGTTGGCATAAATGTCGTTTAAACGGTCGTTTGATATTACATATTGGGATGTACATTGGGATGTACATTTGATTGATTTACCTTCACTTCCAGTCCTATTTGTATTAATTATAACGATTCATTTATTTTTTTTTGCGGCAAGTTATTATTCAATATTTGTTATTAGTTTTAGTTATTCATAAGTTCACCTGTCAAGTTTATTGTCATTCGATTGAGCATGCTGTCTAAAGAAAACCGAAATCAAATTCAAATTTTCTTCAAAAATAATGTATTTCTTTTTAGGCTTTGCATAAAGTTTTAAGTTTTTAGATAATAGTGAAGAGTATTTATTTACATGTTGTTACCGCTACTTATATATATATATATATATATATTAAGGTTAAATATTTTAATGTGGTGATTTTAGAGACAGGATGACTTCTTAGAAAAATCGCAAAACGTTCGTAACGACATAAAACGTAACAAAAATTAAACATAAACATAGTGTATTTCTTTGCTTTAATAATTCATACCACGACCGGTAACAGGGATACAATTTTACCTCTGACTTTTTCCTCCGTAAAACTTTATGGATTCTGATAAAAATTCAGTAGGGGTGAATAACGAATTTATTTATCTATATGAGCGTGTTATAGCGTGCCCCATACAGGTCATAAAGTTCTCGTGGACTTCCTGTAGAAGAAATGTTGGCAAAACCACAAAAGTCAACGGTTTATAAACTCGTAACTAGAAACCAATTATCATGAAAATTCATAGTACATTAAATCCTCCGTCATACAACATTAACACGACTGCGGTACCGATTTTAAAAACTAATATAAAATTTTTAAATTTACTATAAATTATAATTTATTTATTATCATAATTATAATTAATTTTTTTTATAGTTATTGTTTTTTTTCTCACTTTGATGCATCATTATTTTACTTGTTAAATATTTTAGCACATTTGTCCCACTTAGTAGGAGGCCTCTTCAAACCGGCTCGATCCCGATTGAGTCGTTCGAAAAGACACACCTTTAAAATTTTAAATATGCGAAAAATAATAATTTATTCCAAGAAAGATAACTCTAAGGGTGTAAATTCTCTGTTAGCAGTACAGTTTATGCAAAAGCGTGTTGCTCTTCGACGAGTGAATGTTCTCAAAACATCACAGCATAGCACGCTGTGTTTCTTTATGTATATTCTCCAGCACTGTTTTCGTCCTACAAAATGCTGAATATAGACATTAAAAAAAACGACACATGATCAATTTTAACTATGTATTTATTTTTCAGAATAACCAAGCATTTAATCAACTAAACATTTTAATATAGCTGATTATGTGTATAATTTTAGTAATTTAAAATGAGCAAAATATATGTTGATAAAGTAGTCGAAATCACATTCACATGACTCTATGTTCATAATAAAATGCCTTCAATAGCAGTCTCGCTGAAAAAGTGCAGTGTTTGTTATATCTGAGCATAGCGGGTATACAATTACATAGATACATATTACATAGTATAATGTATTACTCACGTTTTGCGAGAGAGACTCGGGAGACGAGAGGGACAGACCTGCACTGAGAGGACGCTGGACTAGCACTGCTTCGATCCTTTCCCCACCGCGGTCTGACCCAGTTCGTACCAGCTGATCTTCCCGGGACGGCGCATCTCCAGAGGAGGGTATACTCGCTGGATACTGGGCACATAGATACTTCCGGCAGAGTACCTGTACATAGTAGTCTTGTCTCGCCTGTGAAATGGTGACTTTTGTAGAAATGAAATGAAAAAACATTTTATTCTGGAACATTAATTCCTAAGATAAAAAAAAAAAAAGGTTAAAAATTAGTTTTATTTTCAACATCTTTCAGCAAAACTTAATTAATACTGGTTTATATTATTATTAACTTAATTTATATTAGTCTATACTGGGATTTGGAAAAAGTTGTGACCACGATTTTAATGACTAAAGACTCGACTAATTGCAATTATTATAAACAAAAGCGTTGAGATATTCCATTTTCAACTACGAACTAATTTATTGATGGTTCTTCGTTAAGTTTTCATTGCTTCACTTTAATTTTTAGTATACTTGCCATCAAAAAGAGCTGTAATTAAAAATGTTTTATCAAATACGGTTTTAATGACAGTTTTATTGCCTTTATGTAGTTTTAGTTAGTCGAAATGTCCATATTTAAAAGTTCATACTCTACTCAATGTCACGCCATACCCTCATTGTTAAATTACCTATCTCGAGATCGAACAGAAGACTCACAACGATCATAACATACAAACAGTCAGACAGACGAAGGTATGAAAAGAAAAGGGTTTTTGGTTTTTGCTATTCTGAATTTTTCTGTTAAACATATAAGTAAAAATCCACTTTAGTTTGAATGATTTAATATTTTCCGATATAAATATGCAAATGATCTGAAATTTTTAAGCTATGTTTAGCAATATTCCAAGTTTACGGTGTAAATATTTTAGTTCAGATGTATCCAAATCACTGGAATTATACATTTAAAAAAATACTTTATAAAACCCACTTCTCTCTGACTCGCAACGAGCTTTCTCAGTTCACAGTTCAAACCATATTGCATCGAAGAAAAGTTAAAGAAAGACATTAAAGATTTTAAGATATTTCTTTCCATAATAAGGACCCATTTAAGCCGGCTACGTAAAACAAAATTCATAGATATTACAAAAAAACATTATATAACTTTTGGGTTCGAGTTCGAGAGTTTAAGCTCATTTTAATTCACTTTTTCATGTCAATAAATTATTAGTTTTAAAATCCCGGACCACCCTTACTTCCAACGAACTCTTTGTAAATTCTCAATGTTAGTTCCATAAGTGAATACATGATAAGATTATAGTCGTAGTAAAAATACAAAAAAAAAAGTACATATGGTGTTTGAGCCAATCTAAAATTTAATAACAAAATTTATATATATATAGCCAATATATATATAAGGCTCTATTGAAAAACACTCAAATGATAAGAAGAATTTCATTTCGTTGGCTATCGCTGCTGCTGCTACCTATGAGATACAGCAGGGACTTCGTGCGTTGGACACCGGTCTGGGCTTTTGTCGAGACCGGTCACTTTGGATCCTAGTTTCGTTGTAGTAGCATCAAAATTTGTCGAGTGCCGAGATTAACTTATGAGATTAATTTGTCGAATCCTAGGTTATCGGTTTTAATCTGATGATAGTCATAACAGATACATGGTTCGGCAGTTTGTTGTATCCTTCGCCTGAAATCGAGGAAAACAGTCAGAAACCATCCATTAGGCCTGAAGCTCATGCCCGAGGCTGGACCGATCGTCGGACAGGTAAAAGGGGATTGATTCCTAAAATTTTCCTTTCAATTTCGATCTATCCGATCCCGAAAACCACCCCTTTTCCCTTACAGAGAGACGGGTCAGCGGTGACGGGATTTTGCTATTGGTGGTAAGTTTGGAATTAATCGAATCTAAAATTATTAATTTATTGATTATTAATATAATTTGTTGTTATGTTTTACTCGATTTCGGTATTTGTCGTCGTTATTTGATATCACAGTCCACTATTAGTTCTCTATCAGAGAAATAACTTGAAAACTCGTTCGTTCTAATTCTGACCTAAAATTGAATATTGGTGATCTCACAGCTAATTTATCCGTGAACACATATGGTGAGGATCTTTGGATCAACTCAATTGTTTCTTGGGATTTCTTGCCCAATTTTCAACTGTCCCCAGTCATTCCGAAATGAATTATAATTGCTAGGTTGTTAATAATTGTAGAACATTATTGCTAATGTTAAACATTTCCTCGGGTCGACGAGTGAACCACCACCACCGCCGCCGATTTCTCCGCGACTGCACTGCGGTTTGGGCAGCTCTGTGCCTTGTGAACTTTTCTCCGCTGGCCCATAATGCTTTGCTAGCCATTCTTGTACTTTCTAGCCACTAACCCCTTATGCAATGCAAACAGCCTGACAATCTCTTACCGCAATCTTAATCAACTCTAGATGGAGGGAAGTGGTACAAGGAACCCTTAAAATATTTAGTTAATACCACTTAGCTTTAATTAATTACTTTCGTATTAATAAATGGAGAAAGTTAACCGGAAGTTGCCAAGGAGTAATCAACTTTTCTCTGTGAACGTTTTTTCACCTTATTTAAACGTCGTTCATCTGTGGGTGCATTTAAGTCAAGTGTGACATATAAAACAATGCGTTTCATCGAGCTCATTTCATAACTTGTCCAGTTCTCGACAAATAGAGGAAAACACTATCTGCGGCGTTTTGTACGGACATGGAAACATTGTTGGATCAGGTGTTCCTTACAGCAGCAAAAAATATGGTGAACACGACAGTGTCCATCCATTTAGGTCGGTTACGGAACTCCAGAAGAGACCGACAGTCACAGTGGTAAAAGCGCAAAGGTTTACGGTTGGGAAAAAACCAACGAAAGACTTCTCGATGATGCTCGATCACTCACTGTCTCTTAGCATCTTTATTTGGTTCATGACTACAGAAAGAGGGGGGGGGAAAGGGGATATGTAGCCTGCAGCACCAAAAGGCCTCTTCAGTGAACTACACGAGGACTTGGAGCGGCCTACGTTGGATGAGTTCATTTGCCGTAGACATATCAAATTCTTTGACTACCTACAACACATGACAAACCCCTTGATCAACACCATTGACCCCACCCAGTTCCCCCATCGATGTCAGCAAGCGCTCGAGGCAGGAACGTTATAGTTTGGATTCTAGTTCGTTTAGTTTCTTTAGTGTAACCCGAAGGTGAGCCCCATCACCTTGCTACGTTTAACTTTTAACAACAAAATGATATTGTTAGTTTTTATGACATGCACTCCTTAAAATGCATGCATTCCAGTAAAAAGAGAAAGCACCATGTAAAATATTGTAATCAATAATTAATTTAAAAAAATAATTACCCAAGGGTATAAGGCCCTCTATCCTACCCTACGCATGGACCTGAATTGCAACCGAGCCATAAAGCAGCTCGACAACACATTAACTGGAATGGATTGGGGAAAAGTTATCTTTTCAGATAAATCACGGGTTTGTCTGCAGTTAAATAATCTTTGTAGAGGAGAGTATTTTAAAAGAAAAGAAAGAAAAGTACAAGCAAAACAGTGATATATACAAATATAGACACAAATGTATAAGAGAAGGGTAGTTTCGGGAATAGGGAGCTAGGTCTAGGAAGGATGCGGTCGCTTACTTAAAAAATAGCAAGAAACACCCGTGACTTCCATGAAGTCACGAGGCAGGTATACACTAGAAGGGGCTTGCTACTAATATTCTTCGCATTATATAACTTGCGATCGAATGGCAGGGAGAGAAGTTGGAGAAGAATTATTAAGCTAATAAGGTATACGGCTGCAACCTTTTTTACAAAGAAGGAGCAATGGATGGTTGGAGGAGTTATGATTTGGGCTGGAATTAAATTTTATAGACGGTTCTTCTGGCTACATGAGGTTATTCTTTCGGGGGCACTTGTCCAATTTCCACCGTACGTTGGAGATAAATATTCGTTTAAATAAATTTTGTGTTCAAGTGTTGACGTTGACTTGACAAGTAATCAAGTTGTATTTTTTATTTATATAAAAATTGGTTCATTCGTAGCACGAAAAATAAATATCACAAATAATACTAGTGGGCTTGGTGATCATATAAATTACGATTTATCAAAAAAATTTAGTTCATAATTGACCTTCGAAATCGTTATACGACTAAAATCGACTAAAAAAATTATCGGCTAAAACTTTCGTATACCAATAATGAACTAATTTTTTTTGTGTGTGTTATATTTAAACGGGCGGAGGAAATCGAGCGTGAATTTCGTGTGAGTTTTTTCACTTTTTCAACTATACAATAAAAGATTTTACAGAAATACCCGCGATTTTCGGCCACAAATACTACAATGTCTAATGCACACTGCATTTCACTTTATTTCGTTGGAGTGCCTCTTAATGAAAATGACACTTATCAAAATGTTATTGTATCATAGTGTGGTGATCAAGATGCGCTGGTAATGAAGATATATAAAAAAAGTAAACACGTAAAAGAATATTGCTTTTAATGAATTTATATCGTTTAAATAAATTTAATTAAATATTATCGCACGATAATGCATGGGCCAATACAGCAAGAATTGTTCCCCGATACCTAAACAAAAACGCTTCAGTCTGATTCTTAGAGTGGCCAGCGTGTAGTCCAGATCAAACTCCTATTGAACATCACTGAGAAGAGTTGTCGAGACGAATAAAGAAACGTTCAACTTTATTTGATTCGCTTCAGGAGTTAAGGGTTGTCCTGGTTTCGAATTAGTTAATACCAATGAGTTTTATTTAATCTATACTCATACTTTTAATATTCCTAATATGTTTCATATGGCTTGATATTTATTTATATATATAGTATAATTTCCAGAATGGGATCATGCGAAAAGTGGTCCGCCATACCTCTCTCGAGAAGTTAAAGAACGCTGACCTGCACCCGTTGCTTGGTGTGCCGTCGGTGGGTGAGTTCACCCGCCGGAGACACATCAAGTTTTTTGACTCGTTGCAGCACCTGACAAACCCAGTGTTTAACACTATGACCTCACCACCCCTCCCGCATCGATGGCAACGAACTGCCTGGAAAGAATTATTATGTGTTAGTTTTACGTTTTGTCAAAAAGGTGAGCCCCATCAACTTTATTTGTCAGTTCAGACCAGTCACGTATAATCTGTTTCATTATACTTATTCATTCCATTATATCATTTTTATAAAATAACAAAACCTGTATATAATCTAGCGGCGCTACAGGAAATACAAAAATAATTTGTAAATAGATTCACCTGAGGAACTATAATTGTATATAATTATCTGTAAATTTAAAGGGGCTATGAAGAAAAATAAATAAATATACATATATATTTATATAGTATAGACCTTCGACAGTTGAGTCAGGAAGCTGATAGGCCGGTAGTGAGCTGGCTCTTATCCCCCATTCCTCTTTTCAAATTCTAAGAGCTTTGAAAAAAACAAAAAATACTTGAAGTATATAGGTCCCTCCTAGTACAAGGGTCCGCTCATTCTAAATAAGCTTTTCTTTATTTTTCCCTTATTCCTCATTTTCAAGTTTGAGAGCTTAGGGACAAAAAAAAAACCCCAAAGTATGTCTCCCCCGGTGGACTCTCACCTATGTCCCGAAATCAATTGCCCCTCACTCACCCCAGGTCTCCTACACCCCTCCTTCAAATAGGCCCCTCCTAGCACAAGGAGGGCACTCATCCCAAATAACTTCCATTTATTTTTCCCTTATTCCTAAGTTTGAGAACTTTGGGGGGGGGGCTTACAGTATGCTAACACGTTAATAATGATTTGGTTGAAATCAGTACAAATACTGCAGCGTAGTGACTTTTTTATCCTAAAAAAAATGTCCTTCTTAATTCTTAGCCATGTCGATTTTATGTATTGCCCTAAGATATTTATATTAACTAAAGACAGAAGACTAAAACGACCTAATTTTCTGAAATTCCAGTCCCTTAAAACAAAATTAACTTTCCAAGGTGATATAAGCTGAGAAGAAAATCCGAGAGTTTTGGCAAGGAAATATTAGATACCTCCTATATATAACAACAAAGCATTTCTCCAGTTCATTTACGCAAGACCCTCCCGACGATCCATCTTATGGCCTCTACCCCCAAAGAATTACAAGACTACACAATACCTTCGTCATAATCGCAACATCCTTCTGGAACCCCCTTCTTACTACAGTCCTTCATTAAAATTGTTAAAGAAAAAAAATTATTTATTTAATATAACAAACAAATGAGCAGTACCACAATATGCTAAATAATAAGAGTAGTAACTTAATGCATTATGCTTAGGGTATTTTTATTTATTTCCTTTTTAACTTTTAAAACCAGGCATACATTAATATGTGAATACCCAATTATAAATTAGTCTGTGTTTGTGGGTATTTGCGTAAATATTTTATTTTCTTCATATTGCTTATTTTTACACTTGTTTCATTTTATACGTTTAATGCCCAGATAAATATGTGTCTTTTATGTTTATATATATATATATAAACGAGGGTGGTCTGAAAAGTTTCCGACCTAACAAAGCTTTTATTTCACTAGCTTTTATTTATTTTATTATCATCTTCATGTTGAGGTCGGAAACTTTTCACCTGTGTATATATGTGTGTGTTTTATAATTTTAGCGGGGTCTGATATCCAGGTTCGCTCCATCACGTTCGATAAATGTTTGCTCTTATGGGGGATAGTCCCTGGATATTAAATATATTATTATTGCCATTTGCCCGTTTTACAGCGAGCCAGGTTGGACTGAATAAATAGAGTAGGAAGAAAATTAATTGCTTTTATTAGATTAGATGAAATTTACAATTAAAAAAAATCACCTGGAACTTTGGGCCAGTTACCGGCGTACAGTTATGGAAGAGAAATGCACGTGGTGCAAGATACTACATGCGGTACAGGTAAAATGTACCTTTCGCGTCTAACGTAAATCCTCGCGAAATGGAATCTGGCCAATTAAGGGCTGCCCTATTCGAATTTTAGTTAATTGGACGCCTTGTACCGCCATTAAATTGTACCGCCTTGGTAAGCCTCGGTGGGTCCCAAGAATTCCGCTAAGCGGTCCTGGTTCTTGCAAGCCTTTTAATGGCACTGGGTCGGGGGAGGGGTCTTTCTCTCGACCTAGCGGGCCTTAATTCCACAATAATTGCTGGGACGTAATTGCGTAACTTAAGCCCATTTAACATTGGCATAGTGGACAGTCATGACTTGGTTTTATACAATTTGACTATGGGAAAAACATGAAATCGTGGCACTCCATTACCTTCCTACTGGAGGATGCATCCTCCATTTAAACAGAGGTTATCAAAATCCGTAACATGGCTTGCATAGTTAGTTGGAAGGAAATGTGAGAATCAGAACACATTCATCCTCTGAAGACAGCAATCCTAATCGTATTTAGGCAATAAAGGGTCAGTAATTGTTGATTTATTTGAAAGTTGTAAATAAGACAATGGCAAAGTTTTTCATATTCCCGTATCAGATGTTTAGAAACTTTAATATCTTTTATGAACGGGCACTGAAGATCTATTTTTTGAACATGTGCAGGCAGCTTAATTCAATCCAATCTATACAGCCATTGACTATGAGTTAAAATAAATGGAGCCTTTGCTAAAGTGAACAAAAATGAAAATAGAAATTTCTATTTCGTTCAGGACCAATATATATTCTGAGAACGGAGATATTCTATATGTTTACGCATAGAAAAGGGGTCAATCGCTGACTGTATATACTATACACACCGCCAGGAGGACTTCCGTTCCTCGTTGTGGACGGCTGTGTCTGATCCAGCAGGCTGTGAACCGCTGCCAACTGAATCGGCTCCTTCTTTTTATCCCTGGCTAGAATTTAGGTCTTAGAAAACAGACGCTTTGGACAACTGTACAGACTACTTCAAAGGACATCCCTGCTTTCGAAATTTCTGACCTGCGATCGATCATCTATTGATATTGACCATTGGTTTTTATTAATTTATCTTGGACATTACCTTCACCCTCTGCAGCAAGTCTTGTCCACTAGATTTTTTAAATTCCATTCCTCTCCCTGTATCTGAGACAGTACGGTACTTAAGCTTCCGTCTCGACAAACGGCTGACCTGGAACCCAGATACGAGGCTAAAATACAAGAACTAAACAAACGCTTTGGACAACTGTACATACTACTAAAGTACATCCCATCTCTCAATAGAAAATAAATTACTAAAAACTTATACTAAAGCCAACCTGGACAAACGGAATAGAGCTATGGGGGACAGCAAAAAAGTCGAACATCAAGCGTATCCAATCCTTTCAATCAAACGTCCTGAGAACAACAGTAAATGCCTCTTATTACGTCAGCAACAAAACCCTTCTTAACGATCTTAATATTCCCTTCATTCATGTACTCATACCTTAAAAGTTTATGAAATCTCATCGAAACCTATCTAATTACCCTAATCCCCTAGCACAGTTTTTCACATCGATTATGAACTAAATTTTATATTTTAAAATAAATAAAATAACCGAAAAACAAAATCTGGAGAAAATTCCTTACTTTCTAATACATATTAAATTATTGTAAAAAGACTATGTGATATTTTTGATCGAAAATACTCCATTTAATATTTTCTTAGGTGTAGTCAGGTATTTACTTATTGCCTAGGCCAAAGAGAGATAACCCACTTTCATTTTGGGTACCTTCTTGCTTCGGCCTGAATCTGTCTCGCTGAGTTTATCCACAGATAAAAAAAGTTATAATCAATCTAACACTTAAAAGGTACTTTGCATAATACCTCGAAATATGCTTATTAGTTCCTGTTTAATGGGAAGTATGAAAAAAAAATATAATTAAAATCGATCAGAGCCCACGGACTGACAGGCAGATAGAAAATCGACTGGGAAATACGTAAAAAGTATCGACCTGGTCTAAAAGCATGCATTCAATGGATAGATGTGGAACTGACAGACATTACAATACCCCCCCCCCTTTGGCTGTTATGCAAGGTATCGGGCATTGGGCTGTTAGTAGCAGATCACTTCGCACTTCCTGCCTCTCTACCCTTCCCACAATTGCCTCTACCAAAGTCCAATTAAATCCTTCAAACAAATCGTTACAGGGTGTTCTTCTAGACTTCTCGGCAATCATCCTCCCTCGACGGCGATTGCCTGTTTAGCGGTGTAATGGATGGCCCCTTAATTGAAAACTGTGCGGGGGTAGAGGGTGGCTGGCGGTTCTTCGCCTAATAGGTTTTTGATATCCCTTCTCAGGGCCCAGGTGGCGCTTCTCTTAAAGCGAGCTTGTAGTCTTTAGACTAATCGTCCCTTAAAATGAGAGGATCCTCGCCATTTTTTTTCTGGTGTACCAGAGGTATTTTTGCTAATAGGTTATATGTATTAGTAGTTTTACTACTAATAGCAAGAAGTATTTTCGGTTTTTTGGTTTTGAAATAAAATTCAATTTTTTCTGTACAAAAAATGAACTTTAATCAGTCAAATATTTTCCAATCTGTTCGATGACCTTTTGCAATCTTTCTGGTAACTTCATGGTCCTGCACTTATAGAACCTCTGGTCCTTATCAGCAACAAATTCAACCAAGGGCGATTTGAAGTCATCGTTATTACTGAAATTTTTACCATTTAAAAAGTTTTGTAAACTTCGAAATAAATGATAATCCGATGGTGCAAGGTCAGGGCTGTATGAGGGATTATCATTTATTTCGAAGTTTACAAAACTTTTTAAATGGTAAAAATTTCAGTAATAACGATGACTTCAAATCGCCCTTGGTTGAATTTGTTGCTGATAAGGACCAGAGGTTCTATAAGTGCAGGACCATGAAGTTACTGGCTGTATGAGGAGCAACCAAGCTCTAATAGTTTCGTACGTGTTGCTTAAGATGTGTGAGGCCTCGCATTGTCGTAGCGGAACACAAATATCGAGCTTCTTAACAAGTACAAGACGTCTTATATGATTTTCAATAGTTGCGTCGGATACATTTAACTGTTTTGCAATCTCCTTCACAGTAATATGACGATTCGATTCCATTATGGCTTTCATTTTGCCATCATCAACTTCAGAAGGTCGACCAGAACGTTGGTCATCTTTCAGTGAAAAATCTCCAGAACAAAATTTTTTAAACCATTCTGACACGTGCGTTCTGTTAGAGAAGAAAATAAAAAGGTAAAATGTATCCAAAATGCTTATTTTTGCACTTCGTGTTAAAACTGACCATAAACTGACAGTTGTAAACAAAATTAGACCGAATTCCGTTCTATAGAAACCTAAAGGTATCGAGTACCAAATCTCAAAAGAAAAAAATTCTAACATTGACAAAAGAATAAATAAATAAACATAACGCTTATCAACTGGTGCAAACCGATATCACTTTCTTGCCAACCTAATAGTAGTGTTAAATTCCCATCTTGTATGAGGCCGATTTGATAATTTATAGTTTATATAGATAATTTATAGTTAGCGACTAATATTGGCTTGCATCAATTTATGAACTAAATTATATTTTTTTTAGATATAGAACTATAGATACATATTTATGCTTCCCTCTCTGAGGGCCGGTTTGAATTGTTTTCTCAGATTTGTACTTGGATTAGCATTGACTGTCGCATTTCACATCAATAGTATTATTCTTAAGGGAGAATCATCTAAAATAAAGTACTATATTTTTTTTATTCATTCATTCATACATAATTAAAATACATAACATTATTTTTAATAGTAGCACTCAAAAAAAGACAACTGTCTATTGACATTTATACTGTGTGAAATTTATTTTTTCAAAAAAAAAGGCTTCGTAATTCAGGAATCAAAAGCAATTCATACAAAAATAAACAAATTTACCTGCATAAAAATTTAGATCGGTAACATTCCAGTGAACAAAACGCCTGTAAATGGCAGTAGAATATAATGGAACAATGGATTTGATAATTTTAGGGGTATTCAATATAATTGTTTTCTCTGTATTTAATTATTTTGTATGTTTTTTTGTCTGAATTGTAGGACTGAATCGGCAAAAAAGTCGAATGTTGATATAAAATAAATATCAGCCAGTTTGGGAATAATTTCTAGCCTTTTTTTTGAAAAACTAATTTTCACACAATATCAACATCAAAATAAATGTCAGGAAATGATTGCAGAAACTGGTCATTGCCACACTGTTACGCATTTACAGCAGGTCACGAGGCCACCGCCGTTTTAGTTTCCGAGGGGGTTATAGGGATGAGTGGTGCAGTGCAATGACTGTGCTAGGAGATTAGGGTGGTTGGATAGGTTACTATGGAATTTCATGAACTTGGAAGGGATGAGTTCGAGAATTTAAGGTATATTAAGATCGTTATGAAGGGTTTCGTTGCTGACGAAATAAGGGGCATTTACTATTGTTCTCAGGACATTTGATTGAAAGGATTGGATACGCTTGATGTTCGACTTTTTTCCTGTCCCCATAGCTCTATTCCTTATGTCCAGATTGGCTTCAGTATAACTTTGTAAATTAGTAATTCGTTTTCTATTGAAAGATGGGATGTCCTTTGAAGTAGTTTGTACAGTTGTCCAAAGCGTCTATTTAGTTCTTGTCTTTTTAGCCTCGTATCTGGGTTCCAGGTCAGCCGTTTGTCGAGATGGAAGCCTAAGTACCGTACTAACTCGGATACAGGGAGAGGAATGGAATTTAAAAAACTAGTGGACAAGACTTGCTGCAGAGGGTGAAGGTAATGCCCAAAATAAATTAATAAAAACCAATGGTCAATATCAATAGATGATCGATCGCAGGTCACAAATTTCGTTTCAGTTAGTTAAATTGTTAATTCATTTCATTGTTAATATTCAAAAAACTTCTTATAATATTCTAATAAATTCATCTGGCCAAAAGTACGACTACTTGATTTGACAACTTTCTCATTTTACTTCTTTCTTTCAAGTGTCTACTGCATAATGAAATAACCTCCATTACCACCATATTTACTTTTATAATATTGCAAAATGTAAGTGAATAAGTAATAACAAATTATTATTATTGACACCGGCACAAATTAAAAATGTAGTCAGAAAAAGTGGTAAGATTAGTTTTTTAATACTTAATCACTTTCACTTACGATAATGTGCCATATATAATATTACAGTATAGAGGGCATTGATAGCGCTAAAAGTACAAGAACGATGTTTCTGAAGATAACATATCTCATCATGCCCATTACAAAGAGAAAATGAGAAGCCCCCGTTTAACTGCCAGCAAGATTCAATCTTGAAACTTCTATGAATGCCAATTGAGAGGGAGCTTCTCTCAAACTAGGTCACGCCAACTTACAATGACTTTGCTACAGAAATGAAGTCGGTTTCGACCTGGCCTATACAAATGACAGCCGTTCTCACCAAAGCGACTGTTTGGGCGGTGCCGGCAAGTAATCATCTCGTTTCTGTCTAAAAGGTTTTCAATTTATGACAATTTTCCGAAATTGCCAGTTACTCACATCATCACAAAGCAATTCACATAAGGTCCAAATCAATATTCCGGTATATAATTATCATTTAAAGGGCAACTACCGTACGGTTGAATTTGCATTAACTATCCTTTAGTCAGACAACGTGAACACACCCGATTGAAAAACATAAAAAAAATAACATGACAGCTGATTTAATTATTAATGATTTTAACCTTTGACATTTTTGGCACCGCCATCGTAACGAAAAAACTAGTAGATACTTAAATAGAAAAGTAGTGAATCCGATTAAGAAAACCGAATTTAAAGATGAACGGTAACATGCCTAGTACTCATCACACCATCAGCGTCACCTACCAACTACAGTGGCATAATTCAATGTGTAACATAATTCCAAACTTCATAAAAGGTAAGAGCATGGTATTGACAAAAATGGGCCTTCATGCTTTAGATTGACGGACCACTCAAGACCCAAAGGGAAAGCTAGACTACGGGTTTTTTTTTTTTATTTCAAAACCTCAAAAAAATATATAATGTGTAAGTTTGAACGTGTCGGGAAAACCTCTTGTGCACGTCGGGGGTCACCAGATGTCGGGATATTGGTTGAACAATTGTCGGAGGTGCACAATTGTCGGAAAAGGTGAACAATTGTCTGAGGTCAACAATTGTCGGATTGTTGTAGTTAATAACATGGACCATGTTCCATGTAGGCGTTAATATCTGACTCCATATATGATTAGGAATGTGTCCCGACAAGACACTGTGTTCAGGATGAGGTTCAGAGGTTCATAAAGAATAAGACCAGTTTTAGAGTTCGGGCGAGAGATCGGCAGCGTAATAAGTACAAGTCGTCAGAGGTCTGCTATAGGCTGTGAGGCGAAGTGCCGTCGTATAGTAGCGGAAGGCTGAGTAGGCATATCGCGACGGTGGTAGCGGCTATCGGTATGTCGAAACTAGAAAAGAATGAAGAGTGGGCCGACCAGGGGCCAAGTGCCCCCGGTGTCGAGTTGTGCGGCTATGAAGCTTGAGAGACCGAGTGGGCCCACCAGGGCCAGGTGCCCTGGGGTTAGTGATAAGTCGTGCGCTATGAAGACTGAGGGACTGACTGGGCTGAAGAGTGAAATTTACTGATATAAATATGATAACCCCCTCCCTCGTGGAAGGCCGGTTTGTCTGCCCGGCGTAAGTTTTACGATACACAGGTAGTCAGTTTATTGACCGTTGGGGTACGAGGGTGTGTTTTTTATAGCTGTTAGGGCTTCACCCCCTTGGGTTATTTGACCACCTATAGCAAGGTTATTATCCCATGGGTCCCAAAAGGGGTCCTAGCATGATTTATTGACCGTGGGAACGTGACTGAAGGTGTATTTTAATAGGGGTAAGTGTCCTTTGCCCAGGTTTTATGGTACCAGGTGGCTAATTCTCTTGGTTTATTGCCACACCCTTTTAGTTACCTGTCTACGACTTCCGACCTCTCTATGATTTATTACCAGAAGTTACATAATGAAGTTACATGACATTTTCTATTATAATACATTAATTATGAACCAGAGTGTAGGGTAATTTACATATATAGTTAGCAGTCGCTACAAACGTTACCGTTAAACTTCGGCAGGTCCCTTCAGAGCGCGCTAAGATCGAAGATGCTCTTGAGTTGTAACCTCCTGAATATGGGTACTCTTGTTAAGACAATGGTCAACACTTATTATCGACAATTGTATTGATTCAGGTTAGTTATAAGTTTTATTGGTTTATTGTTATATTTGTAGCGCTAGCTAATATTAAAGTTCTAAACTGCATCTGCAAGTGTTCGATTTATAACCTGAGAACCTCCACCTCCTTTAAGTTTCTGAATTCGAAACTTACAAATGTACAAAATAATTGAATTTACAGATTTCTCCTCTTCCTGCATTTACATGCATTTGGAGGAGTGCATAATATAATCAATTTTGTTGTTGTTAAAAGTACTTAGTCTCATATTCAACACTAGGTGATGAGGCTCACCTTCGACTGTGACTATGGGGCCTCAGTCAGGTTGGCTTTGAGCCTTAGGAAGTTGGGGACGTGAAGTATGTTTCGTAATAATAATAATTTCGTAACATCAGTCCTGTATGAAAATCTGCAGCGTTCCAAAAAAATAAAATAAAAAAATGTCAAAAACGACAACAATACAATTCTACAGGTAAACTTGTGGGATCCCTGGTCTATGTTTATGCCAATTTTGAATGAATTCTTATGTATATAAATTGTGAATATAGTATTCAGCACAATTACTAATTGCTCTATTAGTACATATTGCAATTTTCTTTAAATAAATATTTATTTTTACTAAAAAAATATCAGCCAAACATATATTGTACTTGCCAACTTGGCAGAGGGAATAGGCGAACATATGAAGGAGGTAACGGGAGTTAACACTAAATAAAAAAAAATATCAACCCCAATCAAATCCCTGTTTCTGTGTCATGTCATATATTTTTTATAGGATAGAAGGATAATTCTTCTAAATAAAGCCATGATACGAGCTTTAATCAAACACTAACGAGAATTTTATAATCACTGATTTTTTCGTGTTCAATGGCGTAGTGCATTGTGAGTTCCTGTCAGAGAAGGTCTTAGGGCCAATAAAGTATATTACTTGGATCTAATGTGCCGTTGTGAAGTGATCCGACGACCAGAATTGTGGCAAAACAATTCGTGCAAATTGCATCACGATAACGCTCCCGCTCACACCTCACTGATTGTTCGTAATTTTTTAGCAACTAAACAACACTGTTATGTTACCTCAGCCACCGTATTCGCCAGAAATGGCTCCCTGCGACTTCTTTGTGTTCCTGAAGTTGAAAAAACCTTGAAAGAACGACGTTTTGACACCATTCAAAGATAATGAGATAAAATAAGAATCGCTGAAGGAGCTAAGAGCTATATCGAAAAGTGAGTTTGAAAACTGCTTCGAAGATTGGAAAAAGCACTGGCACAAGTTTATTATATCTAAGGGGTATTACTTTGAAGAGGACAAAATTGCTATCGATGAATGAATACAAAAACTCTCGTTACTTTTTCATCAAACCTCGTATGTTAATTAACTAATATAACATAAGAGCGTTTTGCCTTGATGAAAATAATGTTCAATTTTTATCATATTCATTAATGGGCAAGCGTTCCACATTGTTTGTTCGTAACAAGTCTTTATGTGAGATGGATTTGTCCATGCAGCTGTGTCCAAGATTGTGTGAACACAGAAAAAAAATCGCACACAATGCACACCTAATTTCACTGCGAACTCAAGGTTTAAGTTTTTTCTGCTTCAAAACGTGAGGCTGAAAATAATAAACTTAAGAAACTAATAAAACATTAAAGCGACTCTTTGTTATTATGACAACGGTATTTATCTGTTTATCTCTTCTTCATTCCTATTTAATTATATGTCTCACTTTTGAATGGTATTATCAGCAACTTGGAAGAAGTTTTATAAACTTCTTAACTTATTAAGAGTTTAATTAGTTTAAAGTAAACTCCTTAAGTGAGAAGGGCCATAAGATCAGCTGGCTTCGTTTGTTCTTCCCCTCAGTTTGTGAAGACTTCCGGGGGTGAATAAATGTTGAAAAGCATTGTTTCGCCCAAAAAACTTATTGGTTTTTGATAATCAGGTCAATATTATGCCACATACGGCCAATATTTTGCAATTCGAGTAAAGTTCAAAAATATACTTGATTTCGATATTCACTTAGAATCATATATGAGTCGTACTAATGAACAAGACTATTAAACATTTAATTCACACTTGTGCATTACTTTATGTATATTACCGGAAATATCAAATCTTTATCACCGATATTATTTATTTGTTTATTTAAATTTGGAATAAACTATTTCTCTTGATCTAACCTTTTTTTTTTAGGTAGTTTTATGTTTTTCGGGGTTTTCTCAGGTTTTTATTATAAATTCTGACAACCTAGACATCAATAAGATATTTTTAGATTAATTTCCCTCTCCATTCAACATTCTTTGGAAATTAGTCCAAGGGTCCTTTTATCAGTTAGATTTAATTCTTTTCTTCCATGTGTAATTAAAATTAGGTTAAACAGATTCCAAAAATTATATATTGGACGTGTAATAAACTATTTGGATATTTTCAAATTTCATCGTGCCAGGTGCCGTGTCATTACTAAGCCTATTAGTTGAAAGTATTCGTAACATTCAACACATTACTAACAGTTCTGAGAGTACCCTTTATAATTTCCATATTAGATGAGAAAGAATTTTGATTATTAATATCATATACCAAAAAGCCCTATATTAATTTTACTATATTTTGAAAGAATATCGTTCAAAGGTACTTAGGTAATTTACAGCGTTAGCAGTACGATATATCGTATAGTGTATTGCATGGTAAAAAAGTTTATACTCCTCAAAATGGCTGAAAACGAATAAGTGGTATTTACTTACAATGAAAGTCAAATACAAATCGTTTCTAGAATAATATTTGACAAATCAAGAGGTACACTACTGTAGTTATGTTTCACAAGGTAACCAAAGCTATTTGTATTCCCAGATATTTCCAAAAAAAATATTCATAAATGTAAATAAAACCAGAGCTCATTACTTCAAAATATTCCTAACGTAAATCAGCCAAAAATAAGGGCATAGGGCATTAAGCATTATGAACAAATGTTTTTAGACGAATGTCGAACGTATTTCACGGCCTTAAAGCTATGTTTTTGCTTCAAGTATTATTTAATACACTTTCGTTCTGGAAGCATTCTCTTTACATTTGCCATATGAAAATAATTACCTTTAATCCGGCTGGCATCGGAAATAAATCCTCACGACATTTTATTACAAAACAGTTAACGTAATATTCAAAGTACCCTGTATGGAAAATAATTATCTATTGCTAATAGATAAATTTCAATTATTTCTTCTGGTAATATCGCTTTTTTTTTCAAGTAGAAATGTTTCTATGGATTGTTTGATTCACTAGGGCAATGGTAAGTAAAATTGTCGGGAGAGTTATTAGTTGTGTGAGTCCCCAAGGTGGGGAGGAGACGCCCGCCGTGGGCTAGGGTCGCTACAACCTCTAGCCGACGTCTGGCGACCTGTGGTCTTTAACCCCTTTCTGGTGGCCTAGTCGGTGGGCAGCTTAATTCGTTTTGATCTGACTCCATAAGATCTTAGAAGTTATGCCCCGACAAAGCACTATGTTCAGGAGAAGAGGAACAGGGTAGGCTTATATGTAGTTTATGTGGTCTTGGAATGACCATGAATTCACAATCGGTATCTATAGGTAGGCGAAAACCGTCCGGATCCCAAAGGCGAGTGTGAACCGGAGAGAAGCAGACTGGTTTGCCGTGGGAGACACTACCAGGTAAATTTTGTAGGGCCACGGCAACCGTCGTCCGTGAGGGAGAGGTCTCTCTCAAGGAGGTGCTAGTTTTAGCGAGACGAAGGAAGAGATTTCCACTAGGACGGTGTGGGGCCTGACAACGCCGGACTAAAACATAGCGAGGCTAGGAGAGAGAGAGATGCAGAGGTGAATGAGAAGGTGAATGAATGAGAAGGCCATTGTTTGAGTAGAGCATCAAGCGCCAGTGCAGAGAGAGAGAGAGAGAGAGAGAGAGAGAGAGAGAGAGAGAGAGAGAGAGCAGTGTTCCAAGTGCCTGTCCTGTTCGTTCTCCGGTCCGCCCTAAGACTCCCGGGTTATATAGGCAGGTCAGCCGTGGTGGGGGTGGTTCCTCCACCTGCGGATGTTTCCCCCACTAGCTTCCCCCCTCTCTTACTGACGTCATAAGCTTTATTATTAAAATATGGAAACATAGATAGATATTTTCTGGGCCGAGAAGAGGGGAACTTCTAATTATTCGTAATTAAGAGGTTGCCACAACAAAAATTAATAATCATTGGTTGTGGCATTTATCCTAATTGATTTAATTATAATTAAATTACAATGAGGTGCTGTTAATGCCCCCTCCCTCATGCCGGACTTCATCATTTAATACAACAAGCACTTAGTATTAAGTGATATAGTAGGTGTAAGTAAGTAGTGTTTATTATAACTGGAAAGCATCAACAATTCATTTGAGTTGACTGGTTCGATACAACAAACAACAGTCCTTCGAGCGGTGTTTAGCCTGGTCTGCGAGGGTCTTGCTAAAAGGATTTCATATTATCTAGAGAAGTCCCTGGTTCGAACTAATCTTTGACAAATAACAACCAATAATAAAACCTATTGATCATCTCAAATTATATGTTCGATATATCATGGGGTGAGTATTAGTAATAATAATAAGTATAACTTATTTAACAATTGCGAAAAAAATGCATTTTTTTTTTTTAAAATTAAAAACGAGGTTTAAGCCCTAGACCGTGTTTTATAGATCCCCGTTCATGAATTTAGTATCATACAAACAAATTAAAGTAATAATTATACACAAAATTATAAATTAAAATCAGCAATAAAAATTATTTTATTTGTTAAATACAGACAGAAAAGGGTCACTACATTTTACCTGTTAAAGTCTATTTATCCAAAAATGTATTCAACAGACTCTGATTGTGACAAAAAGTTTGAGTGCTTAAGGTCACAGGTCATGACTGCGTGACCTGAACCGGCTGAAATACGAACATGAGCTGCATCTGCCCCAAAGAATTCGTTTTTGCGAAAATTTGAAAAACTTATGTGTTAAGTTCGAAAATATTTAAACGTATTATTATCTCGCTGTATAGTATAAATTATTTACTACTACTTGTTAAACCATCCCAGTCACTCATTATCACTTTTTCAAACAAATTAAGATTATGGTGATTTATTTCGATGGACGTCCGAATATCATGTTTTGTGTTATCTTTAAAATTATTTTGCATGTCAGTCTTTTTAATTTGTATCAATATACATGCTGACTAGCTAAGTGAGTTTGGACTCGATAAATACACAAGGGGTGCCAAATGGCAGCCAGACATACAGGCAGACCAAGTGGCGTAGTTCCAGCCGATGTAGAGTTGACTGACCTCTCGGTTCCAGTTCCCGCTGGAATCAATGGATCCGCGGCCGCACCTCCCGGAGCCAGACTCGACTATCTATCTAGATCCTCTCCCCTGTCGTAATTCCTATCATAAGACTTTTATCGCTAGATTATATGGCATGGATATTATATAAATTTTGGATAAGTTGATACAAGTACTTCTTTTTTCAGTACAATAAAAGATTTTGATGTTTACCAACTAATAATTTGTTACGATAATTTTTTTTTTTGTTTTATCCCCTTGTTACAAAATGAATATATGCTACAAAATATAGATCTACAAACGAATCTATTTACAATTGCTTCATTATATTTCCTGTAGCTAGGCTACATTTTAGGCAAATTCTGTTTTCTACTAATAGTGATCTGCATTGTACAAAAGTATAATGATGTACATTATACATTAATGGACTGAATTTATTAAAAGTTATGGGGTTCACCTTATTTATCAGAGACTTAAAATTAACTTACATCTAACAATAACAACTTAAACTGAATGTTAACCTATTTTTCCTCGACAGTCTGCTGCCATCGATGTGGAAAGGGTGGTGGGGTCATAGTGTTAAACACTGGGTTTGTGAGGTGCTGCAACGAGTCAAAAAACTTGAGGTGTTTGACGTGGATGAACTCACCCACCGATGGGTTGGCGTTCTTTATAATTAATTAATTATAACCTATTTTTTCCCATATTTAAGAATCTTAAATTTACAGATACTTATATACAATTATAGATACTCAGGGGAATCTATTTACAAATTATTTATGTATTTCCTGTAGTATCGCTACATTATATGCAGGTTTTGTTATTTTATAAAAATTATATAATGAATAAACAGTTCAGTCCAGTCACGTATATGTGTATCATTATAACCTAAACATATTTTCTTCACATATGCATATAGTAAATATTTAATCAATGGGATAGTGAATGTGAAATTGTACATGTGGCATGAATGAGGTCATTTCTAATGGAAATGAATGATTACCTAGTTCAAATATATACAAACGTGTAAAATGAAAGAACAATATGAAGGTATGTTAGGATTCACGATTTTCTCAAAAATATATTCTTTATCTCATTTATTCCTCATATAAACAAACTATATGTCATTTTTTTACCGGAAATTTTATTTTTCAAGGCATACTATGGCACAAAAAATCGCCTTTAAATAACTATTAACGGAAAAAAAGCTACGATATGGACTAGACAAAAACTTGGGAGAGTGGAAAGAGAGGAAATAACTTCATTGGCTAAAAAAAAAAAATAAAGTATTTAAGAACTTTAATGTACATTCCAAATCTTGTGAGCAGTTGCAAAGGACATTTAAATGCTTTTTTTTTTCTTAGATAAGTTTCGGTGTAGTATTTCGAAAGATACAATTAAAAATTAAAATTCATTTGTTCAGTTCTAAGATTATATTCAGTAACAGTTTAAAATGTAATCCCCTATCATTAGTCTCACCCACCATTTTTCGAAGGTTTTCTGAAATTTCAACGAACATGTACAAAATTAGCATCAAATTTCACTATGTCATTACTATCAGTCGTTCAATTCTGATCTAAAATTTATTACAAGTTTAAAATGTAATTAACATTAAAATGTCGTGAACTATTCTTAGTACTTGAGGCGAAAAATAGTTAATTTTTTTTGTTAAATAGTCTTGGTCACTCAAAATACAATCTATTGATTAAGGAAATTAAATTTGAATTTATAGTTCCGGTTTTAATGTTTCCGTAATCATAGGGAAACATAAAAAATTTAAAGCTAAAATAACTTCTGAAATGTTTCATGTCACAGCATAAGAAGACTTAAATGTCAGAAATAATAGGGCTAACCAACAACCGTTATTATCTTGTATCCAATGTAGACAGTAGACAAACTACACATATAGACAGAGCGACGGATAGTCGGACAGGCGTAAGGCGATCATCAGAAACTATTCAAACACGAAGCTCAAACATTTCACATTGTACCAATCTGATTTACGTCGGTTCCGACTCGATAAGAGGCGTGAAGGCTTCACAGAGCAATAAATTGAGCCTAACAAACAGCAAACCAGAGATCGGAGGCAGCTTTATGTTTGCTCGAGATCGGTTTTAAACCAACAGACAGGTCGACTGACACTCAGCTCGGAATATTTACAGTTCTCTGCAGCTTTTTTCGCGGCTTTGCAACTGGTCCGCCATTAATGCAAAAAAAAACTACAACCCCCTGAGCCCTATGACAATATAAAAGTCGGTTGTACTTGCTGGAAAATACAATGTTGTCAGTTTTCAACATGAATGCGCTGTGTCTCATGTCGAACACGAGCAGAGAAACTTCCGTCTGTCTTAGTGCATAACTAACGTCCTAGCCACTTTGTTTAAGGGTTTTGTTTGTTAGTTTTTAAAACCAGAAACCCTTAACCCTTCAACGGTGTGTCAGTCTATCTATATATCTATTGTGGTCTTTCTGGGTCCCCTTTTTAAGTTTCATTAGAAACACTATTTTTAATTAGAAAAACATAGCTTTCTCCATCAAATAAGAAGTGTCATTAATTAATTAAGGTTAATAATATATTGGAACTTTAATAGACTGTCTTAAAAGTCAAGTGTTGCTACAACTGCGGAGACACAGTTGCAACTAGCAGAGGAGCTAGTCCTCGGCTCACCCAAGGAATTTTACCTGGGGAGGGGGGGGGTCTTGTCGGGGTCGATTTAGTCTCTTGAAGGTCAATGAGTTAGCTACTTACTTATTTAAGTTGCGAATCCGATCAAGAAGGGTGAATATTAATTAAGCACTTCTAGTGCTGATAATACGAATACCTCAGTGCCACCTACGAACTGAAGCGATAACCTTCGGTCGGATCTAACTGTTCACGTGGTCTTTGGCCATATATTTTTTTTAATGGAGTACGGTTATAAAAAATCAATAAAAATGTCATTAGAATCGGTTTCACGGGCTTAACGAAACTAACAAATTAAAGTAAGTAGGTATTTTTGAAAAGGTTAATAAATTGTGACAAACCAAAAAGTGCAACTTAAATGCAGGACATCATGAAATAGTTAAAATCCTAAAATTGTATGGTACATAGCATGTACTATTGATTAGAGCGCCGAGACATTTAATTTAATATTCCCAAAATTTCCAAATTAAGACACTTAAACAAGTTTTATGGAGTTTTTAGTATTTTTCAAGATGTCAGTTTACGGGGAAATAAGACTAATTTCGGAAAACAACACAGGTCAGGTGCGATGTATCAGACGATCGAAGGTTTTAATGGCATTTATTAGTACATCTTTGAACTAATAGTTCAATGGACTATTTTGTTTGTACACCAAAAAACTAAAATAATAATCAGGACGTCGCGGTTTTTAATTTTAATGCTGCCTCTACAAAACATGATTGAAAAATATTTATGTTTTTTTAATTAACAAGTATTTATTTTGTTCTACATAGATATGATTTATTCAATACCATATTGAAAATTAAATTAAATTTTCCATTGGATTTAGCCAATGTCCCTTATTATGTCAGGAACAAAACCATTCATAACAATCTTAATATACCCTACATTCTTGACCTCATCCCTTCCAAGTCCATGAAATTCTATCGAAACCTGTCCAACCACCCTTATCCCCTAGCAGTCATTACACCACGCCATCCCTATAAACTTCTTCGGAGACTAAAGCGGCAGTGGCCTCGTGACCTTCTATAAATACGCGACAGTGGGAGTCCTGGTAATGGCCAGTTTCTCCAATCATGTCTTGAGCGTCTGTGGCTCTCTCACTTTGGTCAGCTTCCACTGGCTCGTATCCGGTGACGCGGCTGACGGAGGAGCGTGGGGGACTTCCCGAGACTCCGCTTCCTCTTTCGCATGTGAGGGGGGTGACAACCATGTGAATTTGGAGGTCTCTGGGCTGTTTCTGAATACTGTATGAATGAGAGAGTGAATGAAGAATCGTAAATATAGTATGAATGAGAACATTGAACACAATTACTTATCGCCCAACAAGTAGGCAGTTTGTAATTTTATCACAATAAAGATTTGATTGAATAAAAAAGAAATGGGAGAGGCCTCTGATCTAAGTTTTTATATGTTTCGAGTCATTTATTTGGAAAAAAAGCACAGGTGATATAAAGGTACGAGAAGTGCATGCATGTTGAAACCGGCTCTTGACGGAAAAAAGACTCAAGTATGCCAAGTGACAAAAGGAGCATGCGTGCATAATGCAGAGACCCGAAGAAGCCCTCTGGGGTCACATAGGCCTGCATAAAGGTAGCCTGGAGTCTGTGGATGTGCCATTAGGCCGGACACGCTGGAGCTATTATACAGCATGCCAGTCATCAATCGAGTCCTTGGGATAAATACTGTACACATCTTCGTGCCTCGGGGCGGACCCATACTTCTCGGAGGAAAATCAAATATTTATAATGGGAACTTTCCATCAGCAGTTTTGAAGTTGTTTTACGCGATGGAACGACACAGGAGATTGACGCACAAGTTTAACTTCTTAAACATTTATACGAGGGAGTTTGTTCTTAGTAGCACAGAGGAGCATCTTCTTAAGCCGGTAATTTCAGCTGGTGCTTGTTAGAAAGGAAACAAAGCATCACTGAAAGCAAAAAAATGTTTAAGCAACCGTTTTAAACATATTTATTTTGTAACCTTCCATGAGAACGGAAATCAAAGTCACAAACGCCAAGTCTCGGCGTTTTAAAAAAAAGAAGTTAATTGTTCAGTCAGCAAAAGGAAATTGAACTTACCTACCCTAGCCACAAGTTTCATCCCCTAAGCTCAACTGATTATATCTTCACGCTTTCATGGGCAAAAGCATAGAAATGACAGATTTTACACTGTGTATACGCAATTGAAATATGAAATTGAATAAAAAAAAAAAACTTTACCCAACTTGATCTAAGTATTCTAACACCAAAATTGTGTACTAACAAAAACTCAGTCGGGCTGAAGTAGGTGATACACTTTCAGAGTTTCATTTGAAAAACATTTTTTTATAAATAACCACAATAATACATTAAAAAAACACAAAAAATCAAAATTAATTAAAACAAGCAATGAACTAAATATTTTAAGTATAATTTAGTTGAAAATGGGATCGCACTCAAAGTACTTCAGTTAGATGAGATCCGTGCAGTTCCGAAGGCTGCAAGCTCGGACGAGAGAAGAGGGAATCGGCGGAACTTTTAAGTGAGTAGAGTTCCGAAAAGCAAAATATAGTGTTGGGTTTTTTGAAGATGAATAGATTTGATGGGGTTTTACTGGATGCGGTTAGGTAGCGAAAGGTCGGAAGTGTTGCTGTCCGGTAGTGTCAAGAAAATAAAATCAGCAGACTTCAAAATATCGTACCTAGCATGTGCAAGCGAAAAGATAATAACTAAATAAAAATAACGATAATATAATAATAACAACAACTTTATTATGATAAAATTACAATCTTCCTCACTAGGCAATAAGTAATTGTGAATAATGTTCTCATGAATACCATGTTTAAAATTTTCATTCACTCGCTCATTCAGGCAGTATTTACAAACAGCTCAGAGACCTCCCAAATCTGCATGGTTGTCACCTCCCTCGCATTCGAAAGACGAAGCGGAGTCTTGGGAAGTCCCCCACGCTCCTCCGTCAGCCGCGTCACCGGATACGAGCCAGTGGAGGCTGACCAAGAGCGCGAGAGCCACATACGCTCAGGACATGATTGGAGAAGCTGGACATTGCCAGGACTCCTACTGTTACGCATTTATAGCAGGTCACGAGGCCACTGCCGTTTTAGTCTCCGAGGAGGATTATAGGGGTGAGTGGTGTAGTGCAATGCTAGGGGATTAGGGTGGTTGGATACGTTGCTATGGAATTTCATGAACTTGGAAGGGATGTGTTCGAGAATGTAAGGTATATTAAGGGTTTGTTGCTGACGTAATAAGGGGTACTTACTGTTGTTCTCAGGACGTTTGATTAAAAGGATTGAATACGCTTGATGTTCGACTTTTTTGCTGTCCCCCATATCTATTCCGTACGTCCAGATTGGCTAGAAGTATAACTTTGTAAATTAGTAATTTGTTTTCTATTGAGAGATGGGATGTCCTTTGAAGTAGTCTGTACAGTTGACCAAAGTGTCTGTTTAGTTCTGGTTTTTATAACGTCGTATGTGGGTTCCAGGTCAGCCGTTTGTCGAGATGGAAGCCTAAGTACCGTACTAACTCGGATACAGGGAGAGGAATGGAATTTAAAGAAGCTAGTGGACAAGACTTGTGGCAGAGTGTGAAGGTAATGTGGGAACATTTTGCTTCATTAAACGATAATAGGACTGTCAAAATTTCTTCAGTCAATTTATTGACTCGGCAATGCTCGAACATCGTACCAAATATCTTATTTCTCTAAGCTTAGTAGCCAGACTAAATTACTCGTTGACAATAGCCTATACTAACTTATAGCCCATAGAGCTTAGTCAGTCAAGCCAGTATCAGCAAACTTAAATAGTCCAAAATACGTGTCTAAGAATAATATATTTGAACAATCATATACACTACAATAGTTAAGTTGCTCGAAGTATTCGATGTAAATGTTTAAATACAGTAACCCCAAAAGTTATAGACAAACATAAACACTGCGAGTAGCCATTACTTCAAAATAATGCAAGCATATATAAATAACCCAAACATAAGATCATAGACAATAAGATATTAACCAGAAATATTTTTCTATTATCATCTAATTGTATTTATTTATTTATTTTAACCTAAATTAAAATTTATTTCCACAAGTTGCATAGCGTATGAGCAGGAGATTATTTTTATTATGCAAATAAATTTATTTGAATTTGACTTATTATTTCTTTTCGATCACCAAGCCGAAACCTTTATTGGATATAACAAAAATATTTATATCTCAAGCATTTTTTCCGAGGTCTCTCTGGTAAAAAAGTAAATAAATTCTATGGGAGAACTCGCACTTTTCCATGATCTGAATGGGATTCGGCGACTATCGCTCAAAGGAGCCTGTAAATGAAGGACCGAGTTTGAAAATGAGCACCCCATTCAAAGGGACAGACCGCCTTGTCAGAGACGCCAATTAATTCCGCTAGGAACGACACCAAAGGGGTCTTTTCTTTCACTCTTTTCACATGTACTCGAGATCCTACTAAAATACAAGATATCAAAAAGGATTCTAGAAAAGAAAAAGTAATCATCTAAACAGGAAGTTGTGATAATATAATTTTTCTTAATGGAAAAAAAGTGGTCATAGTACGGAAAACATTTGACAAAAATTCTAAAGCGAGCTAGTAAACTCTTCAAAGGAATATCCAAGAGTCTTTGATATTGGCGATCAAAACCATTTCAAATAATTGCTGAGTATAAAGGGAGAGGTCTCGTTCATCTGTATGACTATGAGTAATGGTCTACAATTAACGATATCACAAAAGTAAATACTTAAAAAAACTTTATTATAAAAACAATAACAGCATAATTTAAAATAAATACAAGAAGAATGACTAGGTAAAATGGACAGAGACAGGTATGGACAGTAAGTAGATCAGTGTTGTATAGAGTTTGAATAGGCCTTCTTAATTATACCTTAAGTACAGAGCGTAGGGTAAAAGGTCTCTGTTTGTTGCTGAGAAGGTAATCAGGTAAGGTTCACAGAGGCAGGTATGCACTGTAAGTTAGAGGTTGAGGAATGAGCTGTAGATCAGTGTTGTATAGAGTTTGAATAGGCCTTATTAATTATACCTTAAGTACAGAGCGCCTTTGGTTCAACAGTGATGATCATATTCTCACGAATCATGTGTTCACTAATGTAAGAAATATCATTTTATCAACCCAGGGTTATTTGATGAAAGGATTTTGTCACCCCGACCTGACCTTTCTACCCCATTAGTGAGAGGAGACTTCCCCAGCCCTCACCTTCCGAGCTGCTTAATTTTTCTTGAGACATCTCAGGAGTTGGTGAATATTCATAATATTTTCCCTCCCATCCCCCTTTAGTGGATCAAAAATTAAATTACGACTTCATCCCAACTTTCTCTGAATTATTTAAAATCTAGAGCTACCCGCTTTGAATCTGAGCGAGCAGAGCTTAAGATTGGTATTTGCGCTCAACTGTTTGAAGTTCGGATTCATAGTAAATTACTCGTACATCAAAGGATAAAAATTTAAGTACTGTATTTTTACTGCATTCATTTTTTATATTAGTTATGAGTTAAAATACTTTTAAATGTTAGTTTCTTTTTATAAAAATACTTAGTTATGAGTATTGGCCACATTTGGTGAATCTTATCAATAAACTCAGGCATGGCGACTACATTATGAAATGAATATGGAAAAACTCGAAGGCCTTTCCGGCCAAATCATTACATATTTATAATCTATGAACTCCTTCCTTATATTTCAAATTTGAGAGGTTGAAAAGAAAAAACTAAATACTCGTACTAGTATTCGTTCTCAAAACATTTTTGGTTGTTTTTGAGACCAGTCTTAAAAGGCTCTCCTAAAGTTTTCTTTGACTATCTTTATCTGTCTCCATCTCCGTCTCCTCACCGTCTTGGTCAACTCTCTTCTTCCTCTGCTGGCCCAAGTCTATCCATCTATTCCTTTGTAATCCTATCTAGGTCTTCTCCAAGTCGATTCTCTCCCATTTTTCCCTACGTTTAGTTTTCTTAGCTCAACTTTTATTTCATAAACCAAGCGGCGAAGATGTCGTATCCCAATTAGTTGTCATTCTCTGAATCTTATGAACGTGATCCCTCATAAGAAGAACTGGTAGAAACACAATCTTCAAAATCGTCACACAAGCGGTGCATTTCTTAAGTTTGCCAATTGAAGTAGATATCAGGTCAAACATTCAGTTCTTGCTTTATTGAAGGCTTCATGATCTACTTTACCAACTCATCTGTCTAAATACAGCTCACTTGAACTTAATTCTTCCGGGGTATGAACATTGTGCGTTATTTCTTCTGTGTCATTGAGCCCTTTTTTCGGCCTCAATCGTAATCATTCGCCTTCTGGCTAATTCCTCCCTCCGTTTATCGATAACAATACGAGGTCATCACCTCATCTGGTGCATCTTCATATAACATTACTTCTACAGATCAAAACTTGTGTCATATCAGTAGCCTTGTTTGTTTTCTCCTTTTACATTGCGTGAAACGGCTTTAAAATGATTCACAATCTTGAATAAACAAAAAAGATTTCATATTTTTGTCCTGATAAACTGATTCATACATATAGATGAAACACTTGTTCCTTCGGGCTGTGTAACAAAGTTCATATAATTAGAAATACTCGTTTTATACCATCAGGCCAAGAAGTGATTGGTCTTCTGTTTGCGGAAGTGGCACAAAATTCACTGTTTCCCCTTGAGATTTGAACCAAGAGGCTTCATACCATGGACCTAATGATCAACTGCGTGGGGCACTCATAGCAATAGATTTTACTTAGCTGATTTGATCAAATAAAAGCGACAGATTTATCAGAAACGACTCCGCCTGGAGAACGTGTTTTCCACTCTCCCCCTTTCGGAATAAAAGACGTCCATTGGCGAAGATGAAGACTCCTCTAACAGCTCCGGGCGACGGGAGGGACTAAGAAGAATGGGAGTCAAGATATATAGCCGGGGTGGTAGGCCTGGAAGGAAGGGGGTAAGAAGGGGGGCATAGCTCCCCACAGTGGATAACAGGAAGGGAGGATTGCAGGAATTATCGAGCAGGGCGAAGGCGCACGCCCGGGTCCTGTAGTCCTGGGCTTCTCCGTCGTAGCCCGTAGTGGAGGCTAGAGCTGGTCCAGGTTACATCACTCACCAGCAGGAAAAGTAATAATTTTCACAGTGGAGGCAAAAGAAAATTAGTGATTTCAGCTGTAAAGGCCACGTAAAAGCGCAAAGCCCGTAATAAAGATATTATTAATATTAAGGGCTTTGCGTTTCATAAAAATATATCATTATTAATATATCCCTTAAGAACAAACATCTATTTCACATAAAGTCGACTATTCTTTAACAGTATCTGTTTCCGCTAAATTTACAATAGGAAGGGAAATAAAATATCACAAAATAAATAAAATGAAACAAGAATACAAAAAAAAAATGTAAAACCTTTTTAAAAATCAAAACAAATCACCAGTATACAACACATTACAAAAATTTAAATTACATTACATAGTATACACCCTCGTAAATATTTAAGTAATCACATACCTAAATTTAAATTTATGTTAAATCTACTAACTGTAGATTTGGAAGATATTTAGTTATTTTGATCGTAACTATAGAATTAGCCTGACCAAAATAGCGCCTGAATTTGTAAGCTACAAACACTATTTTATTTTTGAATAACCTCTATTATCCTGGAATGCCAATTGCAGTTAGTTGTTATGGAGGGAAGAAAAGTCCAGTGTTGCCTATTTGTGGTTTGAAAATTCCCTCTATCCATATTCATAAAAATACAAAGGGGGTGCCGCGCTGTAAACTTTGTTACTCGAAACACCTTAACTAATTCTGGGTATGTAGCCTCTTCACATTTTTCATCGAACTAACTCTCGAAAATAAAAAATAGTTATTTAAAACAAAAAATCATACATGATCACAAGAAGTTCCGAAACGGCTCATTTAAAAATAAAACGTAGATAAGTTGTTTATTTTTTGAAGAAATTCAAAAAAAAAAAAGTAATTAAGCAGTATATTCACTTAAAAAACACGATCAAAACCGACTTTTCTAGTTTTTTTTCTCGCTCCTATTTCTATTTTCGGGACATAAAACTCAATTTGTTGGCATATCTTTTAAGTTATTTATGTATTAACGTCTCTAATGTAATAATCCTGAGGGAAAACTAGCTGTGATTTGAGTAAGGTTAAAAATGTAGGATACGGGCCGACTTTTCAAGTTTAATTTTTCTTTTTTCAATCTTTCCGGGTCGAGTTTTGTCCAACAGTAGTAATCAGCACAGTCTGGGATGTGAAATAATATTGAATCAGTTTTACGAATTCTGTACGAAAAGAGCACCTAAAATTGACCTTGATAAAAGTCTCCGATAAATATGTAGTATAAGTATAAGCGAAAATTACTTGTTAAATGTTAAATTATACGATTTACTTATCGTACGATTTTGGCTTTTTGATTTTTTTTTAAAAAGCATAAGTTTTTTTTTTAATGTTGTCCCTAACGTGTCCTAGCTCCAAAAAGGAAACTGAAAAAAAAATTGCCTGTGGATAGACTGAAACAAACTATCTTGGGAAGGATATTATGTACATCTTGTAATCATAATTAAAAACATTTCATATCTCATGATGAGGTGCACTGAGCCAAAATGAGCACAGTCCACGGTATGCAAGGACGATGAAGGCCAGTTGATTTGACATGAAATACAACATGTTATTCAATGAACTTGCTGTACGTCACCACATTTCTTTTTGGTGTTTTTTTTTCTGACGCCTGCCAAATGTACGTAACTCTAATAAAGACAAGGGCACACTTAAGAAATTTACGGTGTTATGTCTTAGGATGACGCAAAGTTACGTCTGCGATGTGAAATTTTTTTATCTTTTACCATCGCTAAATACTATTATCTTTATACACTTATTTATAAAGATATAGAATGCTGACCTCCTCTCCAACGAAGAGAAAACATACAAACTGTTTTGTAATCAACAAACAATGTTTAATTAATTTAATTGTTAAACTTATCCAAGAATTTATATATACAAAGGGTGTCCCAGAATTAACGCAAGATTTGAATTAGCCACCATTTGTGCAGTAAAGTGCCCCTAAAAAAAAAAAACAATTTCACAGCTGACAGTTTAGGGTTAGTAAAAATGGAGCGTTACACGATAGAACAACATGTCTTTATTGTTGAACATTATCTCCAAAATAATGAAAGTTTGGCGGCCGCAGTTCGAAGATTTCATACAAAATATGGTCGGAATAGTGTTTTGGCTTCATCAACTGTGAAGAGATTAATTGAAACAATTAACATTTAGGGAGACTGGATCAGTTGGAGACACTAAACACACTGGTCGTCCAAAAACAACGCGTTTAAATGTCAATATCGAAGCAGTGCTGCGTAAAGTGTCAAATGAGGCTGGTCAAGCAGTGACTGTTTCTGGTGCTCGATATCGCGACATGAAAACACAGTTCTTTGTGCCGAAATAAGATGATATTGATGTGGTCAATACTTGGTTTCAACAAGATGGTGCCATATGGCATACAGCCCATGAAACAATTCAAATACTGCATGAGACATTTCCAGGTCGTGTACTCTCTCTTTTCAGTGATCAGAATTGGCCCCCTAGATCGTGTGATTTAACACCTTTAGATTTCGTTCTATGGGGTTATTTAAAGTCAAAGGTGTACGTCAACATGTTAAAAGAGGAAATTCAACGCTGCATCAACGAAATTCAACCACATTTATGCCAAATGGTCATGGAAAATTTCGACAAGAGTGCGTATGTGCCAGCAAAGTCGTGGAGGCCATTTGTCCAATGTGTTATTCCATAATTAACCCTATCCTATTTACTTTATAATTCAATAAAAAAATAACAACAAAAATACTAAAAACTTTAAATCAAATCTTGCGATAATTCTGGAACACCCTTTATATCTCCTCTACTTGGCATCCTTGAGCTATGAAAGTTAAGCCCAATTTTCGCAATGTTTGAGAACCGTTTCAAATAAGGTTAAGTAGATTGTTGAAGTAAAACCGAATCACGCTCAAGTGATTTGCAGAATATTCTGCCTTGATTAGTTAACAGAAAACCCGTCATATGAATGGACGTAATGTATAGTTTGAAACTGATGATACGATGGCAGACATGGTACTCAAAACGTCCCCATTTTACTGTTGATCCAGGACTTCAACAATGGCTGGTGCCTGCATGTTACTGAGGTATCAGGAGAAGCTATTTACCTACTATCATCGAAGAAGAATCAATACTCAATATTTACTTGAAATATCCTTTAATCTGTATTGTCCACTCTCTCTAAAACACAGATGGCAGATATGAAGTATTTCTTGACACCGTGACATTACTTATGGTAGATGGTTACTGGGTAGGCCACCTGATGTCAAGTGCACAACAAGTTTTGCTGCGGTATCTGTGAACCTTGATGGCTACTTCTGATTGCCAAGAGCAAAGGAAGACTATCTGTCTGTTACCATCACCATCTTACTGCAATTTACAGTTAGAATGTTTGCAGAGCAAAACTTAAATAAAATTGTTAATTCATCAATACTAATTACACGCTTACTATGGACATCACCTTTCTGTTTTGACATCAATGTTTTTTATTCTAGTTGATCCCTGGATGTTAGTTAGTTTTTTTTTTCTTATCAAAATACTGTGAGTATTTTTATTTATTGGTGGTGATTATATAATACAAATATTAATGATGTTATCTGTCTTCAAATAGGGTTCTTAACTTGAATGTTAATGGGTTGAGACTTATTTTTTTTAAATACTTTTCAAATTATAAAACTAATGAGTATTTTTGTGCAAAATTTTATTTTCTAAAACATCTTGGTGTTTGAAAACTGCTTTAGAAACACAAATATATTTCAAATAGCTTGAATATTATTGACCACTGAAATATGCTAGAATGATATGTATATTTTTAGGAATAGCTTTAAATATTTTTGTGCCAATTAGCAAATGGTCAGACTACGTAATCACATAAAGCATTTGGTTGCCTTGAAGAATTTCACAGCTAAAGGATTAATTGGGTCTAGAATATTGTACTGTCTCAGCTTATAGTTACTTATATTTCTTTGTCTTTCGAGCTTGAAAAGCAAGGACTCCTGAACAAAAGTTGTCTCTTCTAATTTAATGTAACTTACAACTGAAGGAAATATTCCAGATGAGTTTGTTGAACTCAAGTTTGAAGTGAAAGGCTTATGAATCGGGTGCAGATCCATGATTCTCTAATAAAGTCCCTAAAGAACTATATAAAATCCATGACAAAAATATATAGGGTTTTATGAATCAATAGGGATCTATATAGCATCTGTGTTTTTTTACTTAAAACATTTTATATTTCATCACTTTTTACTAATACTTTATACTTTTGGTATCTATGATTGATATTATATTTCTATATTTTATTGCTGTTTTATATGATTTACTAGGGAAACCCCAGGAGGAGAGCCCCTAATTATGTCATGAAATTAAGAAATTAAATTACTAACTACGCTTTGGTGCAATTTATAATTTTAGGATGCAGCCAAATTTTGAAATTACAAAAACATTTCTTTTAAGTTAGACAACTTTAATATAAACCCGGTATAAGGTGTTCCATAATTCTACATGTATAAAGTAGATTGTTTATATATTTATACCACTGTAATAGTATGATTGCTCATAGGAGTGATGATAATGCTGTATCATTTGCAACATATTGTATTTAAGCTCCCATGGTTGTTTGTAAAGTTATTTTTTAAATATAACACTTTTCTCTTTCTGGATCATCAGTCCTGAAGATTAGCTTCAACCTCAAAAATTTCCTGACTAGCTTCAGTTGGAGAACGATTCTGTTTTCAATAATATCTTAAAATGACTAAATATTCAAGAGTTCCATCATTATGTTGAAAAAACAAGTTTGAAAGTTATAACAATAATGAGTTAAAAGTATGTTTACGAAAACTTTCATAAGAGGAAAATGACTAACATGATGGCATTTACAGTTATGATGATGAATAATGAATTTTTGTTGTGGTGTAAATCCCACTATTCACAATAATTATAAGCCAAAGAAAAACAATATACTGACCTAAATGTATTCATGCAGGAGACTTGGAACATGTCACCTAACTGAAAGGAATATTCTGTGTTTACAGCAAATTAATTAAATTAAGTAGTCACACTTTTTGTATTTTAAGCCAAGTGTTTTTACCTACAACATGATTTATCAATTTAATTATTATCAGGATATAAATCTTTCAGCTGATAGAGTGGCTGAATGCCTATTTAGGAAGTTGATTTTTTTTTATATTTTGTTCAAGGTTCAAAAACATTACATCAGGAGTCAACATCTTAATGATTAGCTTCATGAGAAACAAAAAGATAGACAACAATAACATGTCGCTATGCAACATTTTAGTACAACAACAATAATAAAACTTTCTTTACTGAAAACTTTGAATTGTTCATTCTGCCAAAAGACTCTCATAAATGAATATAATTAATATGGGTTTATTTCAACCTATAACACTCTGGTCATTATCACCATAGCTTGTAAATTTAAACTCGTTTGGGGAATCCAACTGGGCCTCAATGCGAGCCCGAGAGAGTACAAGGCAAGAGCAGAACCTAGATCCTGAAGAGCCCATGAGGTACCCCAGTCCCCCACTTTAGTCAATGGTTATAGATAGTATTTTGTAGGACAAATTTAATAGTTCAAATCCTCTCAGTACCTCGGACAAGTCATTCAACTGTGTCGATGACCATTTAAACATTAATGTAACATGTTATACTTATTAAATTATTCACTGTAGTATTTTGAGACAGATTTTTTTTATAATGTAGGCAGCACAATAACGACAAAGAATACATCCACTGACATTTATTTTTTTATAGTTGATCTTTTAAAAAGGGCAACTATGGAAAGAAAAAAAGAAAATAAGCTGATATTCGTATAATTTATTCGAAGACCCCACCCACCATTTATAGTTTTAAGACAATGCAATAGAATGTGTTAAGAAATAGAAAACAATTATTACACTTCATGAAATGTCTTCTTTTTTTCTTTATATATATAAATTATTTAATTACCATAGTGACTCATTGGTAAAGCAAAGACAAAATATAGTTGAAGCGAAAGGAAAAAATTGACAAGTCATGCATTATAATGAATAAAATTAAAATTTAATCGCCTTTTCATTATTCAAGTAACATTGTAGATAACAACTACATATATTTGTTTTGTGTAAGTGAGGATGAAAAAAAAATTAATACAAGTTGTTTTTTTAGACAATCCATATGTTAGAATTTTCAACAAGGATAAGCCCTAGTTTATCTAGTATGATTGGTAAGTTTGCGTTGCAGTTGTGTCACAAGTTGTTATCTACATAAGCACAATTTGCTATCAGAAGTTGGGCTGTATTCGTGGTGTGCTGTTGGTTTTCATTTCTTTACCCTATATAATTTATTAAACCGATGTAATGGATTTGATCGACTCCAGAAAGTAGTTGTAATAAAGCTCTACGAAACGGGAAGAGTGAAGCAATGAACGTTTGAATATAATATTGATTCGTCAAGACTTGTCACAGGAATGGATTGAATGTTAGGTAAGTATAATAAAGATTACATTTATTTGCTCATTAGTTACCAGTATTTTTGTAAATAGATAAATGTTACAAAAATACTGCCAACTCGTCCTCCCAGAAATTAAATTTTATACGCCCAAATGGTTTAGGGAAGAGTTCAAAATAAACTTTATTTTGAGACCCTGTTCTGGTAGGCAATATATCAAATAAAAGTGGGGAAAAATTATCGCTTTAAATTTACATTGTTAAAATGAAACATAGTTTTTTACAACTTAATAATTGTTATTTTGGGGGGTAGATATCAACTATATCTTCAATGTCAGGCCAATTACTACTCATGTATTTATGCCTGACCTCCTTAAAAACTCAAAAATTATTCCTTGTTCAGTATTCATTTGATAAAAAATAATCCATATTTAAAAAGTTCAATAGTAGTTTTTTTTAAGAACAGCAATATTAAGTATGTAAGTATATTTCCTATTTATTTACTTCACAGGATCCGCAATCCCCTGCTGAGGTTATCTTCTTTCATTTCAATAATGATATGAATGAGTAATAATAAATTTTAAGAATTTAATCACCTAATATTAGTAATATTTTTGAGTGTTATTTTAAAAATAAAATTTTGGTATCGATCACAGACAATTTTATATGCATGTAAAAATTAAATCATCAAATAATAATTTTTTTTATCAATTTGATTTTAAACTGCAGCAATGTACGAAATGAGAGTTTATTTTTTTTAATTTGAAAACTGTTATTCTCAAAATAATTAGTTAATCTACATTTAATAAATTATATGAAAAGAACCATATTTAAAAAAAAAATGCACATTAGTTTTCCATAATGTATTATTAGTTGAGTACAGGAAATACAAAAATAATTTCTAAATAGATTCATCAGAGAATCTATAATTTTATATAATTATCTGTGAATTTAAAGGGGCTATGAAGAAAGAAAAAAAAATCTTCTGGAGCAGGACGCCAACCTGCTGTACTCATTGCTTGTGGGCGACTCATCCCACCGGAGACACATCAAGTTTTTTTACTTGTTGCAGCACCTAACAAACCCAGTGTTTAACAATATGGCCCCTTCACCATTCCACATTGATGGCAACAGACTGTCGGGGAAAATTAGGTTAAGATTTACTTTAAGATTTTATTGTTAGATGTAAATTAGTTGTTCAAGATGTTCAATAAATTAATGTATAATGTGCATCATTATACTATTTACAAGCGCAATTCGCAATTTAGGATAATCAGAAATTGTATAAAATGTAGCCAAGCTACAGGAAATATAATGACCTATTGTAAATAGATTCATTTGTTGTATCTATATTGAATTTTGTAACAAGGGGATATGGGGGGGGGGAACCTCTGGAGCTCCCCTCCCACTATCATTCAATGGTGTATATTATTCAATTTTTTTAAAACTTGAACAGATTGATTATTTAGGATCAAAGACAAATGAGTTTATATTATTTTGAATGGTAGCTAGACAAATTTATTCAATACTTTTCTGTTTATCGTAGCGACCAGGTCTCAGAATAAAGTAATTTGAATTAAATTTAACTTTAAGGAAACCTTTCAGCTAGTGTATGCATAGATTAATATGCCTATGGTACGGTAATCAGCATAAATTATTTGATACAAACTGCTGAAGCCTCTAAAATGATCAAGTGTTTAAAGCTGCTCATTTATAATATGAAGCTCATATAGGTTCAAGTTTAGATATGTGCATATATGTTCGTACACATATAAATAGAAAAGTGGGGGCAAGTACTCTGCCCAATCCTAAATAAAATCAAGTAAATTTGAGTCTAAATTCAGGTGAACTATTACTATTGTCCTATTGTAGATTTTCAATACATATTAAAAAAAAATTAACATTAAAAATTAGCTCTCCAAATTTCAAATGAGAGTTTAAATGTCTTTCTGTTACATTATCCTATTAATGACAAAACTTTTTTTTTTTCTAAGCCAAATATTTTATTCATTAACTTAATTGATAAAATAAACATAGATGGCTATTTTCCCCTCTTTATTTGTGCGATGACTGTCATAAATATGATTGTAAAAAAATAAGAAGGCCTCGATCCATTCTGATTTTGAAATCTACCTTGCTTGGCCCAGTACGTAGCGGATCTAGATCGTTATTATTGTTTTTTTAAGTTGTGACCCAAGGAGACGCTCATTTTCCCCTCTAAGACTCCTTGAACCCAGACCAGAAGCAATCATAAGTGCTAATCGGAAATCGAACCCTGATCTCTCAAGTTAATTACCAGACAAGGTAAACTCTACGTTACAATGATGGATGAATCAACTATTAGTTAAATATATGTCCATGTTGAATGAATCAACAAGAAATTAACACTACATGTATGTACCATAAGTTAAACTGCTATTTATTTTATGACTGTATAATTTGTAATACGCTAAAGTCCTAATAGGTAAATAGCTAAACAAGACCATAAATTAAGGTGAAAAGTATCCATTAAGAAAAATACATTTTAAAATTAAAATTTATCTGACTGCATATGATTAAGATATGCATATATAGCTGCCTACCAGAGCTCAAAATATAAGTTAGTACCACGTTTTAAACAGTCCCTTCTGTTTTTTTGTTCTTCTATAATATCTGAGTGTTCAGAAACTTTTTGTTCTTTCAAATAAATTATTAAATATTTAATTAATGTTTTAAATTTTATAGAGAAGTTATTAATAGCTGTGATAATGACTTATTCTAGGTAGGTCGGTCACAGTTTTTTACATATCTGATACAGACAGTGTGGGTCTAAAAACATCTAAAGTAAATTTAATATATCTGTTTCATCGGGGAAACACTATCCTATACTAGTAACTTCTCTATATCCAATCTAGAAGACTTAATATGCTTTTATTTTATTTTAAAATCGTTACTTCTTAAATAATTTATTGTGTGATTCGGACAAATTTTATGTTGACGATAACTTCTACAAAAACCAGGTCAGGATTTACTTTATGTATTTTATTTTTGTTTATTAATCATGTATAATCCAACTTAAAGCAGAAAGGGTGTTCTATATTTTACTTAATAACTCTTAAACTTAAAGTATTCAAAAGATTGTTCTTTGAAAATGGTTGTAGGTTTTATTTAAAAAAATAATCATAAATTTGTCTTCTCACAAAACTTAGCATCATTTTTTTCTAATGGTTGATTATCAAGAGGCTTAAAATGTTCACACAAGACTATAGAATGCTTTTGAAATCTTTGGAAATTAAAACATAAATCAGTCATGTGTATTCTACTTAATCAATAAATTATATACATTATTAAAAATAATTCTGTTAACACAGGAAAATCTTCTAAATATATGTAAAATATAATGAAATGTAATTTTTTAAACTAATATAAGTTTAAAACTATAAATAAATTAAAACCTGAAATCTTTGGATTGAAGGTGTTTTAAAAATTCTGTAATATTTGTCTTTCTCTAGAATCTGTCTCGGGCGTTCTGTAGATGAGGATTTGATTATCACAGTATGAGTGTTAGTTTATTTCTTGCGGTTTAATCAAGTCCTAAATTTGTTTATTCAGGTAACATACCAGAAGAACCTCCTCCCCCTCTTCTCAACAACGGAAACAGACTCAGTGACAGGACTGATTCCACTCTGTTAACATGATTTTAATACAAACTTTCCTTCATATTTTATAAAAATTTCTCTTCAATTTTCAGGTAATTATGGATCTTTTTTTTTTTTTTTTTTATCACTAGCTCTTCTCTGGATCTTAGGAAGTTTTTATATGTAACAAATTGAAGCTTTAATAATCTAATTATTAAATTTTATCGTATATAATATAGATGCCTAGTTATTATTGTCACTTTATATAATTATTCATGTAAATTGTGAAGCATTTTCAAATGTCCTTGTGTTTTTGTAATTTGTAAACTTTTGTTGTTTGAAAATCTTATCATTCAAGTTATTTTTATTAATCAGTTTCTATCGTCTATCTCACAATTAAAATTGTGTTAAAATCCATTTGTCTGTCACATTTGCCGTTAATATTTATTTATGATTATTTCTTTTTATATTATTAGAACTAGAGAGGTTATTAGTGGTGAATATAATTCTAAGTTACAAATGATACTAACTGAAAATGAAACCTACATATAATAATAATTTTGTTTAGTGGTTTTTAAGATTGTTCGCCAATCTGTTGGAAAATCAGCTGAGTTGTGTTTCTTGTGTTAGTAGCATTGAAGGGTAGGTGCTCCTACATTCAGTGCAAGTTGGTACCTCTAGTCCAAGAATTATGTATCTGTGGGTAAGCCTTGTTCATGGTGGTTAGTAAATGACTCATTGATGTTTTTAGTATTTTTAAATAAGCAATTCGGAGGGCCTTATCCAGCTTATATCCCATAATTCATTAATTTTATGTACGGAATAAACCAAAAAAATCTTAATAGAAAAGGTTTGGGTAAGAAAAATGCTATTGATATTTGTAGGTGTTGACTATTAAAATTTCTCCAAATGATTTATTATTATTCTAGAAAATTTGCGAAGTAAATTATATTGATTCCTAGCTCTGCTTTTTTGATGATTTCTTGTTAATCCATCCCCTTAATCTATTGCATTTAAGAACTTTTTAATTAATGACAAGATCTATTTGTTTACATTCTTTTTTTTTATCTAGAATGACTGAACATCACGTAACTAGAGCTTAAAATTTAAATGTTTTTTTAAACGTATATTGTCCATTATAATAAATATTTGTATAGAACTACATTGGCAGGTTCTCTTTTCAATCTCAAGTACACCCTCGACCTTAGTCACGTCACAGTCTTGGAAAAAACCCAAACAATAGCCTTTCTTCCAACAGGTTTAGGAATCATTCGATAGAAAGTCTCTGTGTTGATTAATATTTCAAATTTTACACTTTTTGAGGCATCCGAAACTCTGTACGTAGCCGTTATCCAGAGAAACTCAGAGGCAGGCTATAGTTCTTCTAAAGACCAAATAGAGAACAAGAGGTCAGTTTATAAATGCAAATAAGAGCCAAAGGGATGGCTGATTTCGAATGAGTGTGTCGCAACGTTAGAGAAAAAAAACCAATAAGAAATAACAAGAAGAATACTTTAATCAAAGTATTCCACAATAGCAGTCCTAAAAATTATTCAACCGGTCTAAAATTTTTAGTTACATTCCAAAATACCTCAAAATGTGTGTTTTAGTTTTTGTCAAAACTCCAATACGGGAAGTATGAAAATAAACGCTAAAAAAGTTTTAAGTCCAACCCTTAGGCTAACTCTTTCAATTTTTTTTAAATCATGCCTAAAAGGCCATTGAAGATTTGACTTTTCTGCATGGGTTCATACCGACAGACATGCTAATTTCAAAGATTTTCCAAAAAATAAAGTTTAAAGAATCTCTTTCAGATAGTCCAAGTTCAATATTTTTTCTTAAACAATATAGCTACTTAAGAATATATAAACCAAGGAAATACTGTCTCGAGCCATTTGGGGAAGAAATAGTGCCGGGATTCCTGAAGACATATAACGAAATTGGCACCTTCGAATTGAATTTTTTTTCACTTTTATTTCTAATTTAAGGAACTCGCTTAGATTTTTTACTCGCCATAGCCTGAGACCTTATTAAGTATATTCTGGTTGTGAAAACTGTAACGCTTATAGCTGCAACAAATAAAATTAAAGAAAACCGAACTAAAAAAAAACAACAACGAAAGTTTGAAGTTGAATGAAGAGCATAATAATTCAACAAGAAGTTCTGCAAATGTAATTAACATGATGGTTATGAGTTGATCTCACTAGACGGAGTACGGAAAGTATTTTTCGACATGATCCTAAAAGCAGTGCAAGCAAAAAAGTGCGTAGGGAGGGAAAAAAACAGATATTTTTTCAAAAAGAAACATTTACAACCATATCTGATGATTAAGATCAATACCAAGAAAACGTCCTTCGTACCATCATCAAAGCACGGTTCACAAGAATCTACAAAATTCATCGAGAATTTCGAGAGAATCGAGGTCTTTATTAAGAAGCTGACACGGAACCACATTTGGCAAACATTACCGGTTTAAAATTTCAGGTTTATTAAATCTTCACAGCTGTCGTAAAGTGGAATATGCAGATAGCAGACGAAATGCAATCCTGAAATTAGATAGAGCCCCCCCCCCCCATCAGTGTCGGTAATTATTCCTAAGATCCTTTTCGTAGATAGCTCTTGTTGTCGGACTTTTAAGTAAGATAGCTTTTAGAATTTGTGGTAGAGGGGAGGGGGGGTAAATATAGCCAGGGACTCCATTGTAAACACTCTCCAGCCCAGACCAGCTCAGTAGAGAGCACATTGCCTAAGGTTGCGTGTAGTGTCGTGCACTTATCAGCTTATCATATTCAGGTGAGGAACCTAACGAGCAAAATATACCTATATCGACTTTGTTTAAGTAACTATAAAATAACTCTTTATAGTCGTATAGGCGATAGCCTGTAATCCTGAATAACTACGCAGTAAAAAACGTTGACACTTAATGGTATTCAGTTGATAATCTATTTATCGAAGTTCATTGAAATTTTAAAGACATATTCAACGGTACCCCGGTTCACTTATATGCTCTGGTTAATATATGATAACGGGAAGTATTTCGATGACAAAATAAATGTGACAAAAGTCTGAATTTTTAAGAAGAAACTTAATTAGGAATCGGGTCAGATTGGCGATAGAAAAAGGTTAGATTTTAATCAAATTACACAGGTCTACAAAAATTTGGCCTTGGCAAAAAAGGCCTTGATTTGATATCTGCTGATCCCTATGTTATTTGGTGTGCTTGGGCCGAAAATGAACCGTTTTTTCCCAACACGTACAGATCGTGTTCAATCTCAATATCTCGAGTAGACAGTACAGAAATATGTATATAGATAATAGTTTAATATATAAGTTTGACAGGGTAAAAAATTATATCTTTTTAATTTTGTTATTTATTTTTATGAAAACGTGTTTTCTTGGAAACTTCTTCGTGTGCGCTTTTGGGTATGTGCCTCTTCAGGTGATTCAAGCTGTAGCCATCTTATTCACGTTCCACTTCCCCCTGATACATTCGTTCCATCTCCTAGATGTTCTCCGGAAAATAGTTCACATACGAGTGTCAGAAGTGCAACTTCAAACTCATGTTGCAACCTTGTGTTTTAAAACCCTTCAGCATGCGTTCCACGATACTCATATAGTTGGGAGCCTGCATGTTACCAAGGAACAACCTCTTGGAATAAATTCCAGGGTGTCTTCTCGTTCTCATTCATGGTCTGGGTGAAATGAGTATCTGAAAAAAGTTTTCCGATGTCTTGGCCAACAAACATTCCTTTTTGTCTTGGACAAAAACCTCCCTCCTTAACTTGGCATCACTTAAACCAAGAATTTTGGAGCATAAGTAACTTGAAACACTCTCCTTCTTTATTGGGAGATTTCACAAACTGCTTTATCAGCCCTAGCTTTATGTGTGGAGGAGGTGTTAAGCTTTTGTCAGAAGGGATCAAACTTTCCCTAATAACTTTTTTTTCTCCTGACAACAGAGATTTTTGCGATGGCCAATCCCTTTTATTCCAGGATTTTTTACTACGGCTATCTTCATAAACACGGCAACTTTGTTTAGCCTGGTTGTTGACTTACGAGAATGGTGAGTACTTTCAAGTCTCCACATACCAACCACTTATGCTCATTATAACAATTACTTTCGAGAAGTGATACAAAATTATCGTATGTTTCTTTTAAATGTACTAAATGGCTAACTGGAATTAAAGCATATGTATTGCCATTGTGTAACAAACTTCTCTTTGACGTGTCTATGAATAGGCGCCAATATTGATGTGCCAGGGACATTTGTACGCCGAATTGGCCCATCGGTCCACGACTGTCTTTGCAGTAGACAAGATCGCCACAAGCTCGTCCAAACTTTGTCTTGATCTCCTAATCTTAAACCAAAATATCCATTATATAACTTTTTTGACGAATTCTGCTGTATTTCGTTGGTACTTCTTGATTGTATATTCATCACAGTTGAACCAGAAGTGGTCTGGACTGATAATATCCAACGATGAGACATTTTTTCAAAACGCACCTCCAAAACTCAAAAAAAAGGGTTTTCATTCAATTCGACACAAGTAGGTAACCTAGGTAAATACTTTCACTTCAAACGATACGACTGGACTAAGATAATGAGCAGCATTAATTTATAAGATATAACAAGTTAAATCCGGTTTAGCCTCAGAAGGTGACTACTGAGACCAGACAAGTACGTTCCTGTCTGAACAGGTTGTGCATGCCTTGTTTACACCAACGACTGAGGGAGAGTATTATTGGGAAATAATAAATGTTTGAAATCATTGAAATCGTCAGCGTTTTGTCCTACTAAAACTAAAACTGCCATTACATATCCTAGATTTGCGACAAATCAAACGGAGTTAATTTTCGGTTTCAGCACACCAAAAAACATTGAGATCACCTAAAATTATCAAAATAAATTTTGGTTTTAGTCCTGCATTCTTAATGATTATCACACCTTTTGTAAATAATTTTATTGGTTTTATCATTACCATTAATCTCGTACTTTTTTTCTGACATTTATCTCGATTTATCTTTTCATTTTCTGTATTTTTTAACTGTAGGTATCTATCATTTTATCTAATTCTAGAACCTTGTCTGTACCCTCCTGATTTTTTAGGCTCCAAACTAAATAATAGTTTCATAAAAGTATTGCCTCATAGGCCACTTATACTTAGTTTAGCATCTTTCTTTGTTTTCGTCTTATCAGGACCAGATATAGAAATAAATACTATATTCAAACGTCGAATGTTAATACATTTTTTTATGAAAAATTAATGTCTTTCTTTTATTAACCTAATCCGGTATTATAATTGCTATTAAATATTTAATTTATTATTCGTTTATCATTGTTGCGATTCGAACAAATATTTATAATGGTAAGCGAATAATTTCATAAAATTCGTTTACATAAATTATAAAATATTTACAGCTCTACGGGTGTTGGCTGACCACATCCTGCGACTTTCTTTACTATTATTTAATCATTTTTAAATGTTAACTAATCCCAGTCTCTGAATATCTCTTTTTAAAAGAGTGCCACTAAATTATTAAAGCGCTATAAAGGACGTGCCACGCACGTCGAGATGCTTTTGTTCCAAAGCCGCCAGCGACGTCGATAGACATTTATCGCAAGTTAAATAATCTTTGTAGAGGAGAGTCTTTTAAAAGAAAAGAAAGAAAAGCTTTATTATGAAGTACTAGCATAACACTGGTATATACAAATATTAAAAGTTATGGTACTACATACTAGGTCGGGTGTTTAAGGACGAGTGTCGGTGAACAAGTGGGGACTGGGGCTAAAGCTGAGACATATGTGTATAAGAGAAGGGTAGTTGCGGGAACTGGGATGGAGGTCTTGGAAGGAATGCGGTTGCTTACTTAAATATATCAGTGACTTCCATGAAGTCACGAGGCAGGTATACAGTTCTGCTCAACCCCCTTCTACTTTTAGCATTATATATAATATTAGCATTACAGTATTCTTAGCATTATATAACTGCAGAAACAAAAACGACGTGTCCGTCAAGTCGGCTAATTGTTAGATCGTTCATTATTCGAGCTACAGTTCCATAGTGCACGACATCGCGTAAAGTCATCGATATCTTGGAAATATCTCATAATCAATATGGTATGTTGTACGGACTTTTTTACACGAAAATTCTTGTAGTTTGCGATACATCTTATTATAAGGCTGAAAAATTGAATAATAGATTTTTTTTATTTTAGTCTTATCAGCCCATATTATAAAATGAATAATAACAAGAATCTCAGTAATATTGCTCCGACGAGTACTAAGAGAAATCTATTAGTTATTACGTCTGATAGCGACTGGGAGGAGATTGTTTGTCCTTCTTGGAATCGGCGTAGAATTATAGTATGTGATAGTGAAGAAGAAAGTGACGGTACAGATCGTGAAATTAATGAACTATAATCGATTATCTCAATGAAAAATTTATAAGTATTTATACTGCCGATGAATATGTGTCATTAGACGAATCTCTCATGTCGTATAAACATTTCAATCTGTCAAAGAGGGCACGTTTTGGAAACATGCGAAAAGTGGTCCGACATACCTCTTTCGAGAGGTTGAAGAACGCTGACCTGCAACCATTGCTTGCTGTGCCGTCGGTGGGTGAGTTCATCCGCCGGAGACACGTTAAGTCTTTTGACTCGTTGCAGCACCTGACAAACCCAGTGTTTAACACTATGACCCCACCACCCCTCCCGCATCGATGGCAACAGACTGTCGGGGAAAAATTAGGATAAGAATTAGTATGTGGAGTAAAGTTTTATAAGTTGTGCGAGTCTAAATCAGGATATTGTATGGAATTTAAAATATACACAGGCTAAGATAAAGTGAAAAATTCAATCACCAGTGCTTCCGAAAATGTTACCATGTTTATGTGTACGCCAATAGCTAATTTCGGACGCACCTTATTTATGGATAACTGGTATTCTTCGCCAACCTGTTTCAAAAATTGCAATCCATGCAAATCAATACCATAGGGACGGTAAGATGCAATAGGAAAAGTATGCCGAAAGAGCCCGCAACGATAAAGCTGAATCAGAATCTATCAGATGCTATTTCAAGATCGTGCAAAGGAATTTTAGCTACAAAGTGGAAGGATAAAAAAGATATATATTTATTGTCCATGAAACAAAAATTGAAATGATGGAAGTGGAGAAGAAGAGACGGAAAAATAATATGACTTACAAAGCCCTATATTGTGTTGGGGTATATTGGTGGGGTAGGTCACCAAGATAGCTACTTATCTTCTGTCTCACTTATAACTGAGAAAATACATAAAAAGTTATAAAAAAATATTTTTTTACCTAATGTATTTGCTAATGCTTATGTTTTATTTTCGAAGACATCGAATATACCGAAAAGCAAAAATTACACGTTTTCAAAATTTCGATTAGACGTGACAGAACAGATATTAAAAAGTGTACGTATGCCTGAATACACAAAGCGTGGAAGGCTGTCTGCTAGTGATATACCACTTCGATTACAATCAAAACAATGGGGCCATTTTCCAAGGAATATTCCACCCACAGAAGCTAAAACAAATCCTCAAAGACGGTGTAAACTGTGCGCCAAACATAAAAACCGGAGCGAGACTACTTGGGAGTGCAAGGAATGCCTTGTGCTATTACATATTCCAAAATGTTTTGAAATGTACCATGCAGAAGTAGATTATTAATTAACTAGCAAAGCTATCCCGTTTTCAAAAACGGGGGTGTTGTACAAATTTCGTTTGTTATTTTATTAGCTCTTGTTCTTTTTTTGTCATTTGTTTCATTGAAAAGCTCTTGGAGAAACAAATACAAACATTTGAAAGTAATTCTTTAAAGCAGCTTTTATGGGCATAAAAATGGACCAATTGAATTGTCTGAACACGGATAAATTTGTTAATGTTCATTCCAAGATCTTATTTTACTTTTTTAAAAATACTATTTTCTTTTGAAAGTAGGGGTTAAAATTTACACAAATAAAATAAAATTAAACTTGTATTTAAATAGATAAAACGTCATTGTAGTTGTGAATATTCATTCATATCCGTGTAAATTCTTTATATAAGACCCTACCATCGCGCTAAGGCACTGCTTAAAGGTTTGCACTCACAGACGCGGTGCGACGACAATGTAACGCCTTACCGCGTGTTATACCGTAGAGCACGTCACGGCAACCGAAATCGTAGCCCAATTGGTTAAAATCGGTTCCGATGATATTAAATACGTAATTTAGATGTTAGCTCTCAAAACTTTATTTTTTAATATCTGTTTTTTCCGTCTTTTACGTTACTTAAACTTCAGGAAAATAGTATAACTTTAAAAAAATTAGCATTTTAATTTTTTGTTCGTATAATCCCCGTTATGGCATTTCAATTAGGATGAGAGTGGTCCTGGGTGTTTCTGAATATTCTTTTGAAATTTAAGATCTGTTGGATATTGTTTTTACGACGATATCCCGAATGCACAAACAGACAGAGAGACGTACGAAAGGCGACTGGCCAGTTCCTGTTTGTAAGTGCAGCTTCTTCCTACAAAATCGATGATAATTTTCTCTTCATCGGCCGGATTGCCTTCAAAGTAACAGTCCATCTAGATGTCCTTCAGCCTGCTTTCTCTGCTCTCCCGGAGGTTTCAAGTTCAAGGTCCCCGTATCACGGCTTATATATCGGTCACTGGCAAGGCACGGTTGCAAGCTGAAGGTGAGCCTCATCACCTAGTGAGTGTATGTGTATTGAACTTATTAACAACAATCTGAAAGTATTATATTTTATGCACTCCTTCGAATGCATCTGCGAATGCAGCACGAGGAGACAGCTGTAATTCCAAATTTATCTATTTATTTTTGTCATTGTATACACAGAGGGGACCAAAAAACTGTATCCACTGTTTAAAAGTCCATAACTTGCAAACTAATTGACGGATTTGTCTCATTTTTGGTAGTGTAATAGTTTGTAGTTCCGGCAATCGTCATACAAGCGTTGTATTGCGTTGTTTTGTTTTCTCAGATGACAGTCGCCAGATAGTTAGTGTTTTATTGTTAGTTGTACCTTGTTACTCGAGTAAGGCTTACATTTGATGAAAGGAAGTCTGTTTTAAAGTGGTATTTTAAGTACGAAAACATTAATGAGGTTCAACGGCAAAGGCGAAATGTGTATCAAACAGAGCCACCGACACGTTTAACGATTCGTCGCATTCGAGACAAATTTGAAGCCGAAGGCTGTGTTAAAGACGTGCACAAACAACGATCTGGACGACCTGTAACAGTAACAAGTCCATTTAACTCCCATCTTGTGTTACAACAATTCACTCGCTCACCACAGAAGTCTGTGAGACAGTGTGCCCGTGAAACTGGAGTGAGTCGCTCAAGTGTTCGGCGAATTTTGAAGACAGCAAAGTGGAAGTGCTACATCCCAAGATTGCTACACACAATGAACGAGGACGACCCAGATCGTAGACTGGAGTACAGCGAGTGGTTTAATAACATGGTGCGCAACGATGAAGAGTTTGCAGAGATGATTGTGTGGTCTGATCCATTTTACCTGCCATCCAAGACTTGTATGGAGACGGAAGATTTTACTTTCAACAAGATGTAATTTGCCCCAGCCCATTAGCACAATCGTGTTAGGGCTTATCTCGGCGAAAATCTACCAGGAAGATGGATAGGCCGTGGAGGTGCTGTAGAGTATCCACCACGTTCCCCAGACTTAACTTCTCTGGACTTTTACCTGTGGGGAACACTAAAGGACGTCGTTTATCGACAAAAGCCACGCACATTGGATGAACTTCGAGAATCCATCGTACATTCATGTGCAAATATCCAACTGAACACGTTGCAGTCAGTAGTTCGTGCTGCAGTTCGGTGGCATCGTTTGTGTGTGGATGTTAATGTTTTGAGAAATGGGACAACTCCGTCAATTAGTTTGCAAGTTATGGACTGTTAACCAGTGGATACATTTTTTTGGACCCCTCTGTATATTATCAATGAAGAGGTTTTGAAAGAAAAAAAAAAAAAATCACTGGCAAGAAAAGTGCTGCACGGTAGCCCGCTATACGAGGTTTCATCAAAAAGTAACGAGAATTTTTGTTTATTTTAAAAAATTTTTATTCATTCATCGATACCAATTTCGTCCTCTTCAAAATAACCACCCTCAGATATAATACATTTGTGCCAGCACTTTTTCCAATCTTCGAAGCAGTTTTCAAACTCACCTTTCGATATAGCTCTTATCTCCTTCAGCGATTCTTCTTTTATCTCATTGAATGGTGTCAAAACGTCGTCCTTTCAGGGTTTTTTTCAAGTTCGGGAACAAAAAGAAGTCTCAGGGAGCCATGTCCGGTGAATACGGTGGATGAGGTAACACAACAGTGCTGTTTTTTTGCTTAAAAAATACGAACAATGAGTGAGGTGTGAGCGGGATCGTTATCGTGATGCAATTTCCACGAATTGTTTTGCCACAATTCCAGTCGTAAACGGCGCATTACTTTCAAGTAATATACTTTATTGGCCGTACGACCTTCTGGCAGGAACTCATGATCCACTACGCCATTGGAATTGAAAAAAAAACAAAAACAGAGATTATAAAATTCTCGTTACTTTTTTATCCAACCTCGTATACTCACTTAACTGACAGTACATCCAAAAGTCTCCAACAATTTCAGAACGGTTATATAAGAAAAGTGGTCAGACATACCTCTGTCCAGAGGTAGAAGAACGCCGACCTTGCGTGATGTGCCGTCGGTGGGGGAGTTCATACACCCAAGGCACATCATGTTTTTTGACTCGTTGCAGCAGCTGACTAACCCAGTGTTTAACACAATGATCCCACCGCCCCCTTCCAACATCGATGGCAGACTGTCCGGGAAAATTATGTAACGTTTTTAAGTTTTAGTTGGAAAAGATTTAAATTTTAGTTTTTAGTTCTAGTGATTCTAGTGATTGTAATTATTGCACAATAAAGATTGTTGAAAGTGATTCGTAAGATAAGCCCCATCACCTTTCTCAAGTATCAATGAGTGTTCCATGAACATAATATTCTAAGCTATAACCATATTAATGTTTCAAAAATACAGTTATAATGACCCATTGTAAATAGCTTAAGAATATGTAAAATTACAAAATATAAAAAGGTGTACTTTAAGTATTAAGTCATCTTTTATTTTACCTAATTCACTTTCTTTTTTTTTTTTCCCCTCCCCCTTTAATATCCCCTTGTTATTATAAATTGTTGATGTTCTACATAAATGAATTTATTTACAGTAGGTCATTATATGTCTTGTAGCTTGACTATATTTTATACAATTTTTAATAATTTTACAATGCGATTTGTCATTGTTACAAAAGTATAATGCACATTATACATTAATCGCATACAAAAGTGATGGGGCTCACCTTATGAATCATAAACTTAAAACTAACTTACAACTAACAACAAAATCTTAACCCAATTTTCTCTGGCATTCTGTTGCCATCGATGCTGGAAGGGTGATGGGGCCATAGTGTTAAATACTGGGTTTGTTCACGTTTATCCTCGACCTAATTCACATTGATATAGCGGGCTTTAAGTTGGTGAAAAATAAAGTTTTATTGCCAAGACCAAAGAAAGAGGCTCTACTTTCAAACATCTTTATCGTCTTCCCCCGCTTCTATTCCCTCACATGTACGGTCTTACATAGCGGCCCTTAAAAACGATTCAATGATCGTATAACAATAATTATTACCGAGTATTTCTTCGAATAACAAACTATCATACCTCTACGCAAAAAGACAGTCTTATATTTATATTACTAATCATATTATTAATCAGGGAGACAAGATCTATAATTTGATACCCTACTCAATGAGACAGAAATATTTATTATTTAAAGTAAGTAAAAATCGTTTTTTTTTCAAATCGCCATCTCTCCAAAAATATTTTACTAATTTTTACACCACCAGTCGACGTTAATAAATTAATTAATGGCATATTAACTCATGTTTTATGGACATGACTACATTTTCCATGTATTCCTTGTATCGAATGATACCTGAACGTAAACTTTCATTGGGGACACCCAAAACAGACAGTCATACAGCCACACAAGTGAAAAAATAAGCGTTAATAATTTTGAAAAAAACAAATCAATGAAACCTTAAAAATTACAGCCTTGAGCATAAGAGGATTTCAAGTACTATAGTTGTTAAGTATTTTCCTAATTAAGTGCTTAAAAATTTAACTTGTTAAGCAAATGTATAGAGACATAGATAATAATAAGAGTTATAACCGACCATAATGGTCCCATGAACGATGTTGTATGGCCTCCATCGTTCGAGGTCGCTAAATTGAAATCAATATTTATTAGACTGTATTCAAATTTGGAAAAGCTATATGCATAGGAAAAAAACAGTAAGTCTTATAAGGCTAATTAACGGTGACCGTTCAAATATTGACACACTATTTTCAATTCTTTTAAATTTTCCGCGATAAGTTCTCCAACTTCTCAAAAACATCTTACGGAAATTCGGCAAAGTTATATGAGTTTCGAAAAATTGAACTAACTCATCAAAAGGATGCCTAAAGTTGTCAAAGCCACAATTAAAAGTAAAAGAGGATTTTTCAACCAAAAGACAGTTTAAATAAAAATATTATATTTTTTCCAGAATTTTTCTTTACATTATAATAACGAAAAACATTGCTAATCATAACTAAAGGTTGTGTATTGTGTTTTATACCTGAAATAAATTATTATAAAAATGTTTAGTTCTAATTTATCCTGTGGCCTTAAAATTTTAACAGGGAGTGTATATTATAAAGTGAATGGTTTATATTATACAATTAAAAGGTGAGGAATCATCAACTTTATTAAAGTCAGTTCAGTCCGATCACGTATAATGTGTATCATTATACTTGTTTATTGCATTATATAATTTTAGAAAAAAACAAAACCTGTATATAATGTAGCGACGCTACAGGAAATACGAAAAAAAATTGTAAATAGGTTCAAATGAGAATCTATAATTGTATAATTCTGTATTTTTTTTAAGGGGCTATGAAAAGTATATATATGTATATACAATTATGTATTTTCCAGGCCCAGTTGAGTAGTGGGAAAATAAATATTCCTCTACCATGCAGAGAAAAGTAGCAAATTTAAAATCTTGAAAGTGTGTAACGCATGTATGGAAACGCTTAATTCATTCATACATCAGACTTGACTTTTTTTTTACCTTTGGGTAGTCATAAGTGCAGATTAAGGGTCATAAAGTTATACTTAACTGATGAAAAAAAAAAGTTATTTAAGTACTTATGTGACAACTTGATTTAGACTAATCCAGTCTACTGGCTTAACAGATGCGTTTCAACTATTTAAGGTTTGTTTGTTTATTTGTAACGCAATTGTTCACTAGTGCTCTGAGACTTACTCAGAAATGACTGTTGATGGCTATCTATTCCTATTGATGGAATGGTTTTGATTATTACCATTCATAAAAAGAAATTAATTTCCTAATGACTAAATTAAGTTGTAACATAAACGCTTAGATAACGTTTTTATTATTATTATTATTATTTAAGTAGAACTTTATGATCCTTCATAAATACTCCTGGCACCCCCAAGGTAAAAAATAGCCTAGCTTGTACTTATCGCAGAATTAACAATTTCCATAGACGCGTTACTCATTAATAAGGAAATCAAGATGTCGAATTTGATACCCTCCTCTTCAGCATGATAGGAGAATATTTATTTTTAATTAAAAAGAAATCAATTAATGACCCTTCTCAATTTTACGTAGGATTGCTTTTATGTTTAACTAGCATGCAACATGTCGTGCATTAACATACAATTGCTAATAACATCAAACTCGGCAATGAACGTACACCACTCTTCTGCAAGCTAATAACAAGGTAAAATAGATTATAAAGCACCTGTGACATACAAGGCAAAGAAGAACTGTCAAATCCACAGTTTACAAACGGTCGACCTCATCGAGAGGTGACCGTCTTTTGCTAAGATTAGGGCACACCGTCTTGACGAACAGAGAAACGCCACTTCTTTATCATGCTTGTAAGGATATCGTTACTGTCAAACATATTGTGCTTGACTGAAAAAAAGTTTCAAAAACATAGACACTGTGGTCTATTATCTTAGGAAATTTCCGGAAGTATTGAGTGACGATGAGAGGGAAGCGGGAGAAGGAAACTGGAGAAGTTTCTGAAATCCGCACAGTTGATTGCTGTGGTCTTATATGTTCTTTGCGCTGCCCAATCTGATAAGATTTTCCAGGAAAAGAAGACGAGAAAAGAAAATGAAAATGGAATATTTCCACTGTAAGGGTTTAACCGACTTCATTAAGCAATGAATAGGAAAAACGTTTGAAGGGAAATAGATGGAAAATTACAGAAGACCAAAAGGGGGAAAATACCACTATGATAAAATCTGATAAAAACAACTTTATTATGATAAAATTACAACCTGCCTCTTTGGGCAATAAGTGATTGTGATAAATGTTTTCATTCATCCCATATTTACAATTATTCATTCACACAGTATTTACTAACAGCCCAGAGACCTCGCAAATACACATGGTTGTCACCTCCCTCGCATGCGAAAGAGGAAGCGGAGTCTTGGGAAGTCTCCCACGCTCCTCCGTCAGCCGCGTCACCGGACCCAAGCCAGTGGAGGCTGACGAAGAGCGCGAGAGCCACATCCGCTCAGGAATGATTGTTACCACTATGAAGTAGACAATATGGACTATTTTAAGGCACCCATGGTCCAAGTGATTGAAGAAATGCCTTATAAATAAATAAAACATACGTCACGAAAAACTAACAAATATTTTAATAAATTTTTGTAAATACAGTCCACTAAAGCAACAACAAATATTAGACATTAATAGTCAGGACGCCGAGATCATTAATTTGAAAGCGTAATCAATGTTTTAGAAAAAAAAATACAAATATTACTAGCTAATAGTTAATTATTGACTCTTAATCAAGTTGGCAGTGTTTTTTATGCCGTTTCATTTATCTAGGTCGGTCATGGAATTAAAAATCTCCAGAAGACAGGCACAGACTTAAAAACTTAATCTTAGATTATATTTTATTAATTATATTAGACCTTATTAATTGTCGGCCTCATTGATCTGCCAAGTGGTAGAAATACAAAAGACGTTTTGCATTTAAGAAGGCTTACATGATAGCAAACATGTCCACCCTATTAAATTCTTCATCTGCATATCCTTTTGTTTCTTTTCCTAATGGATTCATTCTCGCATACAGCCTTACTGCCCACTCCAAACCGGCTCTTTCTATTCGTTTACTTCATCTCGAAGGTATCTCCAAGTCTGGAGCAGAGTTCTAATTTCGGGGTCATCTTAATTTTTTCCACCCCTTTTGAATTGATTCTCGCCAGCTTTCGACCTCAGCAACAACCATATGGATCCTACGTAAATTATTTAAAAAAGATGGAGATTTTCCTTTGAGACTTGAGACCGGAGCCAGTCGAAATGAGAGTGCCTAGCATAAGCAGATTTCTCGCTAACATCATCTAAAGATAAATTGCAGTACTTACTCAGCTCAGTAAAGAGTTTAAGAAAATATAGATAATATACGTTTAGCGTTAATTACTACAAGTGGTATTAGTCGCACTACTTGAAATAATTATTAGTACCAAGCACTAACCCGGAACCTCACAAATAATGAATGATATCAATACCATAACTGATAATTAATAATAAAAGGTCTGTATTTATCATATTATAATATTCTCTATAATAATACTAACCGATGTAAGTTGTAAAAACGATTTCTTGCTTTTAAATTATTTGAAGTTTGAAAATGGAAATGAAATGACTGTTTTGTGCCTGAAAAAAATCTGATAACATTTTTTCACCTTCTACGTCTGATTCGTCCTTTTATATAAATTTTCGAAAATATTACAAAGTTTTTAACTGGCGTACAAAGTTTTATTTAGTAAACAGATAATCGTTGATGTGACGCAAAACTAAAAATCAAGTCAAGGCGATAAATCACACATTTCACGGTCCGCCATTTGCCAGACTTAGCACATACTATATAATATTAATGAGTTAATTTAATGCCCTATTCAGTATGATAGGAATATATTCATTTTGATTACTTCTGATTAATTCATTAATGACCCGTCATTATTCGTCATCGGATCCTTACCTTCACGACAAAAACCTTCGGAACTCTCTTCCCATCGATATTCGTGGTTCATCGACTCTTCCAATCTTTAAATCTAGATTTGATCTTTTCCTCATCTCCCTCGAACCATTATTATTCTGTTTATTTATTTTTCATTCATCCCAGTAACTTTCCTCACTCTTTTCTTCCTTGTAATAATTCCTATGATTTCTTTATTATTTTTTTTCCCCCCATCTCTACTAAATTATGTTAAAACCTCTTGCTATTTGCTTTTTGTAGTCATCTCATACGTACATGACCCCTTTGTCAGCTAGACCTTGTTATTTTGTACCTTGTTGTTATTCTTAGGGGACGATGTCTCAGAATAAAGTGTTATTTTGTCATCAAGTTTAACGACCAAACAAAAAATTATCCCTTACTAAAAAACTCAATGGTCGAGTTAAAAGTTCTGGAAACGTTATCCATCCCAGTTTTAATGAATTATTTTACAAATTAGATGCCATAATCGTACGAGATAAACCTCTGAGTACAATTTCATGACTCTAGCTTCAACTGAGGTCCCCGAACAAAGGCCATAATGGTTTTGGGGGAAAAAATGATTTTTTTTTAGGCGCGTCGCAATAAAAAAAATCCCATAATATAACATAAAAAGTGGGTTTGGTGAGACGTTTAATACTGACCACACTCCCCCCCCCCCTCCACTTGCGTATGCGTATCAGCCAGCACGCCTGTCATATATATTCGTTTGCTACTTCTTTTGCAAAGTCACTTTTAAATATGTCGAGGACGGAAGGCTTAGTGGGGTGGAGCGTCAGCACAAAAAAAATTTTTTTCTTAACTACCAAACTTGTTTAAGTCAATTATGGACAAAATCGTATTCTTTAAAAGTATATATAAACAAATATCCAGAACGCGTAATTTTGTGAATAATGATTTTTAATGTTTTCTCTCAAACATTAATACCTAGGGACATCATTGAAATTTGCTTTGCCGATTTTAAATATGCGATATCTTTGAATCACAAGAACTACAATCAAATTACAAGTTTAAATTTTTTCTGAGCTGTCAATTGAGGAAGCTTTAAAAAAATAAATAAAAAAAACCGGTAAGCGGGTTAATCAAGAGATACAGGAACGCTCTTTTCCGCGTTGAGCTTATCTTCGAATACTTTCCCGGGAATGACAGGGGAAAATATGTAGAGTAGATAACGAATTCATGATCACCACAAATAACTTTAGACTAAACGCATTGCATATTAGCATAAGATTATTTTTATTACTTATATATTGGAAATAAATTGATTCAGCGTAATTTAGGGTGCTATTGAATCCACTTTTCAGGTCGTTGCAATAATTTTATAGATATTTCCCGTACCAGTTGTAAAGTAGAGCCTCTCCCTTCGGGCCGGGAAATTATTTCACTTCGCGACTTTCCGGGTTCCGTGGAGCTTGCCTAATTAAACATTAATTATAATAAATAAACAATAGTTCATTGAAACTGTGCAGTGAAAATTAGAGCAGATAAATATATGTACATATTGCAATAAGTGAAGCTGGTCGATGTTAAAAATAAGCATGTGTCGATGTTGGTCATCTAATGAAGTGAGGATTATAAGACGAGCTCATTGGAATGACACATGAAGATGATACTATTAAATTGTAGGCTGATTTTGTTCAGAAAGAGAAAGTGTCGAGAGAGGAGATGTCTATTGGAGTTTTTTTTCTCTCTTTTTCATTTGAGACTACACTAGGAGGCATTGACCAACTGGCCTGGAACCGAACCTTAATGCTTGCTTTCTAGTTTTGGAGGTTATGTTGCCCATCATCTGTCTCTTCTCCTTCGCTCCCCTTTATTCTCATTTCCAACATGCTTAGCGCTCATTTAGACTCGTGCACCAGTCTCAGCCCTAGCTGAGATGTGAAGTATTTCGGGAAATGATGCTTCCAATCATCTTACATTTTATAACTTAGCATCAGGTGAGATACAGGTCATTTCATTTGCATGTAATTCTTCAATTATATATTCTTTATTATGATAAAATCTAATTTATTTTAATCATAACACTCTCTTCGTCTTCTATTTAAGTAACTTAAATTTCTGATAGGTTTCTTTCAATATGTTTCAGATACACTTATGAAAAAATGATGAACGGACATCACAAACATGCCGACAAGGAAGCCACTAGGCCAACACCATTCATGAAACTGTCATCTTATCTGCTGGCACTAAGGCCATGGTCGTTGAGCGCTTCCTTGATGCCATCTCTCCTTGGATGTGCCATAGCTTACAAATTTACACCGCCCTCAGTGGATTTCAGCTGGCTCATCATTCTGTTGATACTACTGACAGTTGTATGTGTACATTGTGCTGGTAACGTTGTGAACACTTATTATGATTATGTGAAAGGGATAGATAATCGCAAAAGTGATGACAGGACTCTGGTAGACCATCTACTGACAATAGATGAAGTTGTATCATTGGGTGTAATGTTGTACACACTCGGGTGTGCGGGCTTTATCGCACTTGTCATAATGTCCCCTGCCAGAATGGAACATTTAGCTCTAGTTTATTTTGGTGGATTATCGAGTTCTTTTCTTTACACTGGTGGTATCGGTCTAAAATATATCGCCCTAGGTGATGTTATAGTATTAATTATTTTCGGTCCTATTTCTGTACTCTTTGCCTTTATGTCTCAAACAGGCTACATGGAATGGGCAACGATATACTATGCAATTCCTCTGGCTTTGAACACTGAAGCCATTCTTCATAGCAACAATACAAGGGATTTAAAAAGTGATAGCAAAGCTGGAATTGTAACTCTTGCTATTCTCATCGGTGCTACTGCTTCTCATGTGTTGTATGCATTTTTATTGTTTACGCCATATATTGCTTTTTTTGTGTTTGCAGTTAGATATTCGTTTTGGTTCCTCCTCCCTTTAATTACCCTACCTTCTGCTTTCCGCCTTGAGAAACAGTCACGTGTCCCAGAATCAATCCACAGAGTTCCAAAGCTTACCGCTAAGCTAAATATGTATTTTGGATTCCTCTATGTTTTAGCTGTCAGTCTCGCCGACGCACAAAGTCTTCCATTTATTCATTAAACTATACAATTATTCAGCTGGAACAAATTGTACTTAGCCTTGTGTATTATAGCGGATTGTTTATATAATGTAATTCTTCTAAAACTGTGGTAAAATGTAAATAATTTTCAACGAAAAAGTATATTTTTTTTGTATTTTAGTATAAAGTACATTAGTTTTAATATTATTGTTATATTTATATATAGCATTATTTTATCGTGTTATTAGTGTGTCTGATTATTTGTAAATCAATTTAAGTATTTTTTTATGAATACCTACTTGTGGTTAAGGTTATTCTTTCATGTATATGTTCCTCTTATTAAAAATGACTTGACAATATGGTGCAGTACTGATATTAAATACTGAAATATATTTACACTTAATGTTTGTACAATATTTTGTAAAAAAAAAAAAAAAAAGGAAAAAAAAGAAAGAAAAAGAAAACCAAAAACATGGCCTGTAAATACCTAAACCGATTTTGGGTTTCTCAAAGAATGAATTAGCGTAGCACCCATTAATAATGTATCCAACAGCTTTGGTAGCCCCTAAGCCTCCCAAAAAAAAAAAAAAAATGCAGTCTTCACCATTTCTTTGCTTTTGTAAAAAAATCATAATGCGACAATTTAATGTTTAAATAAAGTACTAGAAATGGTAAGAATTTGCTCAGTTGTTCAGTGTATTTGTGTTGTGAATCACTTATTCTGTTATCTTTAACGCTTTAAAGAGAAAATATGTTTGACTGTGTATTTAAGACTTCCTTGACCAATATTTTAGGTCATAATTTTAAGTTGCCCATCACCCCAGGGCCTAAGAAAAAAACCGAGATAACTGTAATAAATTTAACCCTTATAGTAAGTTTGTCCTAGATCCAGTTACTTAATCCGTGGTAGACTATTTCTATTCATTATTTATTTTTCATGTTGTTAATAAAATATTTTATTTATTATTTTATGTTAATTTTTCTGTAAATGTATTTAATTTTTTTTTTAATTTATTAAAAATTGTATTATAGTTTTTATTTTTTTATTTGTTTTTTCCTCTTTCCATTATTCATTTAGATAGTTTGAAGAACTTATTTGTGTTTGAAAGGGAACAACGGAAGTATTATTTTAGTTCTTTTGTTAGTCCCACATGCTAACTATGTAGAAAGCTTTCTACTGGTGCATCTATAATTATTAGGTCAAAGAGCAGATTACAATCTGGAAGTCGATTTAAATAAATACTTGTTCACTCAAAATTACTTATGATTCTGTTTCTTATGTGTAGGAGAATAATAGAGTTATGGATAACTCCAGTTTACACTAGTTATCAGTTATATACAGAAAATCTTCTTGATTTTTTTTTCTACCAACGAATAAATGAGATATCAGGATTTTATTAAATATGAAATTGACACAATTATGAAAATAAAATGTTTATTTAATTTAATTAGAAAAAAACATTATTTTGCGATATTAAAAGAAAAATTAATGGTTTTAATTGATAAACGCATTTTTTATGTGGTTGCTCTTTTTTCATAAATTTCTTTTAGTACCTTTGGAAACTAACAAATAAAATAGTTGCATAAGTCTGAATATTCTCGCCATTGCATTTATTGTAATGTCAGTTGTATGCTATATATTAATATATTCAATTCATTGTTTTTTTAACTAAGTACTTAACAATGGTCGCCTAAGCTTGCCGTGCAATAAAAAATAAACTATTTCAATTGATAGACATTAAATTTATTTATGTTCCAAACATGGCAATCAATGATACCAAATAAAATTTACATCCATGCCAGAAATAATTGTTATTGAAATTCATTATTTTGCTCCCTCCGTGGTACAGAAAACTAAATACAACTTTTCAGCAATGTTGTAAATACAATTATAATCAGTAATATTGAATTTAAAAGTGTTTTTTATTTAATATATTTTTGATTCTCAGATGGCCTTATACTTCTAGATATATTAACACATGATTCTAGCACATCAGTTGTACAGACAGGAGAATGGTCTTGTCAATGAGACACCCCGAATAAGCAACAATTTCAATACATTACAATAAAATTAGAAGATTATTTGATGATTGCACATGAAATGAAAAAACAATTGTGCATAAGAGTAAAAAATTAAATTTATAAATCTTGGTGCAGTTATTTATTTCGAGTAACTAGTACAGGTGTTTGAACTGAATGGTTTCTAGGCTGTCTGTATACCTTATATTTATAATTGTTTCTCAGTTCTTAAAATAATTATGTAATTATGAACCTACCAAGCAATTTTCAAAGTATTACTAAATGAAAAATGTAAGAGGACAAACTGTCACATGGCCAAGGGGTTGGCATAGAATAGTCTAGTTGGAAGGAGATTTTCCGAATGGAAAAAAGAAGGCCATGGGTTCATATTCCAACTGTGTCACAATTATTTTTTATATACAGTTCTTGAATAGTGTTCAATACCATCAATACAAATACCATAATAAACAATACTGATAATTATTACTAGTGCCTTGCATACCTTACCACTAACTAATTAAACCCAGTTTTTCCAAGGATGATCTAAAACTTACTCTTATAAATGAATGTGAGTTGCTACTTAATTAATGAAGTAGCGATTGCAATTTAAAAACCGAATTGTTAGTTGAGAGGCAACATTCATCCTAGGGAACCCCACTATCTCATCAGCATTATCGACCAAGTACAGTTGCCGTTATCATTTTGTCGGATGTTGCACCACAGATTTCTTTAATTTTTTTTTAAATTACATTATTACAATACATAAAATAAACCTTGACAAAAGAAGAAAACAATTTCAAGGGCCTCGCTAATCCTTTCCATTTGAACAAATTATATCCTAACCCTGATTCGATCCTCCGTGGCTTTGTCATTACCCCATCTCTACCTATAACCCTACTAACTAGTGGTCCTAGGGGAGCCAATGTGAATGGTGCCTAATCATCAACGTATGGAGCATTACTGATTCATAGGAGTGTTGTTAGTCTTGTTACTGTTTCATTATTATTCTCTGAAAGCAACAAACATAAGTATTTAAATTCCAGGAACAAATGGTTTCCAATGAGCTTGTGTTATTCTTTAATCTACAATTGATGCTAGGGTTCTGTATAAACTGCTTTAATAAATAGAAAAGCTTTAGACTCCAGAAAAAGATAGGGTTGTTACCCTGACTTATTCAACAACATACTTCAGGTGTTTCGCCATCCATACCTTCTGCCATGTGGTCTTTAAGGGGTCACTGTTTATTATTTCCTCTTTTGGGGGAATTTTTAAGACTCTTTTTCAATTCAATATTGTATCACTCATTAATTTGCATCTGTGGTCCTTACTTCCCTAATTAAGAATTCCTGACAATAGTTTATCCAAACTCTTGATTGTTAGTAAGATTGTTAATAACTCGTGGTTTAAATATATAAAAAACTGAGAAATTCGTTTTCTAAACATAGCGAAAAAAAATGCATTCATTTTGATGTTGAAAAGCAGGAATTAAAGTATTAGGGCTAAAAAAAAAAGTAGCATGTCAGACTTTGAACAAAATGCTGCTAAAATACATCTTCTTATCACATCAGCACTAGATAAAAATATATCTTACCGAACATCAAATGTACAGGGAATGGTCTACAATAATAATAATCGAAGGAAGAATGATGTAATGCAATTTAAGGGGGAGGAATCTGAGAGGAATTCTATTTGGGAATGAATCGAGTTAGCAAATGATTGAGTATTGTGGTCAAAGCTCTATAAGACAAGAACATGACCCAGGTAGCCCATGCTATTAGTGTTCATTTTAATAACTGTGCATGTTTTTAATATCAAGCAGTAAATGGTGCTAAAAAAATATATATTAAGAAATGAATAAATATCTTAAAAGTTATAAAGGGTTTGCATAACGGTGTAAATGTTATATGTCATGAGTTACATACACGACATACACGTGGCATTCAGTTTTTAGAGTGACAACAAAAGCGCTAGGCCAGGCAATAACATTAATCACAACTCTTAAGCCAAGGAGGTAATAATTTTCGTTGCCCCCCCCCAAAAAAAGAGGGGTTTAAAAATAACTGCGTAAAAACCTTTAAAACCCCTTCATTATCTTAATTGACAGCAGTTTATAACACAATTAATTGTTTAAATATTTTATTTCACACAATTTCAAAAACTAATGTAGGTAGTATTAATAACAGTATTTCATAAATATGCATATTTTTACCTTAGATATTTTACGGCTAAAAAATATGCATTTAAATTTATGAATGAGAATTTAACAATATATTTTTTTTACACTAAGCATACATTTATTAAAACGACAACATGATTTAAAATAATTTGTAACCTTCTGTTGGCTAAACTGGATATAAACCCTGACCGGTTGTTTCTCATATTTTGTATTTACATTGATGTTGCCATGATTTATTTTCGATATAATTTCGAAGTTATATTTATGTGAAAGATTGACATTCGACAGTTGCTCTGCGGACATTTGATGTGAATAAGTGATTTACAGTGTGTGGTAGTGGTTAAATGTTGTGATTGTTTAAATCAGTGAAACTGGCACCAATTTGTTTTGTACTGCTGGCTTATCTACATGGGGCGAAAGGAGGATGAAGAAGACCAAGGCAAAGTTTCGAAAGATACGAATGGTAGTTGTATTGAGGAACTGACTAAAAAGTGTAAACCAGTAAATGTACAACTTAGTCGTTTAGAGTTGCCAAAAAATGGTGTTATACTCATCAAGGATAATGCTTCAGAACAATTAAAAGAAGTTTATTTGAATAGCAACGATGGAGAATTTTCAGACTCCAATGTTAGTAATGTTGATAAAACTGAAAATGAAGAGAATTCCAATGATACCGCTGAAACAATCAAAAAAATCAAAGAGTTTATTGCTCTCGGTAGATGTGAGGAAACAAAGAAAGATCAAGATTCTTCGGGTAAAAAGGTAGGAAACAAAGCAAGAGTATTAACAAAGAGGAAGTTATTGAATAAAAAAGATTCTAAAATACCTACTAAAAAGTTATCATCATCTTCAGAGAGGTTAAGTGCGGAGCATGAATTGGAAAGGACTTTAAAAGGGCAAGATTCTTCAGGTCGTATTGATACAGATAATCTTCAAGGCGATGAGGGTAGTGAAATTGTACAGAAAAGTAAAGTTCCAGATCTTAAAACGTCTGTTAATAATGATGAATCACAAATTACCGAATATGCTGACACTGCCATCAAAAGTGAGGTGCATTTTACTCCGAGTAGAGTGTCTAAAAGAATTCAAAGTAAGTCTGTTAAATTTTCAGTGAAGAAGATGCTCAGAGGTGATGATGTAACTGTTTTAAAAAGAATGATTCCTGGTTATCAAGAAAAAGCACTTTCTAAGAAAGATCGCTTAGTGGAAAAGAAAGTTAAAAGTGAAGTCAAGAAACATGTAGTAGCAGCTAAAGTACCTAGTTCACCGCCCAGGGAACCTAGTGAAGAGAGGGAAGAAGGAGATACACCTGAGGCTAGTGCGCCCGCTGTCACAGACATTGCTAGCGATAATTCCCCTGATTTAAGCGAGCCTTTTCCAGAAACACCGGAACCCATCACACGTAGCCCAGTAGAGGCTATAATTGAAAATAATGATAAACTTGCTGCGATGTCGGAGAAAATAGGCAAGTTTGCTATAGGTAATGGACAAATAACAGTTGAACTGAAAGGATCTCAACAGAAAAAAGTGCGAATTGCTCTCCCTCCTACCAACACCCAGTCTTCATTACCTAATACATCTTTAGGCCCTGATATCATCATTAAAAGGGTAAAACCTGTTAAAAAAACTGTTACGATGCCAGATAAGCCAATATCAGGAGCTAAAGGAATTATTGAAAAAGAGCTTTATGTAGAACATTCGTCTCCAAATATATCTAATACCTCAAAAGATAACAAAACTCTGCGAGTTAATTTAGAACGTATGGCATCACCCAAATTGAAAGAAAGTTTAGCAAAAATGCAAAAGAAGTTTTTTCGACAAGGAAGAACCGAAAGAAGAAATGATAAATCAGAGTCAAAAGAATTTAGGAAACCTAATGTAAAAGACAAAGGAGAAACAAATGTTAATTTTTCAGATTCAAATGAGGAATCTAGCCCTTCAAAAGATATCAGCAAAGTTTCTGAAACTGATTCAGTAGATACTAATGGTTCTATTAAAAGGATAGACCAAACTGTAAAAAATATTTCTTCTGGCTCGTCTGAAACTGAAAAATTGACCACAGAAGCACAAGAAGAATCCAAAAAAACACCTCTTGTTGAAAAAACAAGAGGTCGTAAAACAGCAAAGGTAACACCTTTAACACAAGTGAAATCCAAGAATGAAACTGCCGCCAAAAAACCATTGAACAAGGTAAAGAAGCCGGATCTTATTTCTGATAAACCCCCTTTTCCAGTCGAACCAGATTCAACAGAGCCTGATAAAGAAACCTATGATACCCTTTTTGATCGTTATTTCAAGACAGAGATAAGGCTTGTAGAACACCATGATACTTTCGATTCCGACTCAAGTGAAGACTTTAATGATGATGTATATGCCCATTTTATTAATTTGAGAAAACGAAAAGAGGCAATTGATGAAGAGAAAAAAGATGAGTCGGTGACAATGTACGATTTGATGCAGGATATAACATTAGAACTTCCTACATGGAATATACATTTAACATCCGATGGGCATGCCTTCTGCCTGGCTCAGGTAGATATTGTTGGTAATGCACCGGTTATGAGGAAAGTGATAGAAATTGACCTTGATTACAATGCTAAGGTGTTTGTTGAGGGAACTTTATTGTCTGAGTTTGATGGAAACTACAGTGGCTATGAGGACATAAGGCAATTAATATATGATGTTGATCGATTGTAAATATTGTAAACTATGTATATATGTTTTGTTAAAATATTTTGAGGTATTTATTAGTAATCAATAAATTACTTTTTTAACTTTGATTAATTGAAATTTGAAAAAAATTAATTTAATATAAAATGTTACGATCTCGTATTATTTTACAATAGTTATGATTCAAGGAAAATACATTTATTCTAAAGTAAATAATTTTATTTTGTACGCATTATAAATGCAAACGGTTGTTCTGTTCAATTTATTTATTTATTGACTATAGTTTTAACTAATCTGCTTTATTTTTAAAATCATGCAGAGTTGTTATCATTGATTAAATGTACATAATTTATATTGAATTAAATATTTAATATTTATTTTTAATTTTTTTTTTCCTTTATCAAGTTTATATGAAAAAATTAAAAGACATATCATATATATTAGCTTAAGTTCATGGAGTATGAATGTACTCAACGTACAAGATAAGTGGATGGGATATCTTATAACACTACTAGAATTTCAAATTTGCTATAACTGAAGTTTTTTTAAATCTTTCCTCCTGTTAGTGGTGGAAATGAGAAATTGATTGTACGGATAATTCTTTTTTATAGAATATTAGGGAATAAAATGCCAAATTAATCATGAAAAGTTATAGCTACTATTACTAGTAGGTAACAACTGCAAGTTAGTTTAGTTGCTTGAATTAAAAAACAATTGGACCTGGCTCAAAAAAAACAGACAGAGGTAATGATCTAGTGCCACCCATCAACTAAGGTGTTGTGTCCTTATCTCTTAATGAGGTATTTTACAAGAAACTAATTTATTCTAAATACCAGGGTATTATTTGAAATTTAATAAATGATTTCCTAGGGAACATTGAACACTTCCGAAGTTGCTTACATTTTTGAACAATTATGAAATGTTTTTAATTATTTTTAGCATCCTTGGAACAACAATCATACGACTAAATGAAAACACAGGTGGCGAAAACTAACCGAACGGAAGACACTATAAATCTTTTATAATTATTGTTCACTAAATGCCTAACAAATATTCCATGAAAAATGTCATGTTTCTTGTCAAACAAAACCGAAATGAACCCTAAGTAAAAGAAATACAATGGAATCTTTTGAACTTCTTTTATTTTGTAAATTATTCTCAACTTTATGCAGGATTCATCAATGAGTTTCTTACTGAATTTCAATTATTTGTAAGACCAAGGCAGACTTGTACCCAGGACAGTCTGGTTTACTTCTCGAGATCACCACTGTTTTTTCTCTTTAACTAGTAAGTGTTTTTATCTTAATTTACATCAGAAATGAGCAGAATAAATTTACATATATTAAAATCCATTAATTGAAAATTCCATCACCTATTATTAATCAGGATGTTGAGATCTTTAATTTGATAACCTACTCAATATCATAGAAAAATATTAATTTTTTTCATTGCTTATTAATGTCCCATCATTATTTTTTATAGCATTGCTTTAATTTGTATCATTTTGTTATCATTAACCAATTAAGAAACCATACCTCTGGAAAAAATCACTGTTTGAATTGAAGTTGCAAAGATGTTAATGACTCCTTGTTGTATAGAATGCAAAGCTAAAACAAAAATTAAAAATCAGGATTTGAAAGTTATAGACTTCATTTCTTTAATGCAATTAAATAATGACACTTTTAATAGCTATATTTTTTATGTCTTGCCGATATCAAATGGGACTTACTCTTGAGTTTTTATTCTTATAAATTCAATTTAATATGATTTATTGTTACGGAGGATATTATATTATTGTAATAAAAAATATTAAGCATGAAACAGTTTAATAATTGTATCAAAGTGATAAACCCAATATTTGTCATCGAAGTGTTTTAAGATGGAAAATCTCAAAAGGATGGTTAATAGAAATAAATAAAATCAATTATTAATTAACACCAAATATTGCATTTTTGAGTGTCTTAAGAGATATCAATTCCCTAGTTAATTACAATTTGATTTCTTATGAATCTTATAACACATTTATACATTATTCATTCTGAGAATGGTGCTTGTAAGATATTATACATGAACAAAAGAAAATGGTCTAAAACTGAATTTCTTAAAACCCAAGATAGACAAAAATTTCCTCAATATTAATAAATATATCAATGGTTAAGTGACTGTTGTAAGTCTCACGCTTAATACATATTTGCACCTAGCCATCAATCTTCAAATATTGCTAGCTAGCACTTTGAATTTTTTGGTAAATAAAACATAAAATAATTTCCAATCAAGAAATTAAATAAATAAAAAACCAGCTCAGCCAAGAATTTTTTTGGAGAGGGTAAGAATTTTTATTGAAGGACATTGAAAAAAGTAAGTTATGTCAAAAAACTATATTGCTATTTATAATTTTCTCAACGCTTTTATAAGTTAGCTATATTAATTAGGCTCATTTCAGGTCATAATTGTTTCACTCAGTCAGGAATTGTACTTTAACCATTTCAATAATTTAAGCCAGGATTCCCCTACCTTGTCTCAAGGACACCATGGTGCCATGATTGCTTAGGAGCAGAAATATTATATCTTCTCCTAATTATAAAGAAATGGTCAATGAAATGCAGTGCCAATGATTGACTTTGAGATTTCTATTTTTTATAAAGAATTTTATACCAAGTAAACTTTTTTATGTATTATTAAATTATTTGTTTCACATCAGACTATAAACAATAATTTTTATACGTTATAATTATATTTTTAGAATATATATATATATTATTATGTGCGTTTTAAATTAAAACTGTAAAGTCACCTTAAACAAATTTAACAGCAATAGGTTTAAGAAGTCAACATCTCCAACCGGCCTGATGAAGACAAATACAGTGTCAAAAAGTTGTCAATTAATAAATTTGATGAAAATCTAACATAACTTATTCATTAACCTAAGGTAATATCCTCCAAATTTTCCACTCATTCATTTCAATAAAAAATATCTTTAATGTTTGTTACTTAAATTTATATATATATATTTATTTTATAATTTAAGTTTTAGAAATTAGGTACTTGTTATTCATAAGGGCCCCCATGGCAGATAAGGTAAGTAATCATTGTTTCTTTAAAATGGTTCCCAGTCGATCAGAAAGCACACCAAGAGAAAAATATACATCTGGGAAGGCTCATTGTGCCATATTGTTGGAATGGATATAAAATTTTATATAAAAATAGTTACTGAACGTCAAACGGTAAATCATTGCTACAATTTCATAGATCCTGATATATTAGATAATACAAAAAAAAAAACATGAAAGCCTGGGGTTCAGTCAAATGGGGCAATTAAACAAAATGACGAAATAACAAGGATCTTCTAGGCTCTTGTGTGGCCAAGATTATGCGAATAAGGATACATGTCTAAGTGAAAAAAAACTTTAGAAGATATATTTAAATATTGGTTGTAAATACATTAATAAATATTAAATTTCAATAAACATATATATCTGCTAATTGTTATTTTATTTCACCCGCTACACCTCTGATATTCAGTACTTGGAGTCTCTATAATTAACAATTACAATTAATAATAAGAGGGAACAGTGAGTTTCACGAGGTTTTTGAGCTTCCTACAGTGGATGAATTCATTCACTGTAGACATATCAAATTCTTCGACTTGTTGCAACACATGACAAAACCAGTATTTAACACGATTACCTCCGCTCCGTTCCGTGTCGATAGCAGAAGGCAGGGACACTATAGTTTATAAGTTAGTATGTAAGTTTATTTGTATTCCCTGTTTGTAACCCGAAGGTGAACCCCATCACCTAGTCTTGTTTTACAATGCATATGTTATCCAGTAAAAGGAGCCACCCACAACCAATTTATAATATTGTTTATAATTTACAATTTTCAAAAATGTTTAAACAAGGGGTTAAGGAAAGAAAAAAATCGATAAAAACAACTTTATTATGATAAAATTACAATCTGCCTCATTGGGAAATAAGTAATTGTGATAAATGTTTTCATTCACTCCCTCATTCATACCGTAAACAGGCCAGAGACCTCCCAAATCCACATGGTTGTCACACCTCCCTCGCATGCAAAAGGGAGGAAGTGGAGTCTTGGGAAGTCCCCCACGCTCCTCCGCCAGCCGCGTCACCAGATATGAGCAAGTGGAGCCTGACGAAGAGCAGGAGATCCAAGGAAAAAAATAATAATAATAATAAGAGGAGTACCTGAAATATCACCATCTCAATCTGATGAATTGTTTGGAGTTATGTGGAGTTGGGAGTCAAAAAATTATAATTTAACATGTGTACTAAGTAATATTTACCATGCAATAATATAGAAATTGTATGCCCATTGCCTGTACAACACAATATCCATTTTTTTTATTTCCTGGTGAGAATTCCCTCCAATTTTCTACTGCATATCACTCTTAATTTTCATAAATTAAATTAATTACTCCATTAATTTCTACATCCCCTTCGCTACCTATTGGGTATACTGAAAATTCAGTTATTAATTATTAGTTGTTTTATTGAACCCACTTTTTAAAAATAATTATTAGCCAAAGAAATTAGATATTGACAGGAAGAGTGTATAGTTACAAACTCTCTCAAGTGATGGCGCCACACAAGCGCCTCAATTCATGAGGAGTTGGACTGTTAGTTGGTTAAGGTTATGTTTGTTTTCTAATAGTCTAGTGGTTATTGTTGTTTCAAATAATTCTTTATTGTTACTCATTAAAAGAGGAATCGACTTATAAATGGCCGCTGTGAACGGTGTTAAGAAACTTAAGAGGAAAGCAGAAGACCTTTTTGAAATAGATCCCATATCCGATGATGAAGAGGTAGTCGAACCAGGTAATGTTCATTTTACTATTATTTTGCTGGTATTACAATTCTAACAAACCATTATTGCTAATGTTATATAATTTGTTTACTAAATTTGTTGTAGCGCCTAAGTCAGAAAGAGTGGTTGCTCATCGGTTATGCCCCTACTTGGATACCATCAATAGGCAAGTATTAGACTTCGATTTTGAAAAACTTTGCTCAGTATCTTTATCAAGAATTAATGTATATGCTTGCCTTGTTTGTGGCAAATATTTTCAAGGTGGGTGTGAACCAGTTATTACTGTAATATAATGAAGTACTCATCAATCAAATTATCACTTTTAATAATTGAAATTTCTTTACGCAGGTAGAGGTACTAACACTCATGCTTATACACATAGTGTAGCTGAAAGTCACCATGTTTTTCTCAATCTTCACACCTTAAAGTTTTATTGTTTGCCTGACAATTACGAGATAGTTGGTAAGTAATTTCACAGTGAGTTAGTAGACATATGACCTAGTTATTTCAGTATATTTATTTAAATAAACTCTGAGCTATTAAGAATACTTTTATGCTACTGTATTATACAATTTAACTGTCGAAAGATCCATATACTTAGATGAAAGTGGTAAAATTGCTTTGAATGAAAGACCAGTGACCATTAATTTATGTAAACTTATGTATTAAATTTTCACACGTAAAGATTAGAAACAAACTTGCTTCAAATATATAATTTTACTTGATATTGGAAACTAACTTGCTTTAATTATAATTTTGCTTGTTATTATAGGGCAAGCATTTTCGATGCCTCCTGTCATCTTCAGATGCTGGAATTGATCAGGCAAAAATATATATTAATATCTATATACAGACTTATTAAAATCTTGTACTGTCACATATATAATTAATAAACTTAACTAAGATCGTTTTTGTTAATGGTGGTACAATTTTACACTGTTAAAGTAATTAAAGTACCAAGTTTTATACTAATGTTGTTAAGCTTTAAACATTTATATAAGTTATTAAAATTAGATACATGAATGATATGGCTGATAATGCTGAACAAGATAATTCTTGTGGGGGGGGGTATCTCTCTTAGGAGTGTCTATTATTAACTCATTTCTTTTAAAATTCTCAATATACTTAATAAATGTATAAAAAATTGGTTCACCTAAACGGTGGCAAACTAAAAAATGAACCACACCTCTTATCGTTAAAGTCAATGAGAGTGGCCATCAGTTAAAAATAGCCATAATAGCTAAGGGTAATAAATACAAACAATAGTAGCTTGGATAATGACTAGGGTTCACATTACAAGGATTTATCCTTTGTTTTGTTTTTTCTTTCAAGAGAAAACAAAATTCTCAACGGATCTTTGCCAATCATGAAGACTAGGTTTAAAATCTAAAATACTATAAAAAGTTTTTCCATCTGAACCGTATTAAGTATAGATACTTTTAATAACAATTTTTGCCAAACATGTTCCAGTGCCTGTAGCAACAGTTTGAGCTGTTAAAGTGCTTGTCTTCTAATATCAAATAAAACTTTGTTCAAAGACAACAATTTTATTAATCCAATAACCGCCATGTTGCTAAAATTCAACATACATTTTACTACACAAATAACATTTGTCTCATTAACAATGCGTTAATTTATACATCAAATGAATCATTAACATTTACTTAATCATTGAAGCCAGTAAAAAAAAAACTATGAAACATCTTTAACAAGTCTAATAATTTGATCGGAGTATTACAAATTTGTTAAAAGTTCGTGTATATTGATTCATTTTTTTTTTTTTTTTTTGCATTATAATCTTAATACACAGTTATGTATTATGTTATATTATATAATCATTAATATATTTCAGATTCTTCCTTAGATGACATTAAATATGTTTTAAATCCTACATTTACGTCTGATCATATAAAACAGTTGGACACAACTGATAAACTATCAAGAGCTATAGATGGCACATTATACCTTCCAGGAATTGTTGGTCTCAACAACATAAAAGCTAATGATTACTGTAACGTTATACTTCAGGTAATTAATTTTGTTTATTAGAAAATTAAGAAATAATTTTAGTCGCCTGAGAAAAGTAGCATAACAACCGTTCACCTCCTGGCTCTCAACCCAGGGATAACAACCCTGCTTTCGAGTTTTGATGATCTTGTGTGTCTTGAATATAATTGTCAAGTCCTAGTTGAGGCACTATTTCTCTCTCACGCCTAAAATTATTTAAATATGTGGTGCTATGTATTGACCAGCTGTATATATTGAATTTTACACAATACTAATAAATATTTCATTCAAATCAATATATAAATCCTAAGTACCCTTTTTAGGTAAAATATTGAAATTTGGTCAAGATTATAAGTAACATATTGGTCGGAATTCCCATAGTTTTTTTTTTTAAAAGCCTTTGCAACACACATTCATCCTCTTGTACTTTATATGGCGGTTTATAACACCTTAATTAAAATAAAATGAATGAAACATGCAGAACAAATAAATTGTACATGATATGCACCTGCAAGCTGGCTAATGTATAAGTACTATTTTTTTAAATATTTCATTAATTACAAATATTAATGCTTTAGGCTTTGAGTCATGTGACACCTCTCAGGGACTACTTCTTAAGAGAAATTAATTATGCAAGGATTAAACGGCCGCCTGGGGATAGCTCTTTTCTTCTTGTTCAACGTTTCGGAGAGCTAATGAGGAAATTATGGAATCCCAGAAATTTTAAAGCTCACGTATCACCCCATGAAATGCTACAAGCCGTTGTGTTGTGGAGTCGAAAGAAATTTCAATTCACAAAGCAAGGTATGTATGAATCCAGTTTCTTTTTTTAAAGAATTATGTGTTTATGTTGTTTGACTACTAATTTGGTGTTTTTTTTTCGGTTTTTAGGTGATCCGATTGACTTTTTATCGTGGTTTTTGAATGCTCTCCATCTTGCTCTTAACGGTGGAAAAAATAAGGATTCTTCAGTAATATATAAAACTTTTCTTGGTGCCATGAGAATAAGGACTCGTAAAATACCGCCAGTTGAACTTGAAGAAAAGCAGAGGTTAGTTGGTAAACTTTTTTACACAAAATTAATTATTAAAATAATAATAGTTAATCCAAGTTGCCATATCCTCATCATTTTTTTTTTTTTTTTCACGGACTAAAATTTTTTTGCATCAACTATGTACTAAATTGAATTTTTAGAAATAAACATAAACAAATAAAGGATCTAGAGTGTGAAAAAACAAGAGATACTTAAGGCCATGAAGAAATATCAAATGATAACCAGTTGGTATTTTTCTTTAAAAAAAAAAAATTATTTTATTTGTTGAACGATCTTGATCGCTCCAAAAATCACCATTTCAACAACTCAAAATTTTTTTGAATAAGTAAAGCGATAATAAAAGAAAATTCTATTTAATTCCAATTTATTTGTTCGCTCCCAAAAATCTATCTTTGTAACATCTTTTTGAGTCTTTTAATCTGTTCTTAACAAATTGTCAACCCCCCCCCCCCCTTGCATGGATGGTTGGATTTCAAAATGGAAGAAAAAGTGACATTTCTTGTTTTTCCCCTCTACTTTTCAAATATGAGAGCTTTTTTATAACCAAAACATTTAGCCATGTTTCAGCTGTTAACCAGCCTTGCCTATGTTTGTAATTATAAAAGTAAATCTATTATTATCCCTCAGATATCTACAGTTGTCCCTCGATAATCCGACACTTTTTAATCCGACGTACTCGGTAGTCCGACGCGCCGCCAGTAGGTCTTACCGGCTGTTTGTTTTGTAAATAATTCTTGGAACAATACATACAAGCCTGCACCGATGTGAATCTCCCCCTCCGCTCTATACACTCATTTCGCAGGGACAGATCAGTACAGTACGCAGTTGTCGTGTAGATCGGACGTTCAGTATTACTGCTGACTGTATTTACTGTTTGCTTTGTGCGTGTAGTGACAGTTTAGAAATGGCAAGCACAAGTGTGAAACGTAAACATAAAACATTAAATTTATCTGAAAAATGGGAAATTATTAAACGAATAGACCGTGGTGAAACTCCGAGTGCAATATCTAAAGTGTATGACATCGAACGACCTACTGTCTACGATATTGTGAAAAATAGGGAAAAAATTGAAAAATTCATGAAGTCTGTTGAAGATGAACCCATGAACAGAAAAACTCTTAGGACTAGCGAGTTACCCGAGGTCGAAGACGCTCTTTTTATTTGGTTTAAACAGCAACGGAACCGGAATGCACCTATTTCAGGAGACATTTTGAAACAAAAAGCCCAGTTTTTTTACCAAGAAATAACAAAGAAAACGGACTTTCGCGCTAGTCGCGGGTGGTTTGAAAACTTCAAGAAACGTCATGGTATAAGATTTATGCAGATGAGTGGCGAAAAAGTGTCTGCTAACGAATCTGAAATCCAGGAATTCATCGGAAAGTTGGACACAAAAATCAATGAACTTGGCCTAGTTCCTGAACAAATTTATAACACCGATGAAACCGGCTTAAATTGGCGTCAGCTCCCAACGAAAACATTTGTTACTGAAGAGGAAAAAAAAGTTTCTGGAAGAAAATTACAAAAAGAACGAATCACCCTGATTGTCGTGTAGATCGGACGTTCAGTATTACTGCTGACTGTATTTACTGTTTGCTTTGTGCGTGTAGTGACAGTTTAGAAATGGCAAGCACAAGTGTGAAACGTAAACATAAAACATTAAATTTATCTGAAAAATGGGAAATTATTAAACGAATAGACCGTGGTGAAACTCCGAGTGCAATATCTAAAGTGTATGACATCGAACGACCTACTGTCTACGATATTGTGAAAAATAGGGAAAAAATTGAAAAATTCATGAAGTCTGTTGAAGATGAACCCATGAACAGAAAAACTCTTAGGACTAGCGAGTTACCCGAGGTCGAAGACGCTCTTTTTATTTGGTTTAAACAGCAACGGAACCGGAATGCACCTATTTCAGGAGACATTTTGAAACAAAAAGCCCAGTTTTTTTACCAAGAAATAACAAAGAAAACGGACTTTCGCGCTAGTCGCGGGTGGTTTGAAAACTTCAAGAAACGTCATGGTATAAGATTTATGCAGATGAGTGGCGAAAAAGTGTCTGCTAACGAATCTGAAATCCAGGAATTCATCGGAAAGTTGGACACAAAAATCAATGAACTTGGCCTAGTTCCTGAACAAATTTATAACACCGATGAAACCGGCTTAAATTGGCGTCAGCTCCCAACGAAAACATTTGTTACTGAAGAGGAAAAAAAAGTTTCTGGAAGAAAATTACAAAAAGAACGAATCACCCTGATGGTATGTGCGAATGCGTCAGGAACTCATAAGTTAAAACTGCTTGTTGTTGGTAAATCAAAGAACCCTCGTGCATTGAAAAATGTAAAGCTCGAATCTCTACCAGTAATCTACATGGCTCAAAGCCGTGCATGGGTCACCAAAGAAGTTTTTCATGATTGGTACACTAACAGCTTTATCCCACAAGTTAAGCAAGATTTAAGAAATAAGAAGTTACCAGTGAAAGCCCTTCTGTTGCTTGACAACGCACCCGGACACCCTGACAAGGATGAATTACAAGTTAAAACTGCCAATGGGTACATTGAGGTAATGTACTTACCAAAAAACACGACCGCTTTGATCCAGCCAATGGACCAAAACGTCATAAAGACTCTCAAGGCACATTACAAAAACCGCCTTTTAATGGATGTTGTCAGTCAACCTAATGATGACATTGCAGCAATTTTGAAATCCTTCAACATTAAGGATGCGATTTTGAACGCCGCATTTGCTTGGCAGCAACTAAAAAGCACAACCCTGATAAAATCTTGGAAGAATATTTGGCCTAATAACCCACATCTTGCAACATGCAACTCTGCATCCAATGATTATGAATCTATTTTAGAGGCTGCACATGAAATTTGTAACGAAGTGGAAATTGCGCCAGCATCAATTGAAGAGTTCAAGAGATGGATTATTGAAGACAACCTTGCTACTGATGTGACAGACGCAGAAATAATCCAGGAAGTCGCAACAGTGGATGACGAAATGATCAAGGAGGCAGTGCCGGAGAAAAACTTCACTGTAAGCTGTGATGAAGCGTTATCAGCAACCAAAACTTTGCTTCGTTGGTGCGAAGAGAGAGAGTTAGATTTTTCAAACATTTTGATGTTAAAAGGGATTCAAGAACAAGCAATGACGGACTGCCTGCATAAGAAGAAGCAGAAGAAAATCGCAGACTTTTTTAACGTGTAAATACATACATACTTTTTTTTACATATGTACAACTGTACATTTTATTTTACTTTCATTCCGTATTTCTTTTACAAACTTATACATATATATGTATGTACTGCCATTTTGTAGCCTAGTTTTAATAAATTACATGTATGTATACTGTTTGGTACTTTTTATTAACTTCAACAAAACTTGTTCAAATGCATTGAGAAAAAAACATCTTTGATAATCCAACATTTTCGGTAATCCGACACGCCCCTGGTCCCTTACCTGTCGGATTATCGAGGGACAACTGTATTAATCTTTTTAGGGGCTGATAAAAAAGGCCATTGGCCTAGTCGTCTGGCAGATCATCTTTACAGGTCCCCCTCCACTACATATATTTTTCTATATTTATTAGCTTTTATGTAAACACTATTAAACTGAATTAACCATTTATTATTTTAATTTTTAGAGATTCACCAAGAACATCTTTTTGAGTCTTTTAATCTGTTCTTAACCCTGTAGAAAAATCAATACTTAAAATATTTAATATCCTCTGAACTGGGACTAGAAATCTTTTAATCTAACAGACAGAAACCAATATTTTTCAATTCCAATTATTTTCTTTCGATCTAAGACCAATCTGCTTATTTTGAGGTTGTTTGGAATATACCTTTGAAATTTTGTATTGATTGAATCATTTGTTTGACTGCCTTGCTATTGTTAAAACATATATTCATACTAAAGACGCTGAATGAAAGTAGAGCCTCTCCCATAGAGTTCTGCAAAAAGTGTTCATTTTTAGAAATTGGTTTAGTTAAAGGAAGACTTGTCTTGTATAAATGACAATGATCAAATGAGTAAATGAATTTTTATACCTATCGTTCAGGTCAGAACTGCTGCTGACTGAAGAATACCAGGAGCGGGTGGCTGACTCGCCTTTTCTGTACCTCACCTGTGATCTACCTCCTCCGCCACTTTTTAAAGATGAAATAATGGAAAATATCATTCCTCAGGTAAAAATATTTAATTTAAAAAAATATATGCACAGTTCTGAGCTATTCCTTATTTCAATGCTGATTCTGGATTTAGTTTTTTTTATGAGCAGTTTTTGTTTTAGGTTAATCTGTATAATCTGCTAACCAAATTTAACGGAGAAACCGAGAAAGAATACAAAACTTACAAAGAGAACTTTTTGAAAAAGTTTGAAATAACGAGGCTACCTCCCTATCTTATACTTTACATTAAGGTATTGTATAATTAAATTAAGTATCTATTAATTTAATAATTATCTCATTTTATTGAGTAATAAAATAAAAACAGATTTATATATCTGCCCATTGAATCCATACTGGTGGTGGAGTACTGCTTTCGCTATACCTACTATGTTTATAGTAAATATAATCGTTACAATAAATAGTCAAATTTTATTGTTTTGTCACCTGTTGGTATTTTCTGTAAACTGCTAGGTGTAATTAAATTAAATAGAGAGGTTTTGCAAAATTGGAACAAAAATAATGATATAGTTTATGGATAGTCTATTATTTGTAGGTAGATATGTAGGTGAAGGTAGATTCACTCTTTGGGTAGGTCCTATCTAGTGTTTGATGGCTAGAATCTTATAGAATATTCGAAATATGAAAGATTGTGTATTAAAACGATGTTAAAAATTGTCAACCCCCCCCCCTTGCATGGATGGTTGGATTTCAAAATGGAAGAAAAAGTGACATTTCTTGTTTTTCCCCTCCACTTTTCAAATATGAGAGCTTTTTTATAACCAAAGCATTTAGCCATGTTTCAGCTGTTAACCAGCCTTGCCTATGTTTGTAATTATAAAAGTAAATCTATTATTATCCCTCAGATATCTATTAATCTTTTTAGGGGCTGATAAAAAGGGCCATTGGCCTAGTCGTCTGGCCGATCATCTTTACGGGTCCCCCTCCACTACATATATTTTTCTATATTTATTAGCTTTTATGTAAACACTATTAAACTTAATTAACCATTTATTATTTTAATTTTTAGAGATTCACCAAGAACACATTTTTTGTTGAAAAAAACCCTACTATTGTCAACTTTCCTGTGAAGTAAGTACTGTTTTTTTCTTTTTATAACCTATAATCTTTTAAGAACATTGTTTTTAAACATTACTGTAACAGTCAGTCTATAAGAGCTTGGTTCTGTCAGATTTTTCATAATATATTTATTGTATTTGTAATTGTATTTAAAAGCAGTTACTTGTGTGTTTATTCGAGGGATGAACTACTACTACTACTCCCAAAACTGTTACATTACAAATGCTATCCCCACTCTACTGTACCATCCAGTTTTATCGACTTAACAGATATAGTCACTTAATATTACTTAAGCCTGACACTATACCCTTGTGCTTGGATGCCTAATTTATTATAGTGGAAGTACTGACTGAGCTATTGAATGTTAAATAAAAATGTTAAGTTTTATCTATCAATTCTGAGGATTCAGCTATGGCCTGCTGTTGGGCATTTTTTTGTCCGTGTGTTCACTAAACTTCATTGGTCTCTTGGTGAATGCCAAGAGGCACTTCCATTCCATCCAGCACTCGCACATGAGCAGAGGAGCCTCTTCGATTGAAACGGCTAACGAGGGTCAGAGAACGTTGGAAGAGATGGGCCAAGGATACCCCTCCACACTCGGCAGCTCACAGGCGTCAATATGTAATCTGCTTGGAAAAACCTTGGGATTTGAAAAGTTGGATTCCTCAAATTTGATTGCCATACTGTCTCCTATGTAGAGAAAGAAGCAATGCCTGTCCGTAGCAAAACTGTTTCATTACATTTAGTTCCCTCTCGAAGTCTCCCTATTACTATTCCCTAATGCCTATTGAGCGTTATAGCGTCTGCTGGGGTTTGTTTTATTTGCTTTAAGAAGAGTTTAGACTCGTTGATAGATCTCCTGACCTTTTCCTGTATCTTTACGGACCGTTCATCAGTTATGTTTCTTATTTCATTTATCTATAACTGCTTTACAGCTCCTTATCTGTCATTTAATTCTAAAGAAATATTTTGAAAAATATTTGTAATTTATTCCAGAAATATTACCCTTTATAACAATATTTAAATAAACTAAACCGGAATCATAGATTTCATATGTTTTATACTTCTTGCTAACTGCAATTTTGCTGGAAATATAACCATCTTACTTAGCTTATAACTGACAAATAATTATTTATCCCTACCATTGAAATTTGAGTTTTTTATACTCGGTTTGTTTGTCAACAGAAACATTGACTTTGGTGAATTCCTGTTGCCTGAAGTGAAAGCTCAACATAAGAGTACAGTGTATGACTTGGTAGCCAACATTGTTCATGATGGAGAACCTGATAAGGGAACCTATAGGGTACATTTGCTTCATAAGGTATTAGTTCAATTTATGTATGTTCATGTTTTCATATGAAACATGTGTGATAACATACTTATGTATATGTTTGTTACAGGGTAATGGAAAGTGGTATGAAATGCAGGATCTTCACGTTACCGATATCCTTCCTCAAATGATAACTTTGACTGAAGCATATATCCAGGTATTAGATTGTTAGTTTTTCTATTTATTTATTGAAAAAATTATGTATATAAAATTTTTATGGTAATGTTTGATAGACAAAATTAGTTTCCCATACTATTTTATTAACTACTACCTAACTGGTTCAAATAATGGTTCCAAATTATAAACCTGTCTTACAACCTATGAATTGCCTTTCTTCAGACCTAGGCATGCGAGTACTGTTTGACAAGTAATGGTAATTTTTTGAATATATGACCAATCACCAAGCTTCCCTCTTGGTCAATGCGAAATGAGCAAATAACTGTTTGGACCAGGAAATGCTTTGAACCTAAAGTTGATGTACAGCTGATAAAACTAACCCTTTATAATATTTTTCAATTTAAATCACCCCTTCTGGTCTTGCAGCACCAGATTCCCTGACTTTAGATTCGCTGTTTTTATTGATTTTTAGCTTATTATGAATAATTTATTTAAATTGTCTTTGTTGTACCAACTTCTTCACCACAAATAAATAGAAGTTCCCCTCTTCTCGGCCTAGAAAATATCCACCTATGTTTCCATGTTTTAATAATAAAAACCTTCAAAAGGCGTCAGTTAATAGTGGAGGAAACTAGTGCATTACACATCTGAAGCCCACTAGGGGGCACTTCAGGTGCATCCCAGCCTCTGACCTGCCTATATAAGGCCCAGATTCAGGTTTTTTTCATAGACTCTCGGAACCCAGCACTTGAGGTGAATACTGCGCTCTGTCTCTCTCTCTCTCTCGCTGCACTGGCACTTGCTGCTCTACTCGAACCGTGGCTTTCTTATTCAACTACCTCTGCATCTCTCTTTCCTAACCTTGCCATGTTTTAGTCTGGCACTGTCAGACCCCACACCTTCCTAGTGGGATTCTCTGTCTTCGTCTCGCTAAAACTAGCACCTCCTTGGAAGAGATCTCTTCCTTGTGGATGACGGTTGCCGTGGCCCTACAAACTTTACCTTGTAGCGTCTCCCCCAGCGATCCAGTATGCCTCTCTCTGGTTCACACTCGCCTTTGGGATCCAGACGGTTTTCGCCAACCCTTAGAAACCATACCGAGTGTGAATTCGTGTTCATTCCAAGACCGCATAACTACCTATAATACCTACCCTGTTCCTCTTCTTCTGAACATAATGCACTGTCGGGGCACACCTTCTAAGATCTTATGGAATCAGATCAATACGAATAAAGCTGCCCACCGACTAGGCCGCCAGCAAAGGTCAAAGATGACAGGTTATTTTATCTCTTTCTTGATGCCTGTTGGACAGTGGCTAGGGTCGGAGAGCCCGTGGCCGGTGTCCCCCTTACTTTAACGACCCGACAGTCTTATATTAATAATTTAGATTTTATTATTTGTTGCAGATTTATGAACTGAAGGCAGATGGAAACTGAAGATAATCAGTGTGTCTTACTTAATTATTGTAAATTAATTTATGTAAATAAACTTGTTTTATATTTATAAAAAAAAATATTAACATTAAACCCTCGATTTTATAAGTATGTCCTTCAATGAAACGTATTATGGATACAGTGAATATATAACATAAAAATTAAGGATGAGGATTTGTGAAAAGAGAAGAAAAAATAATATCACAAACAATCCAAGTAAATAAAAATTATTTTAAAAATGATACATGACACGATTTGAATTTAAAATGTTATACTGGCCTGTAAAATTGATTTTATGTGACACTTCGCCTAGATTTGATGGTGGGCTTAGTCACACAATTAGATCCTCCAGTGTTCATAACCGGATATAAATAGAATCAGTGCCTATCTTTCCTGTCAGTAAATTTTGATTGTTAAACTTTCTCTTTTATTAAATAACGATTAAAAGTCTTTATTTTTTTAAATCTAAACATACTGCATATCATTAAAATGCCTTCCTTTTCTTATCACGAAAAACAACAACTGTTTATAATTAACAATAAATTGAACTCTACCCTCTCATCAACTTGTCATTTTAATCATTATTTATAATTTATTGCTGAATTTGTTAAGAAATGTTGTTTTAAGACATGGTAAACTTAGAATTTATTTAGATTTAGGTACATGCAATGGGTATACTTCAAGCGGGTACAATTAAAATTGCTGTTGAAACACTCCTAATGTTTTGTGGTTGAGATATCAAGAAGATGGGAAATGTTAGAGGGTGCTTAGGTCAACTAGTCATATTCAAAGTCGATTTCTAATATTAAGGCTTTATATGAAGCTTGATTTATTTAGCAGTGGTACTGCTTCACAGCTTGGGTGAGTGCACACTTCTGGAAAAACCATTGGTGTTTTTTTCAATATTGTAAGTTCAATGTAAATTGCTCCAGCCATTCTTAATCATGCTGGAATACACAAAAACGCACCCATGTGTACCCCACACACATCCATTAATATAGATTTACATTTATTAATATTAATCATTATATAAACTGAAACCTATTTCAAATCAATGGATCATTTCTAAAATAAGTTAATGAAATCAAATGAATCTCCTGAAAAAATTTAATAAATATTAAATTAATAAAATATCAAAGATTATTTCATAGACTGCAGCATGATCTATTGTTCACAATCGGAACTAACTTTAAAACAAAATAGGCAATTAGCTCTAGTAGGGAGAGAGAGAACTTCATATAACACATGATTTAATTTATATTTAGATAATAGTGAGATCAATTTCCAAGCATTATGGCATAAGTCACTCAAATGATCAATAACCACTTAAGTACATTATAATATTTCGTCCTACACTTTAGCTCATAAGCCTAAACTCCACTCTCCTAATTTTTTTTTTTTTTTTCTTAACCCCTTTATTTATTATACAATATGAACAAATAATTTACAATTATCTCCTCTTACTGTGATGTGCTGATGCATTCATAGGAGGGTGTGTTACAATTACAATATCGGATTGACATTAAAAAGTCAATAACGTATTGTTATGTTTTTTATCTATATTGGTTATATTTAAATAAACCTGAGGTTTTAAAGGTTCTGTTAATATAAAAAAGAATTCTGGTAAAAGGAAAATTAGATTTTACAAAACTTTTGATTAATTTATTATATATAAGCACGTATGTTACAAATTACAATGGTTTATTAACTAAACTTTAAATTTACCTGAGTATTACTCACGACTGGCCAGGTTTACTAAATTGTGCGTCCTTTTCTGTCTGTTTCATTTGGTTTCTTTTTTCTTCCGCGTGGTTCTTCCTTTGTTGCTTCATATGTCGTTGTTGTTGCCACGCGATCAGTACACGTCCACTGCTATCATCTCTTCAATCCTTCTTCTCTGGATAAAATTATTATTCATACTAATGTTCTTCCATATGCTTGCCTCATGGGATGATCCAAAAAGAACAAGACTCACCTTGTCTCCTGCAATGATCAAAACGAACAAGGCCCGCTTCTTTTTTTTTTATTTCAAAAACTCAAAATATTACAATGAACAAAAAATTATATAGAGATACAAGTTGCTCCTCGTACTGCGATGCACTGATGCATTCGGAGGAGGGCATAATATAAATACATTCAATCTGTAGTAAAAAAGTCATAATAATATACACAACACTAGGTGATGAGGCTCACCTTCCTGGCCCACTTCCCGCTCTCTCGTCGTTTTTATACTCCTTTTGCCTTGCCTTCTTGATCTTTTCATTCTTCTTTCTTAAAATGCCAGTTGTCTCATATATTTTAACTTTTCTTATTTTAGAGTAAACAAATACAATAATAAATTATTTTAATTTAATCATTGATATTATAAGTCACTAATTATGTTATAGTATGATGCTGATGGAAATCTAATTTTGTGTTCAACCCCATAGGGTGAAAATCAGAAAGAAACAAACCGGCACCTCGAACACTTCTCTCTCTCTCTCTCTCTGCACTGGCACTTGCTGCTCTACTCAAAACCATGGTCTTCTTATTCAACTACCTCTGCATCTCTCTCTCCTAACCTCGCAATGTTTTAGTCCGGCGTTGTCAGACCCCACACCTTCCTAGTGGGAATCTCTGCCTTTGTCTCGCTAAAACTAGCACCTTCTTGGGAGAGACCTCTCCCTCGCGGATGACGGTTGCCGTGGCTCTAACGTTTACATAGTAGCGTTTCCCATGGCAATCCAGTCTGCCTCTCTCCGGTTCACACTCACTTTTGGGATCCCGATGGTTTTCGCCTTGGATACCGAATGTGAATTCGTGGTCATTCCACATAAACTACCTATAAACCTATCCTGTGCTCCTGAACATAGTGCTTTGTCGGGGCACACACCTTCTAAAGATCTTATGGAGTCAGATCAAAACGAATTAGGCTGCCCGCCGACTAGACCGGCAGCCAGGATGAAAGACCACAGGTACTCCCGCCTTATCTCTTTCTGGGCGCTCGCCAGACGGCGGCTAAGAGGTTGTAGTGACCCCAGCCCGCGGCGGGCGTCTCCTCCCCACTTTGGGGATACTCATTTATCTGAGCCCGACATCTATGTTGAATGAATTCATCCACCGTAGGCAAATCAAAGATCTCGTGAAGCTCACTGTTGCTCCTCTGCTCGAATGAAGTATGTCTGACCACTTTCATCAGTTGACCGTTTTGGAATTGTTGGAGTCGCCGAGCTCTTATACGTCAGATGACGAAAAAGCGGTGCACCATACAGTAGAGTAGGCCTGAGTACACTCTTATATATCATGAGCTTTAGGAGCAGTGATAGATTGGGGGAACTCAATAAATGCGTAAGCCGGTAAGACTTCGTGCGAGTTTGCTTTAACTTCCATGTAAAATGGAGGTGTCTGTCCATTTTGAGTCTCCCCAATCTCTCACTGATCTGGTTACAGGCTACTTCAGCCTGTTTAAGAGCTACCTTAGGGCTCATGCTGCTACGGTATACCGCTATGCCATCAGCGAAAGCAGTAACTGTTGTGTTTTTATATCGGACTCCTACAATTTCAGATGTGTATAAGTTGAATAGTACAGGGGATAAGAGGGCTCCTTGGGGTACTCCACAGGTCAGTGGCACAGCTTCGGAGAAGCTGTCACCCACCCGCACCCGCATTGATCTGTAGTTCAGGAAGCTAGCCAGAATTGAATAGAGTTGCTCCGGGCATTCCCGGTCACCAGTTCCCGTGGGAAACCGAGTCGAATCCTTGAGTGCAGTCAATCGAAATCATAGCCGTGGCTGTTTTTATTGAGGTTATGGCTAGCTTCTGACTGTACCTTTAGAAGGGGATGCTCTATGCTAATACTGGATTGAAATCCAGTCTGTTCTGGTGGAATAATGTCATTTTCCGAGCAGTAATTTTTGAGATAATTCAATAGAATTTTCAAAAATTTTTCCCATCTGCGGTAGCAAACTGATCGGGCAGTAGTGAACTGGGTGATCTCCACTCTTTGCTGGCTTGAGCATGTGTCAGGAAAGTACCGCAATCTTATTCAAGAGTTTTATAAGTTTGCGAGTTGTACTATCCCTCTCCTTGGCATTTGTATCCTTGGAGCAGCACTGCTTGTATTCCGTCGTGCCCGGGTGCTCGGTTTCCCTGACACCGGCAAAGAATCGCCTTGAGCTTCTTCGGTGATACAAACATGTGGTTCTGTTCAACGTCTACCGGAGGAGGCATTTGGTAGTAGGCCGTAATATCCCTAGCGTAGTGATCGGGCAGTTTAGTAGCCTGTTGCTTAGCAGTAAGAACATTATCGCCTTCATGAAGACGGACAGTAGCAGTCTTGCCTTTTGTAGTCTTCAACAGCTTCCAGACCTGTATGTGATCACCGTGAGTGCTACGAAGTCGCTTATGCCACTTAGCTGTTTTCCAGAGTTTCTTCAAGCCTTGAATTTGCGTTGTGAGAGAATTCACCTTGGCTTGCTGATCTCTCGTCCTGTACCATCTATTCTTCAAATTGTTGCGCAAGGCAGTAATTTTAAGAATATGGTCTGTAGGTGGCCAAACTCCTTGCACCGGTGACATTGAGGAGCCCCCCTCGGCTCCTTGAAGGCCACGATTTGGTCTATGACGTGGTTGATAGCACGTATCTTTTTCATTGCGTTCAGGGTGACGCAATCGTTTGCTGTTACCAGGACTGGTGAAATGTCTTATTTTCGTCCTGATGGGTAACTTTTCCTGAGTCGTCGTACATCGACAACTCCTGGTACAGTATCAATTATGGTAGCTGCTATTTCGTTTATGTCCTCCTAGACATCTAGACCGAGAATAAGAAATTTCTTATTTTTGGTTCCTCCTCTCAGGGCAAAAGTGTGGAATTCTTTACCGCCTGTCTGGAGTAATTTTTGGATTTTAGCTCTATCCTCCTTGAGCTCGGGATAGATTGTTACTCCCTCCCTTGTCTTCCTGAGGGCAAACATTGTGATATTTGCTCCTATGAGCAGCTGTGACAAATTTTTTGTTGTCTCTCCAGAGTCAATGACTCGTGGTGGCTTCTTGGGCACTTGAGCTACGGGGTTTGGACTTTCCTGTGACTCGCTCGCAAGAGCCTGAAATTTATTTCCGACCTTAGTCGGATTTTTCGTCTTAGTTGGTTGCTGGACCTTAACGGTAATTTTTGGGTTAGTGAAAACCTCTTCATCACTGTCCATGTTTGGTGTCGGGGAAGCCGATCGCTTCCTGGAAGTATCTACTTCCATCTACATCGCAAATAAAAAAGTTCACAATACGGTAAAATTCTTTTTAATGGGGCACCGTCCCCATTAATTGATGCACTAAATAGTTTTAAAATGTTTACCTTAAACAGGCGTCACCTAAGACGCTATACAGGCACAGCGTGGTGATGGCGTTGTAGGCGTTTTCGACTCCTTGCAATACCTGACAAACCCGGTGTTTAATACTATAACCCCCGCTCCGATCCCGCATCGATGGCAAGATGCAGTCGAGGCAGGAACGCTTTAGTCTTAGGTTCTAGGATTAGGTTTTAGTTTGTAAGTTTTTCTCCCACATTTCTAAACTGAAGGTGAGCCCCATCACCTAGCATTATATTCACTTCATTGTATTTTTAACCACAACCTGTATTGTTAAGTAACCCAACCTCCTTCAAATGCATCTGCGCATAGCAGAATGAGAAGAAAATTTGTCAATTATTTTGTTCATATTTTTACACTTTATAAAAAAAGAAGCGGGCCTTGTTCGTTTCGATCATCGCAGGAGACAAGACAAGGTGAGTCTTGTTCTTTTTAGATCATTCCATGAGGCAAGCATATGGAAGAACAGTAGTATGAATAATAATTTTATCCAGAGAAGAAGGATTGAAGAGATGATAGCAGTGGACGTGTACTGATCGCCTGGCAACAGCAACGACAAACGAAGCAACAAAGGAAGAACCATCAGATCAGATCAGGAGATGTTGACACAGTAACAACTAATCGACAACTTGTTTTTTCCTCCTAATTTTAAATTTCACGGGCTTACGTAAAGGTAAGGGATTAGAGATGTAAGCAATCGGACTTCAGCACGATCTATTGCTTACATTCGGAACTAAATTAGCTAAAAATAGGGAACTAAGTGCATTGCAGTGTCATCTGTTGAATGAAAAGAGAACTAGCTCTAGTAGAGAGAAGTAATTGTTTAAATAAATTGACATATAGCGCTATCTGGTGGCATATAGTACGAACTAAACAGCAAACTTTGCTATTTTAATACACCGTGCATTCTGTTGAGCACTATGAGAACTAACTAGTACTAGAAAGACCGGTCCTTCTAGTACCACTTAGTTCTTTTAGTGTTCAACAGAATGCGTCACAATGCAATAAAAATGACAAAAGTTGATGTTTAGTTTTACTGTTTGCCAACAGAAACCGCTGTCAATTTATCTACCGAAATACTTTCCTCTCTCTCTCTCACGAGCTGACCTGTACTGGATATAGTTCTCTTTTCTCTCAACAGGTAGCACTGCAATGCACTTAATTCGCTATTTTTTAAAAAAGTTTGTACCGATTGTGAACAATAGAATGTGCGGCGTTCCAATTATTTACATGAAATCTCTCTCTAATCTCTTAACATTATTCAAGACCGCGAAATTTAAAATCTTCACTTGGATTCGCTATTTTGGTTAAAGTTAGTTCCAAATTATTACATGTAATAATTTTCACCATTTACTTGACTTTTTCAAGAGAATCGTCTGATTTCATTGGGCTATTTTAGAAATGATTCGTTGATTTTAAATAGCTGTTTTTATTTACGTAATGATTAATATTAATGAATCTAAATCTAGATAAATGGATGTGTATGCATGAATTTATTCCATCTTAATTGTAGAATGCCTGGAGTAATTAACACCAGACTTGGTACACACACGAGTTACAATTTTTGTTTAGACCAGACGTTATTAATATCTATTGACCGACTGCAGGGACACAGGCACGGTTGGAGGTCTGTTCCGGATGAAACTCCATGTAATTTTATACTCCGGCAAATGGAATCCCACTACTGAGGTCTTATGGCCTTACCATAATTTACATAATCTGGTTTTTCCGCAGATATCGAACGCATGCTTCACGGCAACTGATCCTTGGATATCTTATTGGAAACTCTTTGTGTAGAGCACTCCCAAGACAGTTTTACTTTCTCGCAATGCCCATTGTGGTGCGAGAAAGAGAGTTGAACTGTCAAACCCTCCTCAACCTCATTTCATTGGGCGAGAAGAAGTGAGATTCCTTGCCAAGTTCACATAATTCATAATCTCCTTGATTGTCATTTAACAGGGAAGAACCGCTACTACGTTTATCCCAATTTTTTCAGGCCGAAGGAGTTTTCATTTGGCAGGCATTTTATGTGACATTTAATTTTATCCTTTTTCTTCTTTATTTCCGTTTCTTTGTGACATGATATTAAAGTTAGTTCAAACCTTAGGCTGTCTAGCACATTTACTTCTTCTGATAGTAGGACGTTTGCCTACTGATCAGTGTTATTTTCTTTAACAACAATCTTTATTGTGCAATAATTACAATCTGCCTTTTATAAGGCAATAATAATACAGATAAATGATGAAAAATGAAAAAAATCCTAAAGTATCAAGCTGTTTCACATCCACTCCGTCGTGATGATGGGTCCTGGGCAGCCTCGGATGGGGATAGGTCGGAGGAATTTGCTCTGCATCTTACCCATACTTTCACACCTCACCTTTCTCATCAAAGCCATACTCACAGCACAACTGTGGAAGATTTCCTCACTTCACCTATTCCTCTCTCTCTTCCACCAAAAGCCGTTAATCCCTCTGAGGTCAAAACCTTCTGAAAAACTTGCCTTACAGAAAATCCCCTGGATATGATCTCCTAACTCCTCAAATTCTCAAACAACTTCCTCCTAAAGCCATAATCTTCTTAACCTACTATATAATTGCATTATCCGAACGACGCACTTTCCTCTCCTCTGGAAACATTCCATTATTGTCCTATTCGCCAAACCCGGTAAACCACCCAATGACGCCTCATCTTACCGTCCAATTAGCCTACTCCCTATCCTCTCAAAAATATTTGAGAAACTCCTACTAAAACGTCTACTTCCAATTGTTGAATCCAAAAACCTTTTTCCCACACACCAGTTAGGTTTCCGCCAACGACATTCCACTGCTCATCACGGCCTTCGCGTTGTTGATCACATCTCCTCAGCCCTTGAAACCAAAAAGTATTGCACTGCTGCCTTTCTTGATATAGCTCAAGCTTTTGACAGGGTTTGGCACGCAGGTTTGCTCTACAAGCTCAAAAGACATTTACCACAGACCCTTTTCCAAATCCTACAGTCCTACCTTTCAAACCGCTTCTTCCAAGTCCGCTGTGGTTTAGAATACTCTAATTACTATCCCATAGTGTCCTAGGCCCCATCCTCTATAACCTATACACCGCTGATGTCCCCTCTACTCCCAATATCTTCTTAGCCACATTCGCAGATGACACTGCAGTCTTGTCATCCCACCCAGACCCCGACATAGCATCCCATAACCTTCAAAAACACCTTGACGAGATCGAGTATTGGTGCAATCAATGGCGGATCAAAGTTAATGAAGCAAAATGCTCCCACATTACCTTCACCCTTTGTCGCAAGACTTGTCCACTAGTTTATTTTAATTCTATTCCTCTCCCTGTAACCGAGACAGTACAGTACTTAGGCTTCCATCTCGACAAACGGCTGACCTGGAACCCACATACGAGACTAAAAAGACAAGAACTAAACAGACGCTTTGGACAACTGTACAGACTACTTCAAAGGACATCCCATCTCTCAATAGAAAATAAACTACTAATCTACAAAGTTATACTTAAACCAATCTGGACATACGGAATAGAGGTATGGGGGACAGCAAAAAAGTCGAACATCAAGCGTATCCAATCCTTTCAATCCAAAGTCCTGAGAACAATAGTAAATGCCCCTTATTATGTCAGCAACAAAACCCTTCATAACGACCTTAATCTACCCTACATTCTAGAACTCATCCCTTCCAAGTGTTATTTTCTATATTTAAATATAAACACAGCAAGTAGCATGGGAGAGTGAGTAAGCTTTCTGGCCAGAAGTGTTTTTCTTTTGGCAATGTGGGCTTTCTTAAAATGTCTAGCAATCTGAGTTAGCAATATTCACTTGGAATACTTTTCCTTTAATAATATAATTATCTTCAAGTGTCTAGATACATATTTATATATACTAACCATCTTTTCCTCTGTAACTAGATAACAACATGTAGTTATTGTATGAAGGTAAGCAGAATAAGAACCTATATATATATATGTACCAGGCAGATAGTCAAAGCCGTCATTTGCTCAAATTACTGGGAAGATGGCAAAAATGCAATGATTTGATTATATGTCCAGACATTTGCTCAATCAAACGCCTAGCTGTTGGATCAAACTTAACTCAAGATAAAAACACAACTGTAATTCTTTTGTCTGTTGACTGTTTGTTTGTTCGTTAATTCTACTGCAGTATTAAAATGGCTTCTCAACGCGAACGGTTTTATCTCGAGTTAGACGCATATTATTCTGAACATTGAAATTGCGTATGATTACTAGAATCTGACGCTGTTATTTATATGATGCCTTAGGAAGGTCTGTTTGATATTTGGCTGAAATACGTGAATTATACCGCCAGTATAATCTACGAGATTACGAACATGTGGCCTGAATGTAAAGTAATAAACGGTCGTTCATGACATCCGCAAAGTCAAGGATCTAGAGCAGGCAAACCAAGAGTTCAAGCAGATGCTTCGTTCATGGATGATCGACAATAAATTGGTCTCTTGGTCTGTATTTTGTACAGTGCCAGAAAAGCAATTCGTAGCAAGGAATCATCAATGAGGGGACTCCATAGAGAGTCGTTTATGGCTTTGACCCTAAAGTAAATCTAGTGTCTGATGTACTACCATCTGAAACAGAAGAAGAAATGGAAGTGGGCAACTCCCCTAGGGTATGTAAACTATGCAAAGAGGAAGTTCAAAACATTAAAGGGAGGATGTGCGAAAATAAAAGTAACATTCAGTCCATAATATAATCCAATTGCTATGAATGGCAGCTGAAAACATGTCAGCAAGCACCTCAAAAATGACTGCATGGACATATAATTGTTTCTGTATGAAATAAATAATCATGTATTTGATTTGTTACAAACTGCCTACTGACTCTGGAGAATCCTCTGATTTATTTTAGAGATGATCCATTGATTTGAAATAGCTGTTCCAGTTTATATAATGATTAATATTAATGAATGTAAATCTATATTAATGGACGTGTATGGAGTACACATATAGGTGTTTGTGAATTCCAGCATGATTAGGATAGGAATGCCTAAAGCAATTCACATTAAACTTCCAATATTGAAAAAAAAAAACACCAATGGTTTTTCCAGAAGTGTGCACTCACCCAAGCTGTGAAGCAGTACCACTGCTAAATAAATCAAGCTTCATATAAAGCCTTAATATTAGAAATTGACTTTGAATATGACTAGTTGACCTAAGCACCCTCTAACATTTCCCATCTTCTTGATATCTCAACCACAAAACATTAGGAGTGTTTCAACAGCTATTTTAATTGTACCCGCTTGAAGCATGCCCATTGCATGTAACTAAATCTAAATAAATTCTAAGTTTACCATGTCTTAAAACAACATTTCTTAACAAATTCAGCAATAAGTTATAAATAATAATTAAAGTGATACGTTAATGAGAGGGCAGAGTTCAATTTATTGTTAATCATGATAAGAAAAGGCATGCATTTTAATGATATGCAGTAAGTTTAGATTTTAAAAAAATATAGATTTTCAATCATTATTTAACAAAAGAGAAACAATCAAAATTTACTGGCTGGAGAGAAACATACTGATTCTATTTATATGTCATTATGAACCCTGGAATGATGGAATGACAAGGTGTGGAATCATCTTTTGAAATTGGAGTTAGCTCATTTCCTTTAAACGAAATATAATTCTACTGTTGGAATCCAGTCTTGGTTCTCTAGCCAATTTTCTTGCTTTATTCACAAAGAGACCATTTTTTAACTAATAAACAATAGTCACCTGCACACAGTAGGCGTTGACGATCCTCATCATTTAGATTTTAGTAATACTTTTAATTTGTGTTTTATTTATTTATATATTGTTATGTTTTTTATCTATATTGTTTATATTTAAATTAATCTGAGGTTTTAAAGGTTCTGTTAATACAAAACAGAATTCTGGCAAAAGGAAAATTGTTTAATTACAAAACTATTCATTAATTTATATATACAAGCACATCTGTGACAAATTACAATGGTTTATTAACTAAATTTTTATTTTACCTTAATATTACTCGCGACTGGCCAAATTTACTAAATTGTGCGTTCTTTTCTGTTTGTTTCATCTGGTTTCTTTGTTCTTCCGCAAATTCTTCCTTTGTTGCTTCGTTTGTTGTTGTTGTTCCACGCGATCAGCAAACGTCCACTCCTATCATCTCAATCCTTCTTCTTTTATAAAAACTCTTCTTCTATCTACTGTTCTTCCATATGTTTGCCTCATGGGATGATCCAAAAAGAACAAGACTCACCTTGTCTCCTGCGATGATCAAAAAGAACAAGATTTACCTCCCGCTCTCTCGTCCTTTTTACACTCGTCTTTTCCTTACCTTCTTGATTTTTTCAACCTTCTTTCTTCCAGTGCAAGTTGTCTCATATATTTTAACTTTTCTTATTTTAAAGTTATCAAATCCAATATTAAACTATTTTAATTTAATCATTGATATAATTTATATGGTAAATAATTATATTAGATAGAATGGCAACAAATAATGTCCATCCCTTCATAACCATAATTCAGGGGTCGTTGACCGCCCTTACATGCCTGCTAATTTTGAACTTAAAGTGTTGATAAATAAAATTTACAACATCTAAATATCACAAGACACTTAGTGTTATGTGTTCGCACATAGGGGGAGAATTCAATCTCTCATTATTTATCCCCTTTCCCAAATTCCCTCTCTCTAGTCGAGACAGCCCTGCGGAGAGTATCTCAGAACTGGTGACTCCCCTTGGTCTTCTTTAGTGAATCAATGCTAGACAGCCCCGAAGAGAATATCTTAGACTTCCCTCGGTCTGCAGACTAATTTATAAGTCAACATATCTTGGGATATCAACAGTCAGATGGACCAGTTTCTACCTAGACTAGTATTTCTGAATGGACAAAGCAATCTGAGGGACAAATATCTCTGGGTGGAGACAAAATTTAACAGGCAACTCATGATATCTTTGGAACAGATATGTTATTTAATATATTCTATTCATTTCAATTAGCCAATTAATAGACATTAAACTTTGAAAAATTCATTTTATTTGGCAGTTGTAATTATTTTAGTTAGCTCTTAATATGTCATTTTCATTAGAATTAATAGAAATATTATTTTTAAAGTTCATAATTTTAATCTTAACCTTAATTTTAATTTAATATCCTTTTGGCTCAGACAGGGGCGTTTGTTCATAATCACTAATAATCTTTTGTGTAAACAGTAGATTTTGACTGCACTCACTTATATTATAGTATTTTGGGTATAAGAATATACTATTGATGCAGTTTTTATAATAAATGGAAAGGACTGACATTATAGGTCATCACTCAAATCTTATTACTGCATTTCAGGATGTGTTAGTTTTTGCAGATGTTAAAGACACCAAAAACTCTCATAACAATGGGTTTTCCAAAAATATCAGTACACTAGGGTTGGAGGAAAATTATTTGAAATGGAACTGCAACATCACCAATCTGAGAATCATTGCACAAGTGCATTTAGCCAGCATAAAATTTGAAAGTTATTGTGTTATAATACCCACCATGTTAAACCTGGATCAAAATGTCCACTCTTCAATACTGGACCAGATTCTTTGCCACACTTTATAATCAAATTCACTTCATTTAAGATATTCAGAGAAAAATATTTAAAATTGGAGAAATATGGAAGCACAACGCATAATTATTTAAAACTGATTAACTCATAAGACAGAATGTACAGCTTAACAAATTTAGCATAAACAAAATAAATTTGATGTTAGTAATGTTTTATTAATAAGGAAATTATTTCGACCATGCAAATTGACTTATTTTATTGTGCTTGAAATGTGTTTAGTTAAAATAATCTTTGATGATTTTTATGTTTATTTTATTCAGTTGATTTATTTATTTTTTTCTCAGACAGGTTTCTGTGTTAAATACACTTTATTTTTATAATTATTGAATTGTAAGGAATTTTTGTTTTCTATAACTCATAGAAACTCCTTGCTATAAGAAATGGTTTTCTTAAGAGCACTAATTCATTTGTTGTCCTTTAGATTCTGCTGTGTATGTAATATATAGTAACAATGATAATAACAACAAATCGTTATTACTTTTTTTAAAAACAATATATTCATATAATATATACAAATAATACAATGGCTTACTACCAACCAATACACTGCTCACTATTATATTAATGAAGGGTTTAAGAACAACATTTTTAATGTTCGGGAAAATAGCAAAACTCCTACTAAATAACAGTATAATGATTTACTTAAAGAGAAAGTGAATGATAATGAAAGAGTAATAGATTAAAATAAGTAAGATTATCGGTAAATTTAACTTGACATTTTGCAATATTGAAATAACATGAGTTTGGTTATATTAAGGCTGTAAAGTTTGGGTGTAAATTTAGTATAATTCCCTATGTATTTAATTAGTGGAATTATGGAGTTAATCAAAAAAAAAAAAAAAAAAAATTTGTTGGAGAGTACAGAAACTGTTGAATTCACTGCAAGTGGTTGTTGGTTTGTTTGATAGTATATAGTGATTCTAAACAATTCCTGTGATCACTCCATTAATTCTCATTAAACAGTCCAAATATAGCCTGGATCCAGAAGGAAATAGGAAAAATAACTTCAAACCCTCATAACTCATGACATAATCATGATAATGTGAATTTTATTATGCAGTGAAATATAAATAATATAGATATTGTTGAAAGAGTCTTCACCACAGCTTTTTAATTAATTGTTCCCAGTTTGGAACATTTAACAAACTTAATACTCCTTGATTTGAATAACCCTGAAAGTTTAACTTATCCTACTTTTCATTATTTATAAAATAGTTAAGAACTTTTAATATTAACAAACCATTGTATATAGAAGAGTTTTCATAGCTTTATAAATAGTACTATTATACCAGCCTTAAACCCTTGTTGAATTCACTGCAAGTTAAGACAGTATTTTCCAATTGAAATTATTTCAATTGTTTTCTAAGGGAAAAAAAAACTTTCATTGTTTCAAACATTTATATTAATAATAATTTCCTGAAAATTTAACTCCTTTCAAGCAAACGTTTCTATATTGATTATTAATTAATTGCTTCCAGTTTGGAACATTTAGCAAACTACATTCATTTGAATTTGAATAAATATCTTAACCATCACACTCCAAATTCATTATACATATATCATATCCCTGAAAGTTTAACATATCCTAATTTTCATTATTAATAATAGATTAATAACTTTTAGTAAGTAGTATTATTGTTCATATTTAAAGAATCACCAAACAATTTCATGAAGTTATTTTATTGCATTTAAAAAGAGACATTTACACATGTATTTTTGCACTATGGGCTTTAGTCTCTGCACAACTGTTTTATTGACACAATATCATAAACTGTCAAGGTTCCGCCTATACAGGCATCATTGAGTACTAAAATTTTGAAAACAAGTTATATATGATTGAATTAAAGAAATAAGTTGTATACATATTGTGCCAATAACAGCTTTGTAATAAACTTATGTGAAATTTAATTGCTATGATGGCAATCAGCATGAGTCACTTTATGTAATGTTTCAAACAATCAAGATAAGTTACTTTGGACAGTTGATAGTAATTCACAAATAAAGTAATAAAAAACAGTTAAGTGGTTTCAGGGTGTGATGAAAGAAATGTATCAGTTTTTCGTCTGGGGTTTATAACAATTTCAGAAAGTTTTTGTTAGAGACAAAAAAAAAAATCAAAACATTTTTAGTGAGTGCTAAAAATTTATATATTTAAATTATAAAGAAACTTATTTATATCTTCACTGGTTTCTAAAGTGACAACATTCAGTCACATTATTAATAAAAGTCTTTAAATTATACTATTTAACTGGCAATGTAGTATTACACACAAGAATAACTGGCTATACAATTTCTAATGAAAGTTAACACATTGAACTGAAGATAGAAAGTTTTGAATATTCTGTCCTAATCTCCTATTTTATGGTTTCAGTTAAGTGGATTGAAAAATTATGCAACTTCCAGGAAAAAAACATCTTTAGAGTCTAATATAAAATGAAATTATAATTTGATTGAAATTGACTCATGAAAAAAAAAATGTATCCAAAAATAGATATACATATCACACTATTATTTTGCAACAACTAATATTTCTGAAAATCAACACCTAGCTCAACTCTGTATAAAGACAATTTAAGACAGCATGCTCCTTAAAAATAGAAAGCCTTGATAGGTGCACTTAAAAAAGAAATTATCATATATTATATAGAATAATAATGATTTATGATGATTGTTTATGAGTAATTAATAATAGAGTAATGAATACAGATATAGAAACAGATTATACATTAATATTTTATAACTTGAGGAAAAATTATACTTATGATCAAACTGAGCTTCTAATAGTTATTTATTTAAAGGCTCTGAGACTACTGTACGGATTGATTATTATTTTAATACAGTTTAAATATAAATAATTCAAGAAATATAACATACAAAATGTAAAACTTATAGAACAGTCTGCACATTAAATTGATGTATAAAAAATTGAAAACATGGCAAATATAAAAAATTCAAAATGTAAAACATATAAATAAATATCATGCAAAATATGAAGCACACAATTTGTATGTTTTTATTAAAAATCAATAGTCAAATCATTATTCAACGTGAAAAAATCACTCCTATAATGTGATAATTTTTTTCCTTATGAAAAGATTGTTGTAAAATGATTAGTTGTTATTTTCGATAACAGATGGCAGTCCAATGAAATAATACGTACTGTGGTGCGGGCTTAGTCTAAACAAGCGCCTGACCTAGGACATCAGGAACAGGAACAGATACTGTTAACAAGTTTGCCTTCAGCTTTTGGATTACAACTGCAATGTTTTTGAAAAACAAGCGAATCAAAATCACCAAAAGCTTCATCCATCACATATTCGAAACTTAAATCCTAATTAACTCACCTAAAGTAGCTTGCTTCAAACATACTCAAGGTTAGTATGGCTATTTTTTAATTTATCTGATTTGGGTCATATTATTGTGTGCTGTCTATTCCAAGTTGAGTCTGCATACATTTATTTTTATATATTTTAAAGATGAGATATCATTTAATTTTACTATTTTTTTTTATATTTTAGACAAAATGTGGAAATGTATTCAAAGAGGATTAAGAGAGACCTTCGAAAGGGGCTTGAATTTGGGAAGAAACGATGTCAGAGTGAATAGAGAATGTAATAAGACAACATACTGTGGAAACAGCTATATCAGGACACCTTGTATCCTCGACTGCTACTGGCAAAGGAAACGAAAATGTAAAGAAGGGTTTGATAATGAGAAAGATGGCCCCAACAGCAATAAGTACAAGGAATCGTATGGAACCCAAGACTCATTCGATAAGCTGCTAGGAGTTTTCAGCTGTGTAAGTAGTCTAGTTTATTTTGTTTAAAAAAAATTGAAACTGCCTAATTAATTGTTGATATAAATTTATGCCAATGTTTATAGAGTGGTGCCATAGCGCTCGGATGGGTCTTGTCACATCCTTTCAACTGGTATCATAAAAATAAACAGGTGTGTAGTCCCCCAGAACGTCCGTGCCTGGTTCAACTTTTGTCTGAAGTTGCCAATGCTCAGCCTCCAGAGGCTCTCCGACCAGTAAATCTTTCTTATGAAGCTATTGATAATAATGTCGTTTTTGGCCCCCCTACACCAGAACAGGTACCGTTCTATTGTACTTTTGATTATGATGTGAGTCTATTTAGTTATAATTAATTATATTTTGTCATTAGTCAAAGTCATAAAAAGTTTTAATGCTTTATAATTTATTAAATTTTTGAGATTGTCTTAAACTCGTTTAATATAAAGGATGAATTCTACAAGTTCTTGTATCTAAAAAAGTTCTTATAGCTTTGTAGATAGTATTATTATATTTGGGTCCAAAACTGACAACCACTCAGCAAATCTTTTTACAGTGCTGCTCTCTTAATATCTATCTCCTCGCTAAGCAGTTGGGAAGATTTATCTGAAGGTAAATAGACCTGTTTCCCACTATCATTTACACAAACGCAATTTTAACCATTACCAGAAAATAAGTAATGCTGATTGTCATTTGCAGATGTTAAGCATTATTATTTTCTTTAGTAGCAATGAAAATTTATGAAAAAATAGCCTGTTGTTTAGTGATGTCAGAAATGCAGGGATAGTTGATAGCAATTTATATTTTAGTTTTCTTCATATTCATTAACTATTTCTTTCAAAAACTGTCTACTTCATTTAAATGAAATTAATGTTTTTGTAAAATAGTTTCTATAACTGATATTTTAGGTATACTTCTGGTAGTATTTTTCTTTGTTATATGATATTGATTTTCTGATGAAATTCTACCAGCAGTGTTGTCACCACAAAGTAGATTTATTTTTATTTTAAGAAATCGTCAATTGTTGAAGCATAGACCTGTTGGTTTATTCTTGAAGAAATTAAAATTTCTTTTACTAGACTAGTTTGAGTATGAAAGCTGTGAAATGTGATAGTATCTATGAAAATAATCCTGTTTATATCTATATATTTGCCTCTTTTGGACATTCATTTGTTTAACAGGCTTTTGAAGAGGCAGCGAGTAATTTTGACAGAGTCCACAATTCCATTCTCGGAGAAGTTGAAAACAGGAAAGGAGTCGATTTAATTGAAGGCCCTCAGAGAAATGCTTCTAAAGCGCTGAAATATTTTCTTTCTGCTTCGAATCGTGGCTATCTCCCAGCATTTTACAATCTTGGACAGTGCTATGAACAAGGAGTGGGGACCAAACAAAATTTTGCAGAGGTAAGAGTTTGTGTCATTACTGTTACTATGGTATAGTGAGGCAAGTTGGTGATAAATCTTTTATTTTTGGAGGAAAAAAAATATAAAAAATAGTAAGGTCACACTAGACAAAATGTATTGGGTCTTGGAGAATAATGTGACGAAATGGTGGATGTCATTATAATGTCATTCTATAAAATGCCCGATATTAAGATTCTTTCCCCCTTAGAATAATTAGAAGAAAGTTCTCAGATAGGCTTTTGAGCATAACATAACATACACAATGAACATATTCTAATGCAAAAATAATAATAGATGGTGGAATATTTACTAGTTATAGGAGATTTAGAAGATTTGATGAACAGACGATAGTTGAAGAGACAAAATTGAAATCTGAGAAGGGTGTGTATCTGTGTTAAAGAGAATGGAGTTTCAGAGGGAGGTTAATTGATGAATGAATGATTTGTCAAATACCGCAGTATAGTGAGCTGCGGAGCATCCAACAACAAAAGTGAACAAATTTAATGGTAGTGGACGGATGATCTAAATCGAAGAAGTTCAGAAATTTAGGAAGAAATGTGGTTGTGGAAGACTTGATAAAGAAAGGGTGCTAGGAATCTTTGGTGATGATAAGATAAGTGAAGTTTATTTGACTCAACATAATTGTTCAACAAAGTTCATCAGTGGTTAGATCCGAGAGCATGACCATGGTGGAAATGGGGGATTATTAAGGAAGAAACAGGTATTGACGAGTCTCAAATAGGAGATGACATAATTGATAATTGAGGAGTTTTAATGAGAAAAAGGTGCTTTCCAAGACAGTGGTAATAAAAACATTATTTATGAAGTTTTTAACTGTCGAGGGATATTTGATAGGCTTATTTTGACACATGGTAGGAAAATAAATGGAGTGTATAATTTTTTACTAAATGTCTTGAGCTTGTTCTCACCAGCCCTGGCACATATTCTATTGTACTATACGATAACTATATAGCAGCGTCTATAACTAACTATATACTTCAATATTTTTCATTTGAATTGAAGAAAACTTGACTACATTTTTCTTCAACATTAGTACATACAATCGAGTATGCTCTGGTAAATATGTACCTTTTTGAGTTATTGGACTTCATATTATACTTAACAGTCTGGCTAACTTGTTACATTATACGTGATGACAATAACCTGTTGTAGGCTGTATGTTGAGATGGCCAAATCAGTAAAAAATTATTCTATTTTTATATTATTGAAAAATGCTGATTAGAGCTGATAATGATATTTTTTCAAATTATTATGAAATGATAACTTCTTTTATTTTATACATGTATTGAAATGAACCAGTTTGTAACATGAAATAAGTAATGTTACATTATAATTATAAAACCATTAGTGGCTTTACAATCATTGTGATGATTTCTTGTTTGAACAAATTTAATGTATTCTTGTAGCAAGAAGAAACAGTTTTATTTCTCTTTTCAGTATGAACTGCAAAATAATCACGTGAATTTGTTGACTTATCATTAGTTAAGATTAATAAAAAACTGTAATGATATGTTTTCTCCGACTGATGAATTAAAGTCACTGAAGTGGGAAATCTCTTTTATGAAACACGGTGGTGTTAATTTTGCATAATTTATCTATAAATTTCATGAGGATTACTAAATATATGTCTGTTAATTTCACATAGACTGTGCTGAAAATTACATCAATTCTTTGACTAATAATAGACAAAGAAAAAAATATACTAAATGAAGTATTCATACTATTTTTAGAAGAAGTTATGTTTCTATAAATTATCAAGCACAAACAATACCTAACCTTTCATATTAATTTACTTATTTATTGCTCACAATTTTTTTTTTCTTTATGTTCAGTTTGCTTTGCAATTTTTATTTTTCAGTCAAAGCTTAATATTGCTATGCAATACTAAATTGGATCCATTACAAACAGTTAATATTGTCTTAATATACAACGATCCCCCTGTGATTCCCTTCTTTGTTGTTGATCTCAACAGGTTTATTCTCTCTGCATTCCTCGTGGCAAATGCATGCATTGTTTTCCATATTTTCTCTCCTCTTCCCCACACTCCGGGCTGTCTGCTTCATCTAATTTTGGGAAAGGCTGGGTCCGCTCAGCCAAAAGGCACATCCTCTTTCCTGATTCATTTTAAATACAACAAAAAATTAATTTAAAATATAATAAAAAACACAATGCAAAATATCATTACAGTGTCTTTATAGGAAAAACACTTATGTTTACTCATTAATATTGCTATGGAAGTATATTATACTGAAATTATATATTAAAACAATCATAATGAGGGAATAATTTTCTAACGAATAACGTTATTAAAAAATGTGTATTTGTTTATGCAGAGGATTATAGGTGATTGTAAACAAGCGGCCTAGATTGAGCCAAAAGGAAATTAAATTAAAATTGTGAATTGTACATAAGGGGGCTTATATATTGAACACATTACACTGCCATTAACCCAGAATGAAATATATTTACACATGAAATAAATAATAATATCAGAAAATGTGGTCACCAGGTGGGATCAAATAATATTGAAAGTAATAAAAATAACATATTAAGAACTAATGAAAATAATTACAATCACCAAATGAAATGAATTCTTCAGAATTTAATGTCTATTAATTGGCTAGATCAATTGAATAAAGTATATTAGATTAGAGATCTGTCCCAAAGCTTTCCTTGTGAGTTGCGTGTTCAACTTAGTCTCCCTTCGGAGATAATTTTCCAGCGGCTTACTTTGTCTCCCTCTGGAGAAACCTTGGTTTATCTCCTGACTGGAGATAAGAACTGTTCCATCAAACTGTTTATGTCCCGAGATATGTTGACTTATCAATTGGTCCACAGACCAAGGAGAGTGATCAATGCTGAGATGCTCTCTCTAGGGCTGTCCAACATAGGCTTGCGCCATATGAGGCTAGAGAGGGAATTTGGGATCGACAGTTTAACTTCTTGATTTAGGTTAAACTGTTATTTTAAAATGCCACTAGTCATTTGTCGTCTAATGAATTATTAGCCAAAGAAAAATTATATTGACAGGGGTTGATCAACGGCCAGTTGTTCTGGTAACTGATCCATCCCTGGTAACCCTTAAAATGTAATAATTCGGTTATACAACCAGCAGGATTACATGATACAGCTATTAAGTTTTATTAAGTCGTCTAATTAAATTTGCATTCACTATATTTCTCCTTGTTTGAAGACTTCAACAACAACAATATTAAATTACTAAGTGTGCATTTATAAATCACCAACTCACCATGAACAAATCATGTTCTTTTACTAGATAAAACTTCAACAAACCTGCTGGACTTTTAGGTGACACCTACCTCTCAAAATTGCCTATCTTTTTTATATCTCTGGCCTAATTGCTCTCAACAGTCTATTGTCTTCTCAACAGATATCTCTCTTATAATTCTTAAAAACTACTGCCTCACCTCCTTCGTACAACAATTGGTTATCATCTGTACCCATGGCCTCCTAAGCATGAATCTCTTCAAAGCTGACATGATAACTTTGAATTAGATTCAGCACTTCTTAAAATATGTGGTGAAATAGTGGTTCTATCTGTTGGTTTAATCATGACACTTCTTGTTAGGTTCCCATTTTCACTGTTTTAATAATATATACTGCAATATTTGCTTAATATTGAAATTGAATATAAATTACTTATAAATTGTTCAAACTGTTAGGCAGTGAAATGGTACAAAAAAGCAGCAGATAGGGGACATGCTACAGCTATGTACAATTTAGGCGTCTTCTACGCGCATGGCTGGGGAGGTCTCGAAGCGAACAGCAAGACAGCAAGAGAGTGGCTAGAAGCTGCTGCACGTCTTGGACAAGGGGAGGCTTTAGCTGCTCTTGGGCGAACGAAAGACGGATCAGCTCCACCAACTCCACCAGGTGAGAAAATAGTAATCTTTTTTGTCAATGTTAAGAATATATCACAGTTTTTCTTAAAGAGGTGGGTTTGGTTGGTGTTAATTTTGAGGTAAAATTAGTAATTATAGTACAACCTCGATTATCTGGGGTTGAAGTATCCTTTCTTTAAATAAAATATATTGTATATAATGCTATTTTAAGGAGTAGTTTGAGAGAAGGATTATTTCATTATATAAAAAGTTAATTTCAAACAAGTAAATGTAACAGCTGGGAAGTTTGTCAGTCATTGGGACAGCTGAGTGGAATGCTGGGAATCCAGTTGTTTAGAAATGTTTGAAAGGAGAAGAGGTTAGTTGCCAGTTGTTTAGAATTGCACGAGAAGAGAGGAGGTGATGACGATTTGTAGCAGTTTGAGGATGGTTGAACATATTTGACGTGAGGCCCTCATACTTTGAATTTCCTCATACATCATATTGGCATATTGACAGAATCTACTGGAGGCCATTGAGGCACCATTATATTAGGAGTGTCTGGATCAACAAAACAATACTTGGGGACAAACAAAATTGTGAAAAACTTAAAAACAGTATGTGTCTAATTTTTTATTTATTTATGTAAATGTTTGGTTTTCAAGAATCCTCCTGAGATGTAATAAATTATAAGTTAATAGTTAATAGTTAATTTTCTTATATTAGTAAATTAACAAAATATTACAATATGTATACATCTTGAAATTTTTATTTTTTAATTGATCCCTAATGCTTTCCGACATTTTCCATATTATGCAAGCTTTGTTAATTCAGCCCATGGATGAAGGTGCAATAGCCAGTTTAAAAAGAAGGTGCAGAAAGAATTTTCTTTGTTTTATTTTTGAAGAAAACTATCCTAATTCCATGAAGAATGTATTGAGATTCGATTGTAGCTTTAAAAGAAAGATTGTCTTCAAAAAAACTGCAACTTGTGCGGAGAAAAATTTTAGAAATCAATGATTCCTCATTGACCGTTGGAGACTAAATTCACAACATGGTGATCAACAAAGTGACATTGAAACATGACTTGAGATAGTAGAAATAATTTATGATTTCAATAAAATAGACAAAGAAGATATGGTTCAGTGGATGGAAAGTGACAACCATGATAAAGAGTACTAAGAGCTCACTGATGACAAAATAGTTGACAATCATTTGCAAATTGAGCTTGGCACTTTCCAAAGCAATATTTTGGTAATTGAGATGGATTTATTTGATTCTACCATAGAAAAAGTGACTACAGATCTGTTACACTGGAGACAGTTGATCAGCTTATCACCTATTTTGAAGATCGGAATTCTGAATATGGAAAAATTATAGCTTTACACAAGACAGAAGTTAGAAAAATCAAATCTAAGAGAAAAAAAGAAACTCTGATAACAGACTTCAAAATATTTTAATTAAGCTGAGTATTTGTATATTTTTTTCTTTATGTATATACTTTTGTAAAATAAAAATATATTAATGAGTTGATAATTTCTGTTTTTTTGTTTATATACATCAAATTTTGGTTATAAAAACGTGTTTTTCATCATCCGGGAATCCCTGTCATAACTCCAGATAATCGAGGTTGTACCGTACTTGATTTTTCTTGGATAGATACTGTACTGTACTTGTACTTGATGCAGCAAATCCAGTCTAGAAAACTGAATTAAAGATTGTGGGATTACTGAGCTTGGACATTGTTAGACCTCAGCACTATCTACCAACTACGTTGGCAACCTCCTCATTAGGCCTAGGTTTAATTTAATTGGAAAAATTAGAAGATAAAAATTCATTAACGTTTTGCTTTTAGAATCAAATTTTTTGATAAGCTACCTTTTCCAGTACATGATACATTTATTTTGAGAATATTTTTCTAATAAGAACTAGACCATTTTATGGTATTTTTCACTGACTCTTTCTGGGCATCTATTAACTTACCAAGTTCAATAAAGAGATTCACAAAAGGCTGTAATTTTTGATTTATTAATAACATTATACTTTAAATGTTTGTAGGCTCTTTTTTTTTAATATAGATAACCTTATATTTTATACTGTGAAGTTCACATCTTTTATAGGGTGATTATACCAATGAGTTGAAGTGTTTGTTGGTGAATCGGGTTAGGTTGATGTTATGAAAGTTTTTATCAACTTAAATGGGTCTCCCAACAAATGCTTCAACTCACTCATATATTTGTTTGTTTTTCTTTTTTAAGTAATATTTTGTTCTTACAATTTTTTTTTCTTTAAACATTTTTATCCTTTGTTTTATTGCTGATGGCTTTATATGGGTAGATGCTCAGAACAAATAATATTAAAACAATATATATATATATTAGCGAGATTATAGAAAAAAAATCAAGAAAACATTCTTATTTTTATGTTAACAGTGTTTATGCTAACATTTGTTATGTTATAACAGTCAACAAAGTCCTGTTTAGTTTGATAAGAGGGAGGAAATATGCAGTAAATATGATAATTTGCTTCAAAATTAGATTATTTAACATATATGTTACAAACCCAAGGAATTGTGATAATTTCTAAATTAGCACAGGAAATACTTAGTAACACTTCTTATCTATTATGCAACCTGTACTTTGCCAAGTGTAATGGTGTGTAAATTAGGGTAAAGGGTTTGAACATTTTTTAAATGCTTTATTTGTTAATTAATCGCTTTATGGTATGAATGTTTGTCAAAAAAAATCAAGTTCTATACAAAAAATGCTTGAATATAATTTTTCTTTTACGTGATACTCAGCAAATAAACAGTTATTGGCTCCTGAAAAACATCTCATCTTTCCTACCTTATATGGAAATATTTAAGACAATAAAACCCTAAATAAATTAATGATAGGTACTTTCCCATTACGCTGGACCACCTGCCTGAGGGCTAAAGACTAGAAGACATTGTTAGATAGGAAAGCAGGAATTAAATGCTTAGCTCTTGATAGATTAATTGTTAGTTATTTTATCTGTGTCCATTTTCAAATTTTTTTTATTGTAGTTGTTCCTAAAGACTGGGGCTTCATGGATCCTAAACCTACTTTAGAAGATATTAGTAATGACCCAGAGGAACTTTACAAACTGGCATCATCATACGAAAACAGTCCATGTGGTAAGTTTTTAATTTTGATTGGTTATATTCGTACCAATTATGAACAACCAGCTGAATAGATAAAATAATTTTGAGGTCACTACATCTTTTGAATAAGTAACTCTTGTCGGGCAGATTTTTTTCTCATTATTTGAAGGATTCTTTTCAATTCGGAATATATTTTATGGGATGGGTATTGGGATGAAAACTGCCATAAAAAAAAATTGTCGTACAGGGAGTTCCTGCTGCATAAGCCCAGGTGATTAAAATTGATATGTCGTGAGATCAGAATGACTATAATATAAAAAGTGGTCAGAGAATCAATAAATGTGACAACATTTATTTTATGATGATTTAAAAAAAAATAAGACATTTCATTTATTAAGTTATCTAGGTCACTGAAAAAGGCCGAAAAATAGATAAAAAAGGAAGTAATTAAAAAAAAAGTAGCTTGAAATACAGAATTCCAAAAAACCTATTTAAATTGAAATCAGAACTTTATTTTATTACATTTTATTAGATAAAGGAGAGAGGACTACCCTGTACCAGTATGAAACTAAAGTCTTTCCCTTCAGACTCGGGAATAAGTTGTAACTGTTTATCTATTAAGATTCATATTCCTTAATCTATGTTTATAATTTCTTCTCTTTGCAGATGATTCATCACAGCCTCATTTAGTTTTGGAATTGTACAAAATGGCGTCCGACTTGGGCCATTCAAAAGCCAAGTCAAAGTACAAGATATTGCAGGCATATAATACAGTTGGACTTCTAACAGGTATGGTTTTCTCCTTTAATGCATGTTTTTATTGCTGTAAATAACATTTGGTTTTAATGGCAGTTTATCTACAAGTTGCTGACATTTTGTAAGTGGGGATGTGAAACTCTAATTAATAATACTATTCTAAATGTTTTCTGGTTATATATTATTAAGTTCTTTATAATTACGTTCTTTGAATAGATATCATAATTTTATTTTTTATTCTTTTACTTTAAATTTATTTTATTAACTATTTATTATTAGGTTCTATCAACAAAAATAATTCTGGCAAAAAGATGAATTTAATTTAACAAACATAAAAAAGTAAACTTATATTAATAATATAAATACTTGTCTATAAATTTGATTCCTTTTCTTCTTTAATTCTCTTCATTCTTTAAATAAAATTAATACTTCTTCTTTTCGTGCTATTTCTCTTCCGTTCTGCTTTAAGTCAATAACCACTAACCAACAAAGTTTTTAAGTTTTTTTTACTCACAATCTCAAGCTAATAATATGTATTACAGGCTGATCCCAAAACTAGAGTATGTAATGCTCAGTGTGTTTTCATTATCACAACCACAACTAATTATAACTGGCTAAAACTAGAGAGTAATACTGTGTGTGTTCATTTTGATACAACCTATAGACTTCTTTTTGTTTTTTCTTTTCACTCTCAATTGTTTTTATTTGCCTTCTTGATTCAAGGTTGGATTAAATATTATATAAAAACTCCACAATATCTAATATCACAACAATATATATATATATATATATGGTTATATATTTCAAGAATCCCTAAATATATATACTTTTTTTGTTTCAGAATATATTTGCCGGGGTAGCAAGCCAAGAACCGAATGTTTTATGAATGCCAAGTTTCCTACTATCTGTTAAATATTAGATGGGAGTAGTTACCAATCCTCATTATTTATAATTTTATTTTAATTTTGGTATTGATTTTTGGATACTTTACCATTGCCTTGAACCACCTTTTATGAGTTACAAGGTGACTTCAGGTTGGTGGTCCTGGACAAAAGAAAAGAACTAATTTTTTTTCTTTACCAAAGACTTTTGAATCAAAATTTTATATTTATTTACATTTTTAAAACCCACTTTTCATATTGTAAAATTCAAAAAATGTCTGGATTTTAAAAAAAAAACACTTGGGATTGGCAAGTATTTATATTTTTTTTATTTGGTATGCATGCTTGTTAAGCAATGAAATGTTTTAAGATGCCTGACATTTTTTTTTTGAATAATCTTACAATCTTTTTTAATCTTTTAGTTTAAATGTTCAGTTTTTTTATTTTATTTTATTTTTTTGCCATATTAGTTAGGAAATAAAATAAATATATTGAACTATTGAATTGTATTCTATTATTGTTTAGCAGCTGTACTCTAATAACAATGATTGTAAAGATGTGATGAATGGCAATGTAATGTGTCTGTGATTCTTTTTTAACTATTTTTTATATCAATGTACAGTTTTCAAAATGTTATTAACTTTTTGATTAATTTATTTAGGCTTTTGTTTTATGCATTGGTTAAAATTTTGTGATATTTTGTCTTCTATGTAAATAAAAAAGAGAAAATAATTTTTTTTATTATGTTATTGTCTAAAAATTAAAAATACAACATAAATATTGTAGCAGATTGTAGATTCATTCTTAAAGAATGGAATAATTGTACAATGTATAATGTGTATTCCTATAAACGTGACAGAACTTTTAAAGTTCTATTCCTGGAAACATTGTATAGCTGTTGTCATATTTGCCTTTCAATAAATAATACAATTTTAAATCTTGTTGGTTTTTTTTAAATATTTCTTCCTGATACTAGGTCCTTACAAACGTTCTTGTGCATAAAACTTTATGTTTAATAAAAAATTAATAAAAGTTTAATAATAATATTTGTTATTTAGAAGGATGTCTTTCTGAATAATAAATACCTCAAATGTGCCCAATATCCTTCCTTACTGATTTTTATTATAGATTCATACAATAATGTGACATTTTGGACACTATTACTAAGCAATCCCCAACTCATAAGCCTAGCTCTAAAAATTGATATAACAATACTATTAATAACAAATATTATTAATAAACTTATGTATACTGGCATTTGAAGCTCCTATTGTACACGCTAATTCATGTGTGGCTGGCCACCCAGGAATCCTGCCTTACACTCTTGAGTAATTCATTACCCACAATAATGATTGGAAGATACGTTTTAATACAACTTTTTAATAATATTAAATGTTCGTTTCTTTAAAAAAAAAATCTTAATCTCTTATAAAAATTGATTAAAGCTTTCAAACATGCCACAGCTATCACCCTCAGGCTATGACTTATGCAGCAAGGTAAATTTAAAATTATTCAAAATATAATAATAATAACAGTTAAAATTGAAAGCATTATACTGACATCCTATCATAAAATTATAGATAAAAGGATTATGAATGACAAAAATTATTATATATACCAATGTTATAAAACGTCAAACTACACACAGCTACTAAGATCACTCCAAACTGTGGGCTGTTCAAAACACTTGCCAATTGAAGAAAAGTTTTTGGTGAGAAATGAAAATTTGGTGTTATTTAAAACCTAAAAAAATCGTCCTCGTTAACAACTCAAGCGCAATGCAATTGAGCATTGAAGCATTTGAGTCAGTTGTCATATTTCAAACAAATTTCTGGTTCACTCAATTCTTTTTTCCAAAAGGGTCTTAAAATACCGCAAACCACAATTGTTTCTTCAGACATTCTCATTGCAATATGTTTAAATGATATTACATTGATTAAAACAAATATTTGTTGGGAATATTCATAAATCCAATGTTTTAAATATTTATCACAATTAAATATACCTATATTCCAAAAACAATGCATTAAAGTTTTCTTATCCCTTAAGTATTTAAGGTTTTAATATCAATTTGTGATCTTTGAAAATGTCTAAAACTAAGTGATATTCACTAATGTAATTTTGATCCAATTCAACAGAAACACAGTTTAGCTTACAAATATCTGGATCGTTCATAGAATGTATGCATCATACATGTTACTTCAGGAAACTTTTAACTCTAACATGTCTTTCTCCCATGCTGTTACTGAAGAATGCAAACAATTCTATCCTGCTAAAGATAACATATATTACTTCTGAATTTTCTTTCTCATTTGTCATTTTCGTTCTGTTCGCTGTTACAGAATAAGATTACCATGGAAATAACTTAAATGTAATGGGTGTTCGTCATATACTATAATGCTTTGTGTGCAGTCTTGTAATGCATGGGTTTTCTGTATTTTGACATGTGTTATGAACCAGATAGCATGTCCTCATCCAAAGCAGAGCTGCTATGGCCAGCAGAAATCTAATCGTGGAGGCCAAAAAGAAAGCATTAAGAAAACAATTTTTTTCTTTTTTACTTGGCCAATGTGAAATAGAAGTCATGAATAAATATTGATACAATTTGTATTTAAAAGATCAATTTACAGTATTTAGTTGGCTTATCAGTAAACTAATTACAATAGGGTCACAGTAATCCTGCAATAGCTTTAATAGTTTATTCCTCTTACTTTCTGGAAAAATAACATTACAATATTAATTTTATATGCATACACCAATAATACATAAGCTCCTAAAGCACATAGTTGGCTCATTGGGACAGTGGTTAGCTAGCCTGTGTGACTTCTAATATATTCAATAAGGATCTTTTCTGAATGGGATGAGTATGGTCGGGGTTCACTCAGCCTCATGATGATGAGTGGATACTTGCACAAAAAGTAGCAATCTGGCTAGAAAAACAGAAATAAAGATTGAGAAGTTACAACCTTGTGTTGATTCAGCTAACTCCTCAGTGTCATCATTTATCTATCAACTACGATGGCGCCCTTCATCGGCCTAATCTCTTCATCAAGTATACCATAGAACTTTCTTAAGAACTATAATATCAAGATATTAAAAGCCATTTAAGTTTTTATACTGAAATTTCAGGGAGCCCTCATCATTATATTGGAAAGACGAATTCTGGTTGGTATATCACTGAGTGAAGTAGATATTTGAGATTTCTTGCCTTAAGTTGCATTTGAATTCACTCTACTTCACAGATAATGATAAAATATTTTGAGACGTATATTTAAGCCCTTTTTACCATTGAACTAAATGCAGTGCAGGCCTCCGTTCTTTCAGTGTTCCTTTCAAAGAGTCACACTTGCCCAAATTTTAGAATTGAACAAATGCCTTAGGTCCTTAGGACCTCTACTGGAGTAAATTAAACAACATTTCCCTAACAACTGTTCAGTTGTGATAAGGAATAAGAAGATATTTTACAAACGGAGATAGGAAATTTAAGTAAATCTCTGCTTAAAAAGGCATTGTTTTTTTTAATTCATTCTTGTGCAGCCCCTCCTATTCAGTACTCTTATTTTATTTTATGATTAAAACGATTCAAATATTAATGTAATTATTTTTGAGTAATGTAATAGTTATTAAAAATATCTTTTGATATAACTGAATAATTTATTAAGTATTGAACTATAAATTAATCTTAGTTATGTTGGTATTAGAGCCCGCTTTATGAGCTCGTAGTTTTGAAACCTCCTAAGTTTAAAGTGACGGTATAATTTTATAATATTTCATTATTGTGATTGACTTGAAGTCGAATATTTTATGATCTTCATATAGACGTTTATATTTAGTGTAGTTTTAGTTTTGTAAGTATTTCATCATGAATTATTGTTTTCTGGAGAAAATTTCGACATTGAAAATTGTCTTGTCACATTTCACAAATGTTAAGAGGATTTGATAAAAGGGAACCTTTAAAAATACAATGAATTTAGTTTGTTGATAAATGAACTCTTGATTGTTTTTTACATACATTTAATAATTCATATTGTAGGAATCATCTTACTGTGCATGGTCATTTGTTGGTGTTGATCTATTTTAACTTAAAGTGGACAAAAACTGCCTTGATTATTGAGATATTACACCGAATTGACAGTAATAGACTATTTATTAAACCTAAATCTATCAATGGCAAATTGATGCTTTTTTATTTTTGAATATGCTGGTGGGCAGGGTAAACCCTCACACATTAGATGAATCATTTGATATAATCTACTGTTTAGTCAACAGATCTTTATTGAGGGTTTATTTCTTCCTTAGACCTTTGTAGGAAAAAATACCTTTGCAGAAAAAATGTAATGCTAATGTGGGGGGTCTCTCAAATCCCCATAACATTTTTGAGGTAAATCATGAGGAAATGATCCAAACTTAAATTTTTTTCAATGAGTAAACTTCAATTGAACAGAAAAAAATATAATTTACCTTCAAATTTTTATATATTCAGCAAAGATAACAGTGAAAATCTGAGACTAATTACTTACAGTGAAATTGCACTTGAATCTTGCATATTTGTAAATACTATACTCCCTGATCTAGAATTTAAATTAAACTTCTTTTTGGAACACAAGGTTGTTGCATGGACCGAAGGCACATATTTTGGTATTAGTGGCAGAAATTTTTTTTTATGTCTCGGTTTCTTGGACTGGGTGACTTCTGAAGGAAGAAGCGTGGAGAGGCTGGCTGCTCTCATTCGTATATTACTTGGAAGTCTGGATAAAGATGCTATAGATCCTAGAGCTGGGCCGAGTGAGCTCTACACAGATTTTTCTTATGAATCGTTTGACATGGAGATAAGGAAGTTGATTTTGGCGATGTCAATCATTCATTATGTGTTCATTATACAATTAAATAATGAATTATAATAATGATGAATGAATAATGAATCATTATTATAATTAATAATGAATAATAAATACAAAACCCTGCATTAATAACTAAAGGTTCACGGTATCTTCACTTTAGTTTGGTCGTAGTAAATTTTGTCACAACCAATTGCAAGCTAATCTAATGGGTTCAGATATCTCTCTTATGATAGGTCAAGTGTTCTAATAGTAATGTCACAAAATAGTAAGAATATGAAAATTAAACAAAAAAAACATTTGTGCACCTAGAACCTTTGATCTTGTGTCCAGTCTATTTGACAAAAAACTCAGTGTTTTAAGGCTATACACAATAATTATTCCCTTTTGTATTAACTATAAAAAAATGTCGTAGTGTATATCTGGCCCAATTTAGCTCTAGCAATATACATTTGAAATATGTATATTTCATTCCCTATTCCATACTATATCTGGATATTGCTCATTCAGTTGCTACATTGTCTTTCTGATGTAAATTTGAAAAAATACAATTTAGCTTATAATTGATGTAAAATTATAGACAAGATAAAAAAAAAGCCTGTTTAAGGCTCAGCCTCAGGTAGGGCGGGGGGGGGGGAAGACAGGATTATAAACATGTTGAGGAAAGAAAAAAATATGAGGAGGCAACTGTTCCTTGGATAAACAATTATATGTAAATGTATGAGTTTGCTAACAGAAATGTACATTTTTTATGTCATCTAAAATCATATTATATATTAATATTACAGATTTTCTTATATATTTAGATTATTTTTTTCAAAAGAAAATTATCTGAGATGCAGATCTTCAATATGGGTTGTAGTAATTCTCTAAATCGGCTCTAGTTTATTACAGTATACCTATAGTGTTTATGATATGAAAACCATCTGTGCAACCTATAATATTTTAGTTTTACTAATCACACATATTTTCCTTATGCGCAACAAAAAGTTACTTGTAGATTTAATGCACCTCAGTGCAGGTTGGTATAGCACAGTAGCTAGATGTAGAAATGCTCAAAGAATGGAAGGTGTATGTATATTTGGAGACCTGTCTTTGTAAATAATTGTGTGTAGAATGATTAACTAATAAAGTAATAAAAATTATTGTAGTTCAAAACATATTCTTATTAAAATTTGTAATATTCAAAATTAATCATACTTAGTTTTTTTTTTTTATTTCCCAAAACAGCTATAACATTAGCGTGATAATTAGAACCTTGAAAAATGTATGTATTGTTCATCTCGACCATTCGCTTATATATCATTACATTTAATTCACATTTCATTAGATTTTTTTTTTATTTTAAGCAATCAATTTTAAAATTTTGTATGAATTCTTATTAACATATGTTTTTATTTTTGAATTTTCAGTAAAATGTTTTTTAATAGCCTCTGTAAAACAAAGTTTAACTCTGTTGAATATAAACATAAAATGTTTTCTAGTTTTTATTTTCGTTGTGGAATTTCATGGAATAAATTAAGATCATAAGTAGTGATCTTACAAAATAATTAAGCATTAAAAATATCCAAGTTATTTTATGACCATATTAACCCAATATGCACACTCTGCATGCCAAAATATTTGGTGAAAGTTCACTTCTTTGTTTCTGGAAATATTTCATTTCTTGATGTTTATGTTTTGTTTTTTTACTGTAAGGGTATCTTTCTGACTGGCACTCTCTTAATTTTTTTTTTCTGATTTTCTTTTTTCTATCTTACTGATTTTCACGTATAATAGCTGACAAACTTACTTGTCCTGAAGGAACAGCTATTAAATAGATTGATGAAGAGGTAAGTAGTATTAGCACATTATTTACAAGTTGAAAGGAAGTTGACGAGACACAAGTGATAAATGAACAACCAGTATAAATAATAGCAATGGAATTAAGGTTATCTATGCATCCCTTGGATCTCCGTTGTACTTTACTTATTTTTAAATCAATGAAATAACTTTTCCGATAATTGCATTATTATATTTGCTATTAATTATTCTTGTTGATAAGATGGTATAGACGTGTCTTAAATGTGACTGCACTTTGTTTCAGGTGCCGCTTGTGTAGATGTACTGGGTGTTTTTTGTTTACTTTGTTTGTTTCGTGTAAAAATAATGTCGTAAAAGTGTTGTACAGTTTTATTGAATGTGTAGTGATTTATGTTAGTTGTTGGCGTTAGTCTTATTGCATTGTGATTTACCGACGGATAAATGTCATCAACTCCTCTAAGGTGTGTTGCACGGATTATTTTTCATTTAGCTTTCTAACTAATATTACTGCTTACTAAACTACTTTAAAAATTAAATTGCATTATAACCAAGGCATGATATCAGTAGAGGTAGTAAAACTAACATTACTAACATATGTAGTTATCTTGCGAACTGATATTAGTACAAATAGTATTTATTTAATGTCATGATTGTTGAATGGGTTTTTCCCTTCTTTGCATTTTTTAGTAATTTGGATTATTAGGGGATGGAAACATTTTGATTACTATTTTTAATGGTTTTAACAGATTACTATTGATAAGCTGTTGTGCTGACAGTAAAAGGGTTATTTATCAGGAACCTATTTATTTTATTGGAAAAACAGGAGCTATTTCATTCTCATATTTTTATTGGTCACGCCATCTTATGCCTTTCTGGGCCTGACATAAACTTTCAAAAATAATGAAAGTATGATTACCGTTGTACATTTTTTATTTATTAAATATGCTAGTTGTCAACAAGATCACAAAAGTTTTATTTAAACAGAATGGCACAGGAATGTATGGAACTTGAATTTTGTTCAGCTGGAGTTGATGATTAATTTATGGCCGACATTGAATACTTATGTAAAATTATTATAATTATAGAATTAAAATAATTTTTCAAGAAAAATCTGCATTTAAAAGTTTATTTTATTTTATTATCTTTAATTTTAATAAAAAGACCTAACAAATAAAACATGTATAGTTTTTATTGATCTGTTTATTTTATTTACCTTTTTATTTTACCTATTAACTATAGAATATTCTACAAAAACTGTTAGCTCACAATTGTGTTCATTAGTTACCAGATGCAGTGGATACTGTCTGGTGCTGCCATCTATCTCAATGATAAACAGATCTTTAATAATAAATCCCAAAAACGTTTGTAACATAATTTTATCAAACAATAAAGTAGAATAAAGAAAAGCACCTCCTCTAAAAGTTAGTGTTTCAAATTTGCTACTTTTTTTTTTATCTGTGACAGTGAAATTCACAGCAAATAAACCTCAGAGTAATGAAATCTACTTTTGCAATGATAAATTAATAATGATTTCTGATGAGTGGCACAAACACTGTAATTTACTCACTTGGAAGATCAGCATCTTTATATTGTGCACTTTATTCTCGAACATTGGAAAATAGGTGAACATTGATTTGTTGGTGTACATGAAGACAACAGAAAGTGAATAAAAACTTAAATATGATAAAATATTTATGTCTCTAGTCTATTAGACACCCGGAAGCTAGTGAAATTCAATTGAGAAGATTTGAATATTGACAGTGAGCTAGAAAAGATAATACTGTAATAACCTTGTATACAAGAAAGGGACCTAATGCCAAGGAATTTTGCCTCAATGGGCAAATATCTTTTCTTATTCTGTAGTCCTTTTAACTTTAACAGCAGAGGTTGCTTGGAGAGAATCAGGCATAAAATAATAACAGTGCTAAAAAAAAAAAATCAATCTTAGCAAAAATAGTTTTAGTAAACCATCAGGAGGTATGAGGATGGTATCCAGTAAATCTTAGGTATTTCAGGGAACTAGCAACCCTTCCCACCTTAGTATCTCGGGGGGGGGGGGGGGGGGGAGGGACCAATCAAGACATTTTTGGGCACATGTCTCGGGAGGGGGGGGAGCATTTTTTTTTATAATTTTGTTTATGTTGTAAACAATGCAATAGTGTTGTAAAATAAAGAGTCAATGATTGTAATAAGCATCTAAATAAAAAAAAGAAGCTTGGTGGCCCAAAGTTGACATTTTTAAGTTTAATTAGTAAAAAAAGGAGATATGTACCCCGTAAATTTAGACTTGGTGATGGTCGCATAAAGATTCGTCGCCCGAGGGTAAAATCTAGATCTAGCGATACAAATCTTAGTAAAAACCTCTAACATGATACAAATTTTGACTGTCATTCAAGATTTTTGTAATAAAAAATACAAACAAAATTACTATGTACTTAAACCTGCTTGCATTTTATCATTATGTATACCATCTGTTTAAACAAATTAATGCAATTCATTTATTTATTATTTTGATTGACAAAGGGAGTGGTCAATGGGGACAGGTGGCAAAAGCTTTAGGTATGCCACTGCTCTGAAGAAATCATGTCAGGTTATGTCCTTGCTATCTTATTGTATTCCTACTATGTTCCATCCACCCTTCCTGGTCAGCAGCAGATCATAAGGATATACTGCGAGCATAGGACCTAGGCACCGCCAAACCCCATGGCGGGGGGGGGGGGCTGAAAGGGGACCCTCAAGGATTTGGAAAACCCCATTCCGATAATGCGCCAATAATTATACAATATTTTATATCCGTTATGTCTTTCCTGAATTTTAACAACAGAAGTATTGAATTAGAAGAAAATTTAGTTAAAGTGATCATGATTAATCTTCAAGTCTAATATAACAACGGAGTTAAAGAAAAAAATTGTTTTTATTAAGAAAACACTATCCTCTAGATTTTAATTGCCAGAATAGTGTAAAATGTGATTTCTAAGCGTTTAGTTTATAACTGTTCCCCCCAGCAGTTCGAGGGGCTTTTTTGTGAAGTTTTGGAGGGGGGGGGGGGCAAAATTTGTTTAGATCCGGCCCCGAAGCATACCATAGAAAACGAAGTCGGTGCATGTAGCCTAGTTGCAGTAAATACGGCTTTTCGCTATTCCCCAACCATGGGGCCGCATGGTTATCGCCTGAGTAGATAACAAGAAAGAAAACAAATCTGTCTTGTGTTTTGGATGTGTTGAATATTTTACTAGTTATTTCATATTGATGGAGCACTCTTTTAAATAAATATTATTTTCGAGTATTATATTTTTCTTATCGATCTGAAAAGTGGGAGTGGCAACGCGGCCGGAAATGAAATTATCGACTAAGCTGTTTACCGAGGGGACGGATGTAAAAACTGTGAAGGACCCCCCCACCCTCACGATCCACTCGGAAGCGGAGGGGTGCCTAAATAGGTTTGGCGTTCGCCGCGAGGAAATGACTCGCTACTCGGATTACCGCTGGCGTGGCTTAGCCAATTGTGCCGATGTGATAAACCGTAGGCGGGGAATAAACTCATTTTCGCTCTCTTCGATGCTTGCTGTGTCCGCCTTGTCGGGGAATCTTCTTCCTGAAGCCTCCCTCAAAGTTTTTTTTCCAACGCCGTTCAGTTGGTTTTTTCGAAGATCCTAGTTCGATAATTGTTCAATTTTAGTTTGAGTTAGAGGTGCCATATGTTAGTTTATGAGGCGTACTAACACTTTTTTAATTGTCAAGGGGGAATGCCTAATAAAATCCACTGAAAACGGTCTTGGACGATAGGGTGTAGACTGCTTTTTATATTTGTCTACTAGTCAATGTTTGACAGCTGATTCCGGTGCATCTATTCTGTCTACTTATTATCTATTGTTTAAGTTGCCTTATTAGTATGGATGGTGATCCGCCAGAAAGTGATGACGAGCGTGATGATGTCCCAATGAAGTCAATAAAGAAAAGGAAAAGCTGCTGTGGGAGAATGAAGGACGTCATGCAGAAATTGCGGTTTTTGAACTGGTTTCTTATTAAACGGACGAGCGGTGTTCCTGTAAAATATGTCAATGCTTTGATAAAATCGAACACGGATTATTTCCGAATATATTTCCAAACGTATGGCGGACCCAGTTATCTTATTGTTATGTTATCTCGGTGAAATTGTGGCAAGCTTTAAAAAAAAGACCATTTTTTACGAATTGCCAGTTACTCTTATCGAGTTTGCCTAATATTTCAAAACTAACTTAAGGCGCACAAAGAAAGTTACCCATAACACATTCAGGTCGATGTGTAATAGTAAAACATGTTCTACGAGTCCCTTTTAACTGCAGCTAATACTATTGATGACAATGTATACTATTTTTATTTTGACTAGATGATCAATAGTCTCAGGTATTTATTCAGGTTTATGTTTTATTCAAGTGTTGTTCAAAGTCTTACCATAATGTCTTAATATTATTGTAACTAAAAAGAAATCTCACCACAAGATAACTTGGTGATAGTCATAAGACTATTTTTTTTTTTTTAAATAGGAATGTGTTCGCATTTAAATAATTACGCATTAGAATTTAGTTTTAATTAATATTTGTTTCTCCTGAAGACTTTAAACTTCATTTATGAATCTTTGAAAATATAATCAGTTTAGACATGGTTTTCCCTCTGTCCTATGTACTCGTGCGACATAAGGCAAGGAAGAGCAGTCTTGTGCCCAGAGTAATCTTTTCTATTCCGTTCGCAACTGTTGAGTTTGCCTTGGGTTAGTAGTTAAGAGGTTTTTGTTAATGAGCCCTTCCCCCCCCCCCCAAAGAAACAAGACGTCAAAACTGAAACCCTAAGCACTGCTTAAAATACTCAGTATTGATTGTAATCATTTCAATAAAGATATTTCTATTTCTAAAAATTTTAAAAAATGCGGCTCAGTGAACGCCCTATTCAAATGAGTTTTACCCTTTACCGTGTTGTTACCAATCTTCCCTAAGCTCAGTGCATTCCATTAGAGGATCTTTAAAATCTTCCAAAAATGGGATTTCTCAGAATATTATAGTTAAGTCGTACAGACCCAATTTCCACCAATTATATGCAAGAAACGAACAATAATTGGTTTTCAGATCTAAAATGGGATCACTCATTTGGCTTTCAGGCATAATTTAAATTTTGATCATTTCGGTACTGCTTCGTGGTGGTGAGATTTTAAACTTAAGAGGGGACATTTAGCTTTGAAGTGACATTAGTTCCTCTAGGTCTGCAGTTCACCGACCAATTAATGCAGAATTAGGAGGAAGTAGACGGCCTAGCATTTCTTTTTGTCATATTGATTTATTCAAAACTTGGGCTTATATCTAATAAAAAAAGTAAAATATGTATATATATATATATATATTGAAACCTACCTCATTTTCTACCATTCTATTTTTCTAATTTAATAGATCAATTGACCTTAACTAATTTGGTAGGTCCGTCATGAGATCTTTAATTCAACTTATTTTTATGTCTTCGACATAGGAAATTATCCCGATTGAATCGCCCGATCTCAAGGCTAATGTTATAGTTATTAATAAATTGAGAAACTGGGAATTGTGAAATATATAATAAAATAGTTATAACAAATAATTATAATTATATAGAGTACTGACATAATTATATAAAAAAATATTCAATTCCTTTTGAACAAGGATAGTTACTATTAATTAGTTATATAAAAAAATGAAAAATTGAGCTCAATCTCTTTTTAATGGATCCATAATAAAAAAACAATATCTATATCACCCAATCGATGATATCCGTGTAACCTTCTTCTTCTTCTTCTTCCTTTTCTTCTTCTTCTCCTCTGCTTGTGTTGATGACCGTCAACGGAACGGGAGCTTGCTCTGCTTTGCTCTCTGGCTCTTGGCTAAGACTGACCCTTTTATCCCATCCCCACTCCTAAGAGCATAAGGGCAGATGCTGGACAAAGTGGGAGGGTGGCTGGTCATGATATTCTCAAATATCATGAATGTTACAATATATATATATGCATTTATTTTCACGGAAATATGTAACTAAAAATAAGAAATATGTATAAACGTAAATGCAATTACTGTAAGTCTAGTGGTCAACATTTTATAAACACAACAAATATTTTCAAATCTTAGCATGAAACAAACGCTCTAAGGAATATATGATACGAATAAACACACATGAAGAAAGAAAAAAAAACCAGAGAACAAAATTTGTACTACACAAATTTGCAAATTTTCGAGAAGTTTTTGAGCATGTTTAAAAAGCTGGCCATAGTTCAAGATAGTGTTCCTTCAAATCGGCTCTGTTTTCGTGTTTATCAAAGTATATATTAATTAGCTATAAAAACAATCAATAATTACATTAATGTCAACTAATAATAATACTGGGGAATATAAAATAATTTCTGAAGTATTGCATATAATTGGAAACAGCTGGGGATCAGGTTCGGACAGGAGCGTGGATTTGATCTTTGCACCCCCGGCCGAGGTGCTCGCTAGTTCTTAATTCTACATCGTAGTACGAGTCGGATGTGAATATGTTTATACTATTTCTTTGTGAAATAATTGTTATTTCGTGCAGATTTTTTATAACCTGTTATTCAATCATAGTTACATCGATGTGCTTTACACCTGTTAACAATTAACTCGGTACAATGGCCATTTATCGAGCTGTCCACTTCAGTCTGAGAAGTCTGCTTTCAAAAAGCAACAAAAGGTTAGTGAATTCTTATTATTAAGATGTTAATGTGTTTTGAATTACTATGTTGTTAAATGAAAACTGTCTTGCTTATTTCTCACGCAACATTTATTTTTATAACTTAAATATCGATTTCGTCTAAAAATTATGTCACGAAAACATGTAAACCATGTGTGATTTCCAAAATATTCTACGTTTTCGCAAACAGTTGGACTGCAGGCAAGTCCACTTAGTATATCGTTATACTGCTGATAAAGGACCTTTTAAAATTTTATTTTAAACACTGTCGAGAAACTGGTTTATGACAGCGCGAACGATACAAAACGCCCGCATCGATATTAAATGTTTTCTTCGGTAGTTCTGGCATTGTTCACCAACTACTTTTTTTAGGTTTTTTTCAAAATAGAATCAGAGCTTTAATTAAATAGAGACATCAATAAAAATTACGAGTGTGAAGGCAAAGAAGGGATTCAGTAAATTCAGAAAAGTAAACGATTCATTTTTTTATTAGATTGAATTTATAAACTGCAGTCAATTTTAAGGCTTGACCCGAACCTCAATAGTCATTTAAGCTCAAAGTTTTTATTATTATAAGTATTATTTATGTTGCTTGTACGTATGATATGAATAATTAACTCTTTATTTTAACAATATACCTTATATTAATCGACTTGGAAGAATGGAGTAAGTAGTTTGATCATGAATCTTAACGAATTTTCTACCTTGTGTTGTTAGCTTTCTAGAACCTAAACCATTCCCAATAAATACAGATTTATTAATATTTTCGCCACAGTACATGTGCATCATGTTATTTTTTATATGTGGAAAACGATATATTTTTGAAAATAAGAGTTTTATTACTCCGTGAACCTAAGTTTAGCTTATGTCCCAAAAACGTCGAATAATTTGTTCGTATTCTAGCAACTTTAAACATTCGAATTGTTTGTTTGACAAGTTTTATTATACGATTGCTGGTTAATAAATTAATAAACCAATTCTCTATATATTGAACTTATAGCCGTTAAAGAAATATAAAAAGCCACACGTTGTATAGCTATTTTATGGTATTTTGTTATTCTATTGATAAAAAAAAAATTAATGAAACATTTAAACTTATAATTTATAATAATATCTTGGAAGCCTCCTTGACAACCATTTAATATAAAAATAAATAATTACATACACTGTTTTTGAAATCTTCACAATTTTTCCGTTTCGACTTGTCTTGCTCCTGGTAAGTAGTGTGCTCCAGCTACAATGTGCCGCCTCAATGGCCTCCAGTAGATTCTCCCAATCTGAGGAGTAATGCTTTTACGTATATGTATGTTTAAATACTAGGATATTATGAAATAAGAGGAAATTAAATAAAAGGAAATATGATGTACGAGATGATATGATGGTGTGCGATGTTATGAAGATCCTCATGACAAATATCTTAGACTATCTCAAACTCAACGCCCCTCTTCTCAAACAATTCTAAACAACCAACATCTTTCAAGCGTCTCTAAAACAACTTACTCTCTCAGCTGTTCCATTTGCTTGTTTGAATTAAGTAACCAAGGATTAAACTTTTTATAATTTAATTTATTTCTTTCAAATTACTATTTAAGCATATATATATATATATATTGGTACGTTCGGCATACTTTGGGTTTTTCTTTATATATACGGATACTTCTGCTTGTATCGATGTTTTTTCTATTTGATACACAGCTGTATCCAAATACATAAAACTCTGCATAAAATAATATAAAAAAGAATATAATAAAGGATGTATCTTTTCTAAAGACACATATGTCCGATTATATATTTACCTGACTTACCCACAAACGCCACGCTGTTACGCTCTAGTTGAATCATTAGAATATTTAACTTTTTAGGGATGCCATCTGACTATTCAACTACTGAGCGATTTAGTTTCTGTATCAACTCCTGAGCGTATTGCATTAGCGTGAAGTTGTACAAAATTATACCTTGCTCAAAAATACTCATTTCATTTTCTATTGTACCGATTGGAATCTAAACCACAAAAATAGAAGGGATTCATTAATACGAAATATAAATTATACTCAGCCTCAGCTACGCTAAAAGGCGTATAAAATTAGCTTTAGAGGACAAGGCAAGACTTTCTTGGGGAGAAACTAAGAAACAGGAACACTCGAAACTGTTTCTTAATGGACCCTGTAAGAGAAGAAGCTCAGCACTTCTATCAATGGACAGGTGGACACTCAAAAGTGTGACAGGACTCTATACAGGTCACTGTCGGTTAAATAAACACCTCTTTAATTTGGGGATAGTGGGATCACCAATCTGCAGATTCTGCAAGAAAGAGGGAGAAACGGCACGTCATATAATATGTGACTGTGATAACTTAGCTAGAAGGCGATACCTTCACTTTGGTAGTGATCGCATTGTAGACCCCAAACTATGTGAACTGATCGATCCATTCAGTATCCTCAGATTTGCAAAGGCCGTGGGCCTGTCACATATATAGGACAGGGACATGGACGGCGCACAATAGGTCTCAGTGAGGCCGCGGTGCACAAATGCCGGAACAAATAATAATAATAATTATACTTATGTTTAAGAAGTTTTAACTGTAAAATGATTAAAATGTTTTATGAGAAAATGATTCAATTTAATACAAGAAAATGATGAATAGATTTTTTAGAACTTACTAGCTTAACTAATAAGCTTAAATCTTACTAATGTGGATCGATGGCTTCTAATGATGGGGAGGCTCTGGAGGTGACCCAGAGACTCGTGAGCAGTCGTCCAACTGTGCTGCCAAGAACGTCCTGTGATGGATGCCCAGAACGTAGTCCATGTCCTGCTTCATCTCCAAGTATACATCCCCCTGTCTTGGACCGTATCTGTATCTCTTAAATAGAAGCATTTTTTTTTTTTTTTGGTCCTTTGTTTTCCTGTATGCCTTTTCACACCTTGCGCATGGGTTTAAGCAAACTATTCTTGGACTTAAAAAATAATGGTTGTAAACTGTGGAGTCCTCCAGCCCTTAAACGAAACTCCGCACCCTTGATTTCCGTCGGGGAAATCGGCCCACACCAAAAAAAAACCTAGGTTCATTGACTTGTCTCATTCATTGCACCTCTAGGTGCATGCCTGCTTCGAGAGTCGGCCTTTGTGCCACTTTTGGAATCTCTGGCCCTTAACATTACTTTATAATTTTACACTACATTCCACATGTGAGGGATTGAAGATATAACAATATATATACGAAATATTTTATTTACAAAGAAGAGGTGCAGAAAAGTGAAACAGATATTTAGTGGCTTGAGGAAGGACGATCCTCTTGTAATATCCCAGCCTAATGAAATTCAAAGCTGACCAATCTCCGATGTCAAAACCTTCCCTGTCCACACTAACCACCCTCAAGGGAGTTTGAAGTAGTGATTAAAATTATTATAGAGTTTTATAATATTTTTTTCAATAAAAATGATTCAGTAAAGATCAATTTATTGAATCTCACAAACATAAAAATTTAATATGTTGAAGAAAGCTCATTTTACAATTTTCTCATTTTTTTTTTGTATTTAAAGATTTACCAATTTTTCTAACCACTGCTTCGCATTGGTTTTTTTTTTTTTATGTTAGTTGCCTATAATATTCAATACCACAGTTCGTTTCGAAATTACTCTACGGTCTAAGGAATTACAATTAAAGTACAATCCTCTTCATATTTTCATACACTATAAATCCTTCCCTTCATACTTTCAAAAAGCCCGTATATTTTATCACTTCTTCACCCTTCATGCAGACGTTAATTAGTAAACGTATTTCGTATATGTGTTTTTCTATAACTATCGTATATTAATTATTATTTGTTTTTTTATATTCTCTTATTATTCTATTCATTTGTTATTCCTTCATACTTTTTTGCTCTACTGCAGTCCCTTCAGGTGCTGAAATGATCCCTTCTTCCTTTCCTTATCGAGAGGAATCCACTCATATTTATGGAGTGAAATGAATTAACTGTCTATGTAGACCTTCGAATCCAGAACTTTCATAGAATGAAGGAGTCACGCTAACAATTACTCCTCGTAAGAAGCCCCAGTTTTCCCCCAAGTAATGAATGAATCGAGTACCTTTGATCGACGTAAAGAACTCAAGTATAGTCTATCGAAAACGTTCGGGAATAACTCTATAAAGTGGTTGAGAGGCAGAAGTTGTTTCACTTCACGATGTCATTAATGATCAGGCGGGATTGGGCTGAAGGGGTTCACACAAGGAAACATACTCGTAAAATTTACAATGATGACCACAGACCTTTCTCCACATTAACTAGTTAGAGGCACATTTTGATAGTCAGCTTACCTAGGTAAAAGGAATTATCTTGACTCGACATCCAGGCGAATAATTAACCTAAGGCTTCATCAAGTCATCTCTCAGTACTGGGCCAATACTATTGACAGTTGACGAACAAATTTCAAAGTAGCTAGAATGTACTTTATCTATTATCTTGTCTCTTTGATATTGTATCGTATAAGGATCGACCCGAAGCAATCGGTTTGTCGCTTACAGCTCGATGCGTCTTGCCAATTAATTACACCAGAAATTATTTTTTAATATAATTATAATTAATTTTGTTTTATGGAATATGTGTTGGAAATTACCGACATAACTATTGGACTGTACTTACGAAAACTGGATTAACAAACACCCAAATAATATAACAGTTAAAAACTTCTCAAGATTAAGAGGTGGATGATAGAAATTTTAACCTATTTATGATTTATTTTTTTCGTTGACAACTTAAGCGGGTTTTCATTTTCAGTTATGCCAAGTAAAATTGTATATTAAATAACCTTAATGAAGAATTTGAAAATGGCGTCTTACATTAAGAAATGTAATATTTTTATATAAGAGTATTTTATTTATTCTTATCTTAGGCATTTTTAAAGAAAAAAAATAATATTTCGTGGTTTACTTAAGAGTTAATATTAAATACCGACGGAGTTCCTTGAAGGATTTTAATATTCCTCCTGCTTTGTCATTCCTTTAGTCCTTTTACCTCCTAGCAATGAAGAAAAAATGTTTTATTCTGCAGGATTATTGTATTCCTTAAATAAATTAGTTTTTTGTTGATTGTATTAGGGTTTTATTTTAATTATGGTGGCTTTTTGGCCTGTCTATTTCACTAAAGATTGTTATGAAATGTTTGTTTACAAGAACTTCAAACCTGAATATTCCGCTTATACTCTCCACTTAATAACTGTTGCTTGAGTATTCAGTCTTTGAATCAGTTTCGTAAGGTGAATTAGTCGGGTTTCCTAAATTGTTTTATAATTCGGCATGAATAAAACCAACTAATGATGTCCGTAAAATATGTTATAAGGGCCAACCTTACCCACAGAATATTATATTATTTCTTTTTATCATTACAAAAGGAACATTTATTAAACATTTGAATATAATACAATTAGTATTTTAAAAGAATAATTCATTAAAAAAAGAAGCAGTTTTTAATTTAGAATTTCGATGCCTGATTTCATTACCAGTGATGAGACTTCTTGTTCTTCCGGTATGCTCTCGGTCTGCGAGGTTCGCAGATTGTGTAATGTGAATCGTTGCTCATCAGATCGATAGTCACATCCGGTTCCGCTGTTTGGTCCTTCAAAAGTTAAATGCTTCTATGTAACAATGAATATTCTTAAAGAAAAAATGATAACGTTTTTATTATTGATAAAAAAAAAACACGTTTTAAATAGTATATTAATAATCTTAACGTATCTTAAGTAGAATCTTAACGTAAGCAAATCTTAGTGCCGGTTACGGGAGAAGTCGTGTTCAATCACAACATCGTCATATTTGTTCTTAAACGATGCAATAATAACACAATTAGGTATTGAAAAATTAATTCTTTTACTTAATTAAATTAATTCTTATAGTACCTGTTGTCCCAGCTTAATCTTCTACATGTGGTAATGCTTGGTAAGCAAGGATCTGAGCGTTAACTGATTTCTAAACACTAAAAAACTAAAATATCATTATAAAAGCGTTGGTCCCAAAGGTATACCACTTGGTTCCTGACAGAAATCGTGAAAACTCTACACAGATGATTTTAACCCGAAAAACCACTCCCTCAAAATCAACATAATTATAATAAATAAATTAAATTTGATCATGTAAATATCATTGCAGAATATATGGCTATGGCTTAAACTACTATTCCTACCCCATCCTTCTATACCCCGGCTATTCTTGCTCCGTGGCCCAATCCTATACCAATGCTTGACATGGAAAATGCATGTATCATGAATAGTCCAAACTTCCATTACACACTTCAGATTTTGGTGAAGGTTTCGGGTCTTTTTGGAAATCATTTCTCTAGTCTATTATCTGTAAATGAAAGGTTCGGGGGAAGTGTTTAGTAAAATATGTTTTAGTGTTTGAACATATTTATATTCAGGTGGCAAAAAATTTACAGTGTAATTTATTAATTTATTGAACAAATTATTACCGCTATTTCTGTTGCGCCATAAAAATGAACACAAATATGAGTCAAAAGCGTATCCTTTTCGCCTAGATAAAGTTTCATTTGACGGCCATTAGAACACATTTTTTCACTAAGCTAATGTTTCCCTTCAGGATCACAAAACTAAACTGAAATCTTATCAGGTACCAAGGTTCGCTAAGACGGGTCAAAGTAAATATAAATAAATATAAAAACATTACAGGAAAGGTCAAAGGTGGGAAAATAACCAAAACAGTGCTGGATATCAGTGGGTTTTTTCCCCCCAATTTCCCAAAAAGAGCCAAGGTTTTGTTACTTTTGACGGTTTCTTTTGGATTCTACAAGCAAGACTAAAACACTGCCTGATAAACTGCTCCGATTCATATTCGTAATTACAGTCAGGAATAATGAAAAACAAATTTTTATCTGGTTTAAGAATAAGATTAGAGTGAAGTAAATATTTGTATCAATAAATTAAAGGACTCATTACCGAGTAAGGTTGTAAGGATATTAAAATAGCGTATGAATAAAATAATGAAAAATCAAAAGAATAATGACGACTTAAAAATTGTTAGATTGAAGAGAGTCAAGGTACTGGTAAAGTCTAGATTTAAAGATCTAGAGAGCTGATGAACGGCGATTATCGATGGGAATGGAGTTCCAATGGGTAGTGGCGAGAATAAGAAAAGAAAAAGGAAGCAGATTTTCGGGATGGAAAATACAGGTCGGAAAGGCGGGATCTAGCATTGTGAGATTTGATCGCTGATTTGAGTTGGAGAAAGTCGTGAAGGTAAGGGGGCTTTTTAGTCATAATAGTACTGAAGAGGAGGGTCCAATAAAGTATTGGTGACGGTCGGAAGAGTACAATCATCTCAACTCGGTGTAGTGCAGCTAAAAGCAACCTACTCTACAGATTCCAAGTATAAATGTCAGGAAACAACTCATGAGGTGCTTTAATCGAGCTTCTAGGTACCATACTCTACACAACTTCGTCCTATGAATGGTTTTGTTATTATTACTCCGCTTTTCTTATTATACTTTCTTAATGAAATGATTCACTGATTTGTCGATATTGTCACTGACCTCTTCAAGACGACAAGCCCGAGTGGTGTAGAGCGCGGTGTGCTTCCGGCATAGGCTTGGCTTTTCCGTAGGGATGGAGTCACTCCCTTCCACCATGTAGATGAGGAAGACGAAGACGACAGAAGGGAGAAAGTACCAGAAGAGGATGTGCCAGACATTCGCCCAAACCGATCCGCTCAACAGGAATCCAACCGTTTCTTTCACGTTCATCGTGGCAACAATTAATTGCTATTTTGAGTGACGATCCTTTGATAGTTTATATTGATTTATTATTCCAAACGCATTTTGCATATGATTTTATTCGATACCACGTGACATGCTATTTCTTTTATTTTACTTTTTAGACCCGGTCTTTTTAGTCCTTCCCCGAACTAGGCTTTCGGATTGATCAAATTTAGAATTCATTCTAAAACTATACACAGGTGGTCTCAACATGAAGATGATAATAAAATAAATAAAAGCTTTGTTAGGTCGGAAACTTTTCAGACCACCCTCGTGGGGTGGTATTTAAGTGTACTTTAAATTAGGGCCACAAGATAATTCTCAACTTTTATGTTAAAAAAAAATGAATACAAATTTCTTGCAATATAATTTTTTAAGCTTTAAATAACATTGTTGGGTTTTCGATAAAGTACTCAACACCGTTCCTGAATACACTTTTATTCAACATCATCACATTGCTTAACCTTGATCACTATACACAACAGGAGTAGGTTACAAGAGTGGTAACGAATCAGGGTTACAACAGTTTCTCTCTCACAAAAAAAAAATTCGAAACAAGTTACAAAATATGATAAAAAGGTAAATAGAATATATCAGAGTAAGCACATATAACGAGAAACGAGGCATCCCCATGTGCCTAAATTGCCAAGAATATGGCCATACTAGGCGATATTGTTTTAAATTCCCAAAATGCGTGAAGTGTAGCCAGCCTCACGAAACAAAAGAATGCCCACGTTACCAGGCGGTGCCCCTACGCTGTGCAAACTGTGGGGAGGGCCACGTTGCTTGCCCCTACTGACTAAAACTGATGCAGGCAATGGAGGTTAGACCCCAGGCCCAGCATAAAACGATTGCATCACCTAGGGACGCTAGATACGCTCCGGCACCCACACCTTCAAGACAAACGGCTTCATATTCTCAGGTGACCTCTGGGCAGCACCTAATAACGGAAGGGTTTCCAGCGCCCTCGGCTCCACCCAATTCAAACATGGACGCCATGTTCAACATGTTAGGCGCCATGATCACATCCATGAACCAGCTGACGTCACAGCTGACTGGTCTCATTGAAAGAGTTCTGGCTAGACTCGAAAGAACAGCAACTCCATGATTGGGCACAATATTGTCAATTATAACGTTTGTGGCCTTATGCCCAAACAAGGCGATGTCGAAGCTATCTTACATTGTCATAACCCGGATGTAGCAGTTCTAACAGATACCAGACTGAAGAAGGACTGCTACTGTCGTTTTCCAGCCTACTCTACCTACCGGCAGTACACAGAAACAATCTCAGGGGTGTTGCTATTCTAGTCAGGCAGGGAGTGCCATGCAAACGTTAAGACCCAGTGGTGCCGCCTGACGGGAACCACTACGTAGTCACCCTCCAACTTCGTTTGACTAACAATATCGTTGTTACTGGAATTTATAGAAGGCCTAGAACAAATCTGACGACAGCCAGGCTCCTAATAACACAGATCAGCAAAGACAAAAGGCACGTCATTATTGGTGACCTCAATGCCAATCACAGCTGGTGGAGTGGAACAAAAGCTAACGCCCTCGGCAGACATATTATCAAGACGCCGTTCACAGTGATCCACCCAGGTTTACCGACATTTAGACAATATGGTAACCCAGATAGAACCGCCACACCGGACTTATTTCTAACCCAACAACCTCATCGTGTCACCGGCTGCTCGGCGCTTGACTTGAATATTCGGATCGTCGGCCTATTCTCTACGAGCTAGACGGCAATATTCCGGAGCCACCTGCTACAAGATATGACTACCGAGAGGCCAATTGGGCCCAATATAAGTACTCATTAGTGCCGAATTGCCCCAATCGCGCATCTGAGAAATACTTGGGATATTGACAGCGCCATCTATCAGTTGCAGGCCACCATAGTCCGAGCAGCTGAAGCCTCCATACCGAAGTTTCCCCCGGTACCGACTTCCCTGAGGAAGCCACCGGAACACATCATGCAACTGATACAGCAACGTAATAATATCAAAAACAGGTGGTTCCGGATGAAAAACAAAGACCTGAGGCCTGTGCTCAACGCTCTAACTACCCAGATTACGTCTCTGATGATCCAGTGGAAAAGCTCTATATGGGGTGACCGTCTCCGCAGTTTGCATAGTGACTACAAAGCATTCTTGTGGTTGGTAAAAACCAATGTAACCAAAAAAAAATGCAGTAAGACTGGCAGTAAGCAGTAAGAATCTCGGTTGCAGAGCAGGCAGACATACTAGCCGACCACTTGAGAGGGGATAGTAACAGCAAGCCAATCACAGCGGCCGACCGGCAGACCCCAACCCTCACCACTATACATACCTCCTACCACCAGGTTACAGCAATCATTCGTTGCACCAGAGGCAACAAAGCACCAGGAGATGATGACATCCAAAACATCCTTCTGAAGCAGCTGGCACGGAAGGGGATATCCCACATAGTGAACATCGTCAACTCTTCTCTGAGACTTCAATATTTTCCCCAGACGTGGAAGCACGCCGTCGTCGTCCCACTTCTGAAGCCGGCCATGGAAGTGGATATGAGCCAGCTCACTACAGGCCCATCAGTCTGCTGACCCAATTGTCTAAGATTTACGAGAGGATTCTGTACAACCATCTCACTAGACACTGTGACTCACAAGACATTATCCCAACTCAACAGACCGGGTTCAGTAAAGGACTCAGTTCGGACTACAATCTCGTGAAACTACAGCAGCACGTTACAACGAACATGCGAAGCAACAGAGTCACTGCGATGATCTCGCTTGATTGCTCGAAAGCATTCGACTCTGTAGATCATCACTCACTCCGACGACGCCTGAACGAGCACGAATTTCCTGCGCAACTACAGAACATTATGGCTTCTTATCTCGCAGGCAGAACCTTTTCTGTGCGAATAGGAGCCATATCAACCACAAGAAGAGATTTCATGGTCGGAGTTCCTCAAGGGTCGGTGCTGGGACCCCTACTCTTCAACATATACACCGCGCACATAGTAGGAGCATCATACTCCAACTGTGAGGTAGCGGCGTATGCGGACGACAGAGGGGTCTACAGCACTAGCCTGAACCCAGCGAAAGCACTAAAGGCTGCAGAGGGCGCCAGTCAGTTAATCACCGACAGACTACGAGCTGTCCACATTCAGGTAAACCCAGCCAAGACGCAAGGGATTGTTTTCTCGTTCCAGCACGGGAAAAGAAAGCTTCCATCCAGCTTCAACATAGACGGGACTGATTGCAAACTTGCCAATAGCATATGCTACCTAGGCATCAACCTAAGCAGACACATGACGTTCGGCACACACCTGCAGAAGAAGCTGAAAAGAGTACGTAGGACTTACTACTCTCTCCAGCATCTCACCACAAGCCCGGCTATATCCTTGAGGCTGAAACTGCTCATATATCGGAGCGTCCTGAGGCCAGCACTACTTTTGGTACTCCGCTTTTCCATTTTCTCCACACGAGCACCATAACTAGACTCCAGAGCTTCCAAATCAACATCCTGCGCATGGAACTGTGGCATACCCCTTTTCGTGAAATGAAGGCTCCTGACATCCATGAAAAGTTCGAGTTCCCCACCATCACTGAAGCCATCAGAAGAAGACACATCAAATTCTTCGACTCGAAACCCCCTATTCCAAGACCTCACACCTCCACCACTACCAGCAAGATGGCAAATCTCTAGATCTGGGATAGCAGACCAAATGGTGGACAATACGGCCCTTGGCCAACCAACAAGTCTCTGAAAAGCACCCATCACTGCTTTCCAACTGAATGAGCTTCCACTACATGTCTAGAGAGACCCTAGGCTCAGCCTTCAGTGGACTCTCACCACTGCACCGCAACATTTCCACACTGCTTAATTCCCTCACTTCACCTTCAAACAGGTAATTCTAGTAAAAGGAGCCGCTAACCCCAAATAAATTCCATTTATTTGTCCCTTATCTGTAATCTTAAAAATTTGAGAGCCAAGGGGAAAAAAAAATAGAATATATATACATATAAAAGAAAAAAAATGAACATTTGAAAAAAAAAATTAACAAATAAATATAAAAAATCTTTAAGAGACATTTTACTAGCATGTTAAATGATCCTGTAGGTAATCTGGCCGTCTTTTTATTCTATCGGATTTTCTGAGCTGTGTTTCATGGTCTGGTTCTGGTATAAAGTCAGGAGCGGTTATAGATTCTGGTTCTGGTGTTGCTTCTGGTATAGATTTTGGTTCTGGTGTAGATTCTGGTTCTGGTGTTGCTTCTGGTATGGATTCTGGTTCTGGTGTTGCTTCGGGTATAGATTCTGGTTCTGGTATAGACTGTGGTACTGGTATTGCTCTTGGCTGATAAGACTCATATTCATGTCTCTTTTCTATGTTATGGTGATGATAGTCTGGTAATGGTTCTTTGAATGCGACCTTTTTAGCTCTCAATCTTTTAAGTTGGTCATTGTGTCGTTTTATTTTTCTCTCTTTATCAAGCTGTACCATGCAATGAAGGTCTCCCAGCTTTTTGGTTATTGTTCCTGGCCTCCATTCCACCTTGTTGTTGATAACAAATCTGGTATTCACCTTTTCCCCTACTTGGAGAAATCTTGGTTTTGAGTACTTGTGTTTTCCCTTCTGTACCTGTTGGAGGTAGATGCTTGATTTGTATAATTGATAGAAAAATACTGTGTATTAGATAACTCACGGCTATTTGCTTTTGATGCTTCGAGTGCGATAGCTTTTTTTATGATATCCGTAAATTCACCTGAATCAGATTCTAAAATCTTTTCTCTAATATTATTATCGTTAATTCCACGAATAAACTGCGCTCTTAGCAAAATGTCTGCAGCGGACACCTTCAGTTTACATGTACGTTCTAAGTTAAAATTACAATCAGAAAGGTCACGTCGTAGCGATGCAATATAATCAGAAATTGTCTCATTTTCTTTTTGGTAAGTGGATAAAAAATCGTGTTGAGCGACTAAAGAATTTCGGGTAAGTGCTAAATGTTGTTCGAGGACCTTTAATAATTCTTCATAACTGAGATCTGCCGGTGTTTTGGGAGCAACAAGAGCTGCCAGTGTGTTATAATTAGGTGCCCCGATAGAATTTAAGAGCATTTGAGCACATTTCCCTTTATTCGCACAAATTTCCTTCATTTTTAGATAATTTTCAAACCGCTGTTTGTAAAATTTGAAATTCTCTTCCTTATGATTGAAGTTTTCGAAAGGAGGAATGTTAGGTACATTTGTGACCGATGGTCGAAAGTCTTGGCTAGAACGACTTTGTTGAACTAATTATGTGAGAAAAACCTGTTGGTTTTGATTCATAGCGTCGATTAATAACTTTAATTGATCTGCGTCCATTTCGACTGATGTATAGAATAATAATAAAACAAATGGTATAATATGGATGATAATAAAGATTTGTAACTCACAGTAGTCCAACACGACTTCAAAGCTGGCATGTTTATACTGGATAGATCCTGAACCGTCACTGTTCAGTCTGGCTTATGTCACTTTGACTCACCTGTTTTTACCTCGTCGCCAATTGTTGGGTTTTCGATAAAGTACTTAAACAGTTACTGAATACACTTTTATTCAACATCATCACATTGCTTAACCTTCATTACTAACTATGCACAACAGGAGTAGGTTACAAGAGTGTTTACAAATCAGGGTTTACTCAAAATTGGTTAGCAAAGATTTTTAGAAAATAAAACACGTCAATGCCTCTTGAAATATGTATGATTTTCAAGAATAAAAAAAATAAATACATGCAGATACAGATACATCATTAAAATCATTTTCACAGTGGTTCTAAAAAAGCTTTAATTGTGTGTTGCACCACAGTTGACTTGATTTATTATTTATTTTTGACATAAAACTTCGAGCCTCCATAATAATAGTGTTATGTCTGTATAGATTTAAATTTCCCCATAATCATATTACATGGAGCTAATAATGATTAATGTAGCGTTCAATAATGGTCTGACGTAGCTTACTAATAGGTAAGAGGATCCCCCTTATCTGGGAGGAGGAAGGGAGGAGCGGAAATGCCACGGCTACTATGATGGGTGATCACTAAGTAACAATCGCCTGCTAAATCATGAAACATAATTATAACGGTATGATTACCTCCAACTTTGTAGTGCAAGACGATGCATGGCTCTTGTTCTGAACTGAGAACTGCTATTGTCAAAAAAACAAGCGAACACTGTAATAACAACAGTTATTACAAAATTTTCGGTTTTCTGTTTCCGGGCTGATGAAAGTCCAGCATTCCGCCTGTGGTTCATTAACCAAGCGTGGGAATCATATTTTTTTTTTTGGGTTTAATCATGAAAAAGCATCCAATCTTCTCAGAATGGAGTCACAAAGAAAATGTTTCATTACACGCGAGATTTTCTTATTCCCCAGAGAGGACTGAGTGAAGAATTGGAATTGTAAGTATATACTTTCACCGGTGAAGGGATTTGAGAGAAAACTCTGTTTTTAATTATACATATATATATAATTTTTATTTTATAAAATTATCTTTTTCGTACTTTAAGAAAAAAATAATATATTCTTGTAATCTTTACACTAGGAATAACATAAAGCCGTCCACCAAATTTCTAGAGCACGCAAATTTATAATAAAGCGTCCTCCAATAGGGACATCCGCACTCTGACAGTCGATAGCGGCCATATTGTTGAAGCTGCATCTGTCGAATTGGCTGTTCTTTATTCAGCCTACATATAATTTAAATCTTGTGAATGTCGTATAATAGTATTACGTCGTAAAGATTACAAAAAATACATAAAAGATTAAAAGTGGATAACATGCTGTTATAATTTTGCGTTTATTATTAATAATTATGAGATAAAGACAAAATATACTTACATAGCCGGAACTCGAACCCATTGGGAAGGTCGTCCACTGTTGCAGGACCCGACCATACCATGCCTCAGGCTAACAATTATTAATAATAGTCGGTATATCACAACTGACGATTTTGGAACAATTTATTGTAGGTTTTTCACTCCTTTTGAATATATGAATATTGTGCTATTTTCTATTGGCCGCCCTTCATTTTAGCGAAGGGATTTGAGAGAAAACTCTGTTTTTAATTATACATATATATATAATTTTTATTTTATAAAATTATCTTTTTCGTACTTTAAGAAAAAAATAATATATTCTTGTAATCTTTACACTAGGAATAACATAAAGCCGTCCACCAAATTGGTGGTAATGCAAAATGAATTCTAGACAGAGTTAGAAATTGTTCTGTGTCATCACACGGCGGGAAAGTCTAAGAATTGAAAGGTTGGAAGAAGAAAAGTGTGGTTAATTTTTGGATGGTAGGAATTTGAGTATTGACCAAATGCTTGCTTGACCTTACTTATCCACTACCTTTATACAATAAAGAAAAATAGTTACATCAAGCATCAAAATATAAATGTTTACTTTATACTATATATGCCCTGAGCCGCAAACTCCTGGAATTCCCTCTCTACTTCCATTCGTGATGCTCCTTCACTTTCTACTTTCAAAGTCTGTCTCATTTATTACCCCTTTACTAAGTTCTGACAGACGATAGTTAGTAAGCATATTTTATATATAAGGCTATTTTTTCGTATAATTATTATATTTATTTTTTAATCTATTAAATGTTTTTTCTTACTGAGCTCTGATGAAATTATGTAGTATCTATATAATGTGTATATGAGCATGTATGAAGTTTAGTGATTTTGGGTATAGATATGTATGTAAAGAAAGTATACTTTCTTTAATTTGAATTTGCCGCGCTGCTTCTACTTTGCGCGCCATTTTACTGATCAGCACTAGATGGAGCTATCATAAATATTCTAAAAAATGAGACGATAGAGAAAGGTTATGTCGGGTCGTCACGAGGGGTGGTGCCTAGTTACCCTAGCGTACTCTGTCTGCAAGGGAGAGGCCTCTCCCAAGGAGCTGCTAGTTTTAGCGAGGCGAAGGCAGAGAATCCCACTAGGAGAGTGTGGGGTCTGACAAGGCCGGACTAAAACATAGCGAGGTTAGGAAGAGTCTAAGAGAGAGGTCTAAGGTTTTCATAAATGAGAAGGCCAAGTTTTGAGACATCAGTGCAGCCGCAAGTTCACCAGTTAGAGAGCCGTCGTGAGAATGATTTACAGACCAAAACCCGGGTCTATTTATACTTGTCGTCCCTCGTTAGTACCCAATTATGTGAGGTTTTATTGTGCCCAATGATAGCCCTTTGTTCTCGTAGTGACTCAGGCCTTGTCCGGGTCGTTTACTACCTGCTCTGGGTAGAGGGTGAGGGTTTCCAGCCTCTAACTAGTTTATTAGCAGCTGCGTCTTTTATTGTTAACAACATTTGCAATGACTTATGGTTTGGTAATGTTATTTACATTTGTTTAAATTAATTTGCAATATATATACAATAGAGTTTAGGGTTATTTATCTTATGTAGTTAGCGGTCGCTACAAGTTACATTAAGTAATTAAAGTTATAATTAGAGTGTGAATAGAGAAGTGATTACTATAATTGTTGTTTCTTTGTTTACCGGTAAGATTATTAGTGCGAATAACTTTTATAATATAAAATTTAGTGAATGAAATTGCTTTCTTTGTTTACAGAGAAACTGATTTCAGTTTATTCACCCCACCTTCAATAATTGTCTTACATGTATAAGATGTGAATAAAAAAAAACAAATAGGATGATTTAATTTCTTACCAAGTTTAGATACTATATTACTTTTAAACCATTTTTATTTATAATTGTTTAAAATATTTTAAATATTAGTTTTTTTTTGTTTTTTTTTCTATAGCTCTCAAACTTATAAACAATAGGATGTGGGAAAAATAAAAGGAAAATTATTTTGGATTGATGGGTGTCTTTTACTAAGGGGAGCCCCATTTCAAGGATGTATGAGAAGGGTATGGGATGCCTAAAGGAGGCGGGTGGGTTCGGGAAGGTAGTGAGAGTCTACCTATGCTATTACTCTTCTTTAAATATCAGAACAAGCATAATATAATATAATATGTTCATTATACAGAGGTGGTCTGAAAAGTTTCCGACCTCAACATGAAGATGATAATAAAATAAATAAAAGGTAGTAAATAAAAGCTTTGTTAGGTCGGAAACTTTTCAGACCGTACATAATTCTACGAGGACTTAGTCCCGGAATAAAAAGGTTTTTTTTTGGGTTTTTTTAAATTTCAAAACGCTTTTATTCAAAAACATTTTTACAATTTCTGATCATAATTCAATGAACAATATTTAAAATGTTCTCCTCGTGCGGCATGCGCGGATGCATTGAAAGGAGGTAATATTTACAAAAATAATTTGCTATTTGAAGTTAAACTCAGAATGTGTAAAGGGCTAGGTGATGGGGCTCACCTTCAGATAATAAGATAAGTGATAAGTAATAAGATAAATAAAGTTATTGATTCATTCAATTGTATGTATGAATACATTGAGGTATCGGGAATGTAACTATTGCTAAATATATTATTGTGGAAGCTCCCTGGAGTGGTCTGTGCCGAACTAAGGCTGAGTGGGTTTCCTTGTTGCCATTAGGTTCAGAGCGTACATCGTCCCTCTGGAGTGATCCCTTGACTGGATAATTCTCCAGGAGTTAACTCCTAACCATGATGTACTCGGTCGGTAGTGTTGCGGCGACATCGAAACCGCTCTTGATACCTCTATAGTGCCAGGTTACTTGATAACCTTAAACAAGTTCGCGTATAACTTAGTCATAGAAGTTCCTAAGTCTGGATTTATAGGAAATGGTGGTGTATAATTAGTATTGCTTATTCTGTGTTAATGTAACCTTAAGGAATGTCACTTTGTGACATGTTTCTGACATTAAATTACCGGATTTATTAATAAAATCTTATTGACATTCAGAATTATTTAAATTTTATCTATTAATCTGTTATCTGAATTCAAAATAAAATAATTATACGATTTTGTGTGGTGGTGTTCTTTTATATTTCATTAAGTTAATTAATCGTTTCCTTTAAGATTAAAAATTAATGTTACATGAAATATTGAATAGGCTGCCAAATAAAATATTTTTACGTCCTATTTTAGGGGTATATTAATATTTAAAATAGTACCTTCAGGCCCCAGATTCAATTTCACATCGCATATAACCACATACGTGCGCAATAAGAAAATCAGCTATAACTGATCTTTTCCCATTTATCAATAGAAATTATAAGTTTAATAGCCAACAATTTGTTTGTTAAGTAAAAACTATCTGGCGCAGTTACCAAAACCATTTGAAGCTTGGTCGTACCAATGTCAACAAACTTCATATAGTCCAAAATAACTTTCTAAAACTAACCTTTGAACCAATCTATACTGTAGTAGCTAAGTTTTAAAAGCCTATAAATGTAAATAAAGCGAGGATACATTACTTGAAAGTATTGCTAACGTAGATAAATTACCCAAACATAACTTAGAATATAATATGTTATAAAGTTTTTATTTGTGTCGTTTTTTTCTAAATTAAAAAGTTATATGAAATGGACGCTTTATTCACAATCAGGCGTGATAATGTAAACTAGACGCTTGTGATCATTTTTAATAAATGTGAAGATTGGAACAATCATTACAATGAATTCCTTAACATTAGCATTACAAAACACTGGAGTTGTCTCGTGTGCATAATCTGATAACTTACGGACCTTCTTATATATTGCTAGAAGACTCTTAATTTCCCTGGAGTAGGCTGAAAAATATTCATCCCGTATCTTGTCAGCTGTACGCAGGCGTGAGACAGGGGAGGCCGTGAAGTTTACTTAAATATATTGCTGGAACAATGGCTCAGTTATAAAGTATTCCGGAAAGGTAGACACTAGGCAGAACTCTCCTGAGTACACTGCAGCTCTTCTGTCTCGAGTGCAGCTGTATGCAGTCGCTGATTTAGTCCACTTTATATTCTCGCCGCTTCATTCTGTCTAATGCAGACTTGGAAAACCGACTGCAACAAATAATACTTGTTACTGGTAACATATACGCAATTGATTTGCAACCAAGACATGACTTCCCGTGTTTTATCAAAGAACAGCCATAATTCAGTAATAACTTCAGTGTAAAAATTAGTTAGAGTTTGGCAAAACTGTCTTCTAAGTTTTAGAGTTTGTTTTTGTCTAGTAATAAATATTTCTCTAGTTAGTAAAATCTTGGTTGTATTCCCCACAGCCTCCTTTTATCCTGTAATTTTTCAATTCATTTTTTTTTTTTTCAAAACCATTAATCCTCATCTTTTCATCAGTGTGTCTGTTTGTTGTGGTTGACCAAAGCTAGGGACAACTTTGATAATATACCTCTTTTTTTGTAAGAGCGTATTTTTAGGGTATAGGTTTATTTTATCGGTACCAGATACCCTTTTGTGCGTTTCCTATTCTTATTGACCTTACTAAGCTAGATACATGCAGTTTCACAAGAATGTCCCATTCTATACGAGGAAGGCATGACAAATATAGGGGAACACAAGTAAGTTTAATTAATCAATTTTAGTATGTTTTAGCATACGAAATTTTTTGCATGCAAATATTGTGTGTATTACTGTTTGGTTAATTCATCATTTTATACCTTTTTCTTATTTTGTATTAAAACAATTCTTGGTTGATCTTCTATAATTTACCCTTTACTTTTTGGTTTATTTTCTCTCCATATTGTATTTTTTTTTTTTTGACAGAGTTGGATTTATTTATTTGTCCTTTGTTATTTTTTTTGTTATTAATTATTTCGCAAGCTGCGTTCTATGAGGATGTATACTACGAGGTTTGCTAAAAAAGTAAAATGAATTTTATAGTCACCGTTTTTTTTTTCTTGATTTCAATGACGTAGTGCATCATGAGTTCCTGTCAGAAGGTCTTATGGCCAATAAAGTATATTACTTGGAAGTAATGCGCCGTTTACGTGAAGCAATCTGACGAAAACGACGGAATAGTGGCAAAACAATTCGTGGAAATTGTACCACCATAACGCTCCCGCTCACACCTCACTGTTTCTTCGTAATTGTTTAGCAAAAAACAACACTGTTGTGTTACCTCAGCCACCGTATTCGCCGGACATGGCTCCCTGCGAGTTCTTTTTGTCCCCGAAGTTGATAAAAACCTTGAAAGGACGACATTTTGACACCATTGATGAGATGAAAGAAGAATCGCTGAAGGAGCTAAGAGCCATATCGATAAGTTAGTTTGAAAAGTGCTTCAAAGATTAAAAAAGCGCTGGCACAAGTGTATTATATCTAAGGGGGATTCCTTTGATGGTTATAAAATTGCTATCGATGAATAAATAAATAAAAGTTAAGATGAACAAAAATTCTCGGGACTTTTTCATCAAAACCTCGTATATTACACGAATCTTTTGCACCAGAGATGCTAGAAATAAAAGCAACTTTATGAAAAATAGGGAAGGGTCGATTATTAAACAATAACTTTTAATTAAAGACTGAATATTTTCCTATCATATTAATTAGAAGGGTATTCAAATTAAATATTTTGATTTTTTAAGTGATAATTTTTGGGACTTGAGGGATTAAGGATTATGAATAAGAATTATGTCATTAAAATCATTTTCGGAGTTTTTTTCACAATTGAAGGGTTTGCTGCAAAAAGGAGGTAGCTCCATCCCATAGCTGTTGGGAGTTAGAAACACTTTCTTGTGTCAAAAAAAAAACCTCTTTTATTTGGCACAAAAAGGATGCAGCTCCAATCGTAATATGTAAACACCATAATTGAAAGTAAGCAACAACAATATTTTTACATAACTTAAAATTTGAATTTTTTAAACGTTTTGTTTGGTTTCCCAACAAATGGAAAAATTGGAGCTACCTCCTTCAATTGGTTTGCAGCAAACCCTTCAATTGTCATTAAGTAAGGAGCTCCTAATAGGTGAGTAGGCCATGCCCGCAAGACCGAACGCTCGTGTGGGTACCGACGCGTTCAGCCCCGTGCTTTCTCAACAAAATACTCAGAAATGAAAGGAAATGAACATGCGAATGTTTAAGGGCAGGTGATTTTTTTTTCGGCTTCGATCCCTTAGCAAAATCGATGTTCTTTCTTCACTAGTTGAGAAGTACTGAAACGTGAAGATAACGCTGCTCACGGCACTGAGATGAAAAGTGACCGTCCACTTTGGTGGGTTGCCATCGTTGTTTTTGCCCCATGGTCTGTGTTGATTAATCATATCCCTTAGTCAAATGAGATTCAACAGCGGACAGGAGTCGGAGTTGAGAACTGCAGTAGTAAGAGGAGATGTAATGGAGAACCCCCTCACCACTGTAATATTTCAGACCTCCCCCTCAGTCCGTGCCATTTTTTCTCTTTCCATTTCCTATTTTGTACTTTTTTTTGGAAGGGGGGTAGAGGAGGGGGTCTTCATTTCGGCCGCTTGGGTGGGAAGTGTTTCCGACCTCAATTTGCACAGCCGCTCTATCGATGATGTAATATCTTGAGGGGTGGAGTGCGATTTACCAGAACATTTGTTAGCCATGTCAATTACATGCGTTCCTTGAGACAGCGGTTGAAATATCCTTTTTCAATATGTATATAGCTGACTCTGATAAAATAACTTTATTCTAAAATAGAATATTATGGTTTTTTTTTCAGCGAGTGATAGTTTAACATTTGTATTATTTGTGTTGAACAAAGAGATATTTCTTCTGCTTAAATTAAATGATGATGCGAGCAGTGGATGCCAGTATTATTAACACCACAGCCAAAATATGTGAAACGAAATACGTTTCATTTAATTTATTAACTATTAGCGAACCCTGTGAATTGTTCATACCTCGCATTTGCATACCTCCCATGAGCAACTATTCATTTTCAAGGGTTTTTAAAAGCATTTTTTCAAGTCTAGGAGCTACTTTATTTTTCACCCCTTATGGTGATTAGGCGTTTTCTGTATGATTTAGGTACTTAAAATTTTGTATACAATTTTTATTAAATACTGAAATATGAAAGTAAAACAACTATTGTCACAATGAGACTTATGGTTAATTGCGGATGCGACAAATAGAGAAATTATTTTCCAAAAACTTTAAATAGCTTATTTAAAAACAGCTAAAGATCTTTTCTATTAAATGAAATTGAACGTTCAAAAAATGCTTTGTGTTTACAACTTAATTTACAACCAATTGAAAAACTAACTGAGCATCTTGCGCTGATGAAATGGAGGAATATTCTCATTAAAAATGGAATAAAGCATTCTGTCTTTATCAGGTAATTTTGTAGTCCTCTTTTAAATATTTTAAATAAATCGAGGTGTAATCCAAATGATCTTCCTCGGGCAAATGAAGGAAATAGTTTTGGGCGAAAAGAGCCGCTACCATTGACGCTCTGTGAAACTCGGCTGCATCAACGGATTGGTCTCTATAGAAATGCTACTACACGGAAGTAACATCTATTATTTCTCTAGCCATGAACTTATAACCTTATGCTCTCCAAATTACGAAGTACTTTCAACAATATAAGTTGATTCTTTTAGTTTAAAAAAAAAAATTAAGTTATATGAGTTCAAAACTACGGACACGGGCTATTGGTTTCACCTTCCATGAATGCAAGGATATAAACTATCCAGTCAACATTGTTTGACTCATCAAAAACCCGCCATGGTACGAATTAAACAGAACATTTCCAATGCTTAGAAATATACTGAAAAAAATGGGGGGGGGGGCGAAAACTGCTGAAGTTCTGCTTGTCTACAACCGCCATGAATCTCGGTACAAGATAGACGCGACAGTTTCTATAAGAAAAAATTCACTTAAGGTAGAATGATATGTGTAAATATTCTTGCATAAATAAATACATGAACCCAAACATAATTCTCAGAATATGAAGATAGCTGAAGCCACTAAACAGTTTTTTACTTCGAGTTATTTATCTAATTGTTCTTCATTATTTGGGTTTATAACTTGACTCAAATTTATATTTAATGACTACAGATAAATTAGATTCATTCTCTTTGAAAATGTATTAAGTTGTTAACGACTATATAAAACCGGCCGTTTATGATCCTGGTAGAGTTAGTAATGACATTTTCCACGACCCTGTCTTTCTTTATGACTTTCCCCGCCCTCATAAAAATATACCTTTTACAAAAAATAACTATCAATTTTTATTATAGGATTTAGTAGTAGGTAACGACCTGTTTTTATTGAACCACCAATTACAACATAATATTATGCTATTCCAATTTACCCTATAATATATAAAAAACAAAGTTTATGTTTTGTTGAAATTTTTTTATAAAAATATTTGACTAACTATTGTTTTATTTATATTAAAAAATTAATTTGTTCATTATACAAAAAAATATAGTTCTGCTATACCTTTAACATGTATAGTTAAAGGTGTTATTATGACTTGTGCAACCATGCTTGACCTCTTGCATCAGCTGCCAATTAGTCTGGTTATTTAAAACTCTTCGTCCAATAGTCTTACTCAGCACACAGATTCCTCCACTCTCACAAGATGCCCTGATGACCTCAGTGTTCTAAGTTTTATACTTCATACGATATCAGTTTCAGCAAGAAATGTCATAAACTTTCCTTCCCCTTAGTAGCATAGTACCAAAAAACGTCATCGGTAAGGCCCAGTTCTGAGAGCCACATGTCAAGACAGTTATTATAAGGATTTTGTATAATCCGAGTTCAGTTTGTCTTGCGAGGAGTCTACTTCTTTAATGCATTAGTAAGCTAAAATAGCAGCAAACCTTAGCTTTATATTTGTCGCCTTGGGTTGACCTGATCTCAAAGATAAATAAACTGAGATACGTTCCCAAAGGTGCAGGAGCGCCAAGGCAAAGTTTGGCCTGTGATCCTCCACCGCTCCAGTTTACATATAATTCGTTCTGCTTTTCAGATTATGTGGCCCGTTGACCAAGCTTCTCTTTGTAGATCCAGAAAAGTTCTTTTGAGTTCCCGGAATGATTGGACTATGATGTCTAGATTGTTCGCGTGGCTAAGCGCTCTTAGATTACTCCGCGTTGCCAGCCACTCAAATATTTTACATTTTCTCTAGATGTCTGAGTATACTATAGCTTTTTAAAAGGCCTTATTAAAAAGTACTTCGACCAGGCCATAGTATGTTGTCAATATTAAATACAGGAGAGGAGTCTGACTGAATTTACACCTCACGGCGTGCGTGCTTCATGGTCATCTTAAACAAGTTATTCAACTTTACAAGGATTCCGAACTCTTCCGATGCCTCATAAAGCCGAGTCATAAAGCCGATGCCTGCATTATATCGAGTAATGATATTTATTATTGATATTATTGTATCGAAGACTTCTCTTTTGAATGCGAGGGAGGTGTTAACCATGTGGATTTGGGAGGTCTCAGGGCTGTTTGTAAATATTGTATCAATGAGCGAGTAAATGAATATTGTAAATATGCTATGAATGAGAACATTTATCACAAATATTTATTGCTCAATAAGGCAGGTTGTAATTTTATCACAATAAAGAAGTTCATATATATATATATATATATATATATATATATATATATATATATATATATGCTAGTATATAATTATATTTCTATAGCTAAAGGAAAAAATGATCTGACCTAGTAGTTTGTAGGCTGTCTCTTCTCATAACAGCCTTCATCATTGCAATAAGGAAATGTTCGATATTCCAGGAATGACCTCTTCATTGTAACAGGCACACTATTAAGTACTGTTTGTAGTGCTCTATGTGTTCGCTGTGCCTGGCGAAAAAAAACATATCAAGAGCACTTGAACAATGAGCGAGTGAATGAAAATTGTAATTACTTATTGCCAAATAAGGCAGATTGTAATTTTATCATAATAACGTTTGTCGGGTCGTAACTAGGGGGCTCAGTATACCTGGGTATCCCCCAAGTGGCGAGGAGACGCCCGCCGCGGGCTAGGATTGCTACAACCTCTTCGCCGTCAGGCGAGCGCCCAGAAAGAGATAGAGCGGGTGGACCTATGGTCTTTCACCCTGGCCGCCGGCCTAGTCGGCAGGCTGCCTGATTCGCTTTGATCTGACTCCATAAGATCTTTAGAAGGTGTGTGTGCCCCGACAAAGCACTGTGTTCAGGAGAAGAGGTACAGGGTAGGTTAGGCAAGTAGAGGTCTCTTCCAAGGAGGCGCTAGTTTTAGCGAGACGAAGGCAGGTATTCCCACTAGGATGGTGTGGGTCTGCCAAACGCCGGACTACAACATAGCAGGTTAGGAAAGAGAGATGCAGAGGTAGTTGAATGAGAAGCCCATGGTTTTGAGTAGAGCCGCAGGCGCCATTGCAGAGAGAGAGAGAGAAGTGTTCAAGGTTCCGGTTGCTTGATTTTTTTTTTTTTTTTTTTTTTTTATTTCAAAACCTCAACAAAACAATACAATGTACAAAAAGAAAAATAACAAAATATTTGGATTACATATTTCTCCTCTTACTGCATTTACATGCATTTGGCGGAGTGCCTAAATATAATAAATACCGGTTGCTTGATGTCTCGTCTCTGACTCAGGAGCTTCGGCTTATATAGGCCAGCCAGTAGGGTGGGGATAACTCCCCACCTACCACTGACTCCCCCACTACTTATCCCCCACTCTCCGACTGGCGTCATAAGCTTAATTTATTAAACATATGGAAAAAATTATAGATATGATATAATCTGATCGAGAAGAGAGTGACTTATAATTATTTGTAATTAAGAGGTGGCCACAACAACGTTTATGAAATATAGATATTATTTAAAAAAGTGATGTGGCTAATTGTTAATGATGTTTATGCTCCTTGAAGATGATCTAGTTCGAAACGCTGAGAAATAATATCTTCTTAACTTCTTCACTGTTTGACAGGAAGCATCGCCATGAATAAACGAGTGCAAAAAGACGTTTATAGATTTGAACTAGTGCTGATGAGTTTCTGAGTTAGTGAAATAGAAATTTCTTGCAATGGTCGCTGTGCCATAAAGCTAAGCTTCTCGCCGATAGCACACTGGCAGGAAAGTCGGCGTGTGATGAGAAATGACTCTCCTTGTAGCCGACATTCACTGAGCCCATACTGACACCCGATAGGCACAGGCTATAGGCAGCTAATGACCGAACTCTAATTGAACGAGAGCAATGTGTGTGTGTGTGCGGTCGACGGAGATGATCGATGAATCTGTCGTCGCTCAACAGCTTCCTTCCCTTCTCTATGGCCAAGGGAATTTGGGATTTTGAGACCCTTTTATATTTTATTATTTAGGGCTAAGGCACTTCCTATGAATATCAAGAAGTTGATTTATAACTCCTCCTTTCAAAGCCTGCTATTATATAGAGCGTATACTAGGTTATCGAATAGTGAAATGACGAAGAATTCACTCATTTTCTGCGCAAGTAAACCACAAGTTATTATAAAACACATTCTATCACTATTTACTAATAAATTACCGTTAAAAGTTCAGACGATGGCTTATATCATCTTAGTATATATAGGGTGTCCCAGAAGAATTAACGCAAGATTTGATTTAAATAGAAACAGTTTTTAATATTTTTGTTGTTATTTTTTTATTGAATTATAAAGTAAATAGGATAGGGTTATTTATGGAATAACACATTGGGCAAATGTCCACGACTTTGCTGGTACATACGCACTATTTTGTCTAAATTTTCCATGACCATTTGGCATAAATGTGGTTGAATTTCCTCTTTTAATGCACGGGTGGATGTGGTCTTGTTGAAATACACCTTTGACTTCAAATAACCCCATAAAAAGAAATCTAAAGGTGTTTAATCACACAATCTAGGGGGCCAATTCTGATCACCGAAAAGAGAGAGTACACGACCTGGAAATGTCTCGTGCAGTATTTGAATGGGCTGTATGGCATGTGGCCCATTTTGTTGAAACCACTTATTGGCCATATCAATATCATCCAATTTCGGCACAAAGAACTGTGTTATTATGCTGCGGTATCGAGCACCAGTAACAGTCACTGCTTGACCAGCCTCATTTGACACTCTCACCACTGCTTCGATATTGACATTTGAACGGCTTGTTTTTGGACGACCAGTGTGTTTAGTGTCTCCAACAGATCCAGTATCTCTACATGTTAAATGTTTCAATTAATCTCTTCACAGTTGATGAAGTCAAAACACTATTCCGACCATATTTTGTATGAAAGTTTTGAACTGCGGCCGCAAAACTTTTATTATTTTTGAGATCATGTTCAACAATAAAGACACGCTGTTCTATCGTGTAACGCTCCATTTTTACTAACCCTAAACTGTCAGCTGTCAAATTCGTTTTTTTTACGGTTGCCACCAGCACTTTACTGCACAAATGGTGGCATATTCAAATCTTGCGTTAATTCTGGGACACCCACTGTTTCCATGGATTTTACAAAATATTTATGTATTTGTTTGAAGGACATGACAACCACTAGGGCCATTGATGTCCTGATTATATGAAGTATGCTTATTTAAAGATTTATTACTAACTTCGACACTGTGCCGTTTAGCCATGACCGATGTCAGTTGGAAGTCTATCCTGTGTCGTTGGCGTTCAAGACATCCGATGAAGATGTGGACAACAGCAGGCCTCAGTCTTTGTCTAATTGTCTAATTTTATGTATTATTTATATCACTATAACTTTTTTTTTTTTATTTATTATGAATTCTTCAATTTACGACCTTTTGTTTCCTGCTCTTTCACATCTGTCCACAATTGAGAATAAGCCAATCTCCCGAGGAAACACTCCTTTAACACCTCATTACACGGCTTTACAACTATAGGTTACGCCACAAGGCGCCTCCCTCCTGAACTGTTTACATGTCACTCGTGAAATCTATTTACGTTCCCTTTTAAATGTGCTATTTTCTTATAAATTGTACCTTAGACGAGTTTTTTGTTTCGTCATTGGACCAACATGTAATAACAGGCTCCTCATCACTCCTGATGCAATAATTAAAACATAAGCTCCTTTTGAAAATTATTGAACCATTTAAAGTATTAAAAATTTAACTGTCCTTAGCTGCGATTACTGTCGTCTATAGATGGTAGTGAATTTGTTATTATTCTTAGAAATTTATTCTGTATTATCTGCAGCAATTCTGTATTTATAGAACTATTTTAGTAATTATTGTTTAAAAATAATTGGTTTAAAATAAAATATTTTAAGAGCAGTCATGTGTTGCAACCTTCAATGAGCATACATATTTGAAATATATTCCCATTTATATTTGATGGAGATCTCCAATCAAGGCTTTTAGTAGAACTGACTGCGAGTAATCAATTTTTCACCGGCGGTAATGGATAAAGTGCGTTGAAGTAATTAATTTATCCCCTTTGTACATACATTACTCCCTGATGGTGTTAGAGGCCACAGACTGATTCCATGTTATTTACAGCGGTGACTGTCTGCGGTTGGGCTAGTTTCTATGAAGGCGTGATTTGTCATTTATGCAATGCTGTTTAATGGTTTATGCCTCAACTTGATTTAGCTTATGCCCGCCAACTCTCTATATTCTCTACTTAGGCCAGTTTGTCTTAAGCCTCATTTGGAATTATTTATTAGATCGATCCTAGACTGTATCCCGTATGTAACCCTCGAAAACTTCATTACATAATTACATTGCCTTAATTATTGCAATTAGAGATTGTAATTATTTGAATACTTCCCATGAAAGGGTGCAATGAAAAAATGTTTGTTAGTACCGGTTGGGTATATATTACTAAGAAAAATCGTCACAAATAAGACGGTCTGAATGTTTTTTTCTCGATTATATTCATCCTTTGATGCTACGGTGTTTTACATTTTTACAATAAATACAGTGCAATATTGTATATAGAAAGATAGATAGATTAACATCTTTATTTGTAGAATTAACAAAAAAACAAACAAAAAAATTCTAGCAATATCTAAAATTAAACATTTTATTTTTATTTCAATTTTACATGAAACACGCAAAATCTTTAGAGCACTAACTTCCATAAAAAATAAATCCTTCAAATTAAAAAGAAACATTTTTTCAATTGCAATTATATGCAATTATGATGTATGAAAATAAAACCATAAAAACACATTAAACAAAAATAAAAGAGCAGTATTTGTCAACATACTCATAAATAAGACTAGTATGTTATCTTAGTGTTTTGTCGCATCAACAACTGTTCCGCAAGAATTAATGGAACACAAAACAATAATATTTATCGTGTAAACACACAAAATTTAAACTCGTCAGAGATTGTTTTATTTTCCTTGATCCCTTCATTAGCTCTTCAAAACTTAAAGTAACCACTTTAACTTACCCAAATTGCATCATAGACATCATCACAAGTATTTGTTAAAGAGATCAAAATCCTTCTGTTCTATGTGAGATGTTGTTTTTTTCGTCTCTGCTCCTTTTAGACATTTTATTAGTTAACATTATGTATACTTTTTTTTTTTTTTTTTTTTTTTTTTTCATAAAATAAATCCCCTGATTATTTATATAATATAGGCCCTACCTTAAAATATTCAGACATTTATTTTGTATTGTTGGTTTGATAATCAAGTTATGTGTGTTGAACCTAGCCTGGTTAGATTGTAGAGATCTGTTAAATTATGAAAGCATAAATTCCCCGTAACTCGGTAATTAGGTTTTGATGGCGTATTCTGAACTACAATTTGTTTGTCCCAAAGAGGAAAAATCTCTGAATACGTCCCTCACTCTGACCGATCAATCGATTAAATCATTAATCCCCAAACTCTTGAGTCGAGTAGGATCGAGTGACGATGAGACTGTCCTTGCTGAAGACACAAAGAGCAGTCGTGGCATAAGTATGCTGGAGTGGAGTGGTATATCTGGGACTATTGTAGTCTGTCTGCCAACTTCAAGCCGCAACTTTAAGCCGCGACTTGAGAAGTTGCAGTTTTTAAGGTGTATTGTTCGCTGTCCGGAAGCTTTCAACTCTTCAATCTGAGAGCTACTCCAAAAGTCACTCATATCAGAGCAGTTCTTCACTTTGTTTTTCCTATTTAAAGTTTTTGCATTTTAAACTATTTTTCTGATAACATAAAACTTAGATTATGTCACCACAAAGAAGCTTTTAATATAATTTTGTTGAATGTTATTTTTTGGGGAATTTTCTATCTGCAGGTTCTAGTTCGAAGAAAGGTCACCTGTTAGTGGTTTTCGTAAATGGCTTCTGATGGTTGTTTGGCCAAGTCATCTCAAGGCTCGTCTTGAGATTTGTTTTCTTGCCCCACAGGCTGCGATCATTTTATGTCTGGAAGATGTGTAGGATTATTTTATGAGTGTGAGGATGTGTTATGAAATGAAGACTCTTCAGAGGCTTCAATTAGATATATAGACATCTCGTGTTCGAGGCGCCCCCTACGATCGTCTATCGCCAATTAACAATTTCACACAAAGTCGAATAGCCGCAACTCACCTGTTCCTTCTTTTCTTGTTACGTATAGGCCTGTGCAGTCATAATAAGTATAAGTCATTTCTTAAATTTTAGCTCGAGCACATATATATAGACGCTCTTCTCTTATTAATGTTTGAATTAAATATTCATCATAGTCCGAATGCCCTTTAATCCTTGTAAGCTCATGGCGCGTACATATCATAAATGCTACCGATCATTGGATTCAGTGGTCATAGAATGGCGTAGCTAATATAGTCATAACACACGATGAGAAAAAATCTCGAAAACTATATAATTTGCTCCTCCTCCAAGGAAGACAAATGTTCTCGTTTTAAACGGAGCTATAAACCTCAGAGGTGTTCTCCATTTACCTCTCAGCAAACGGAATTTCAAGAGATATTTGAGAGCCTGGTGACGCCTGTCTCTTTAGAGTGAGAGAGCGGTTGACATGTGGCCTCGCAGGTATTAATACCTTTTTGTCTTACCGTCTCTTCATTTTATTCTCTGTCGGTGTCCCATTTTCAACGTTTGGATCTGTTTAATCATTAGTTATTAGAATTAATGTTTGATTATTTTTGGTTACATATTCACCAGCACCTATCCTACATGGTAATAAGAGCTTGGCCCACCAACAACAAGCCTCTAAGGGGCAACCATCAATGCTATCCGACTACCTAAGACTGCACTACATGCCTAGAGAAGCTCTAGGCCCAGCCACCAGTGGACTCTCACCACGGTACCGCAACAACCAACTTCTACCGAGGCTTCCCACGCTCCTTAATTCCCTCACACCACCTTCAAGCAGATACTCCTAGTACAAGGATCCGTTCAACCCAAATATTATTTATTTTTCCCTCATCCCTAATCTTCTAACTAGAGAGCTTAGAAAAAAAATCGATGATTTTAGACTTTTGTGCTGAGCGTGTTTGGACAAATAGAATTCATACTGGGATGATGAAACATTAGTGAAAAATCATTAGCAGTTCAATTAGATCTTTGTAACAGCAGTACCACGGGATGAATAGGCACAATTGCCTGTATACATAATTGGTAGTTACCGAAGACGTGCACCAACAGCTGACACTGTATGCAAAATCAGGTTTGCAAAATCGACCTTTGTACTGTCACAAGTCAGTCAGTTCTTACTGCCACGTCCAACTGTGCGGATGTTATTAGTTTTGTGTTAGTTTGTTCGTTAAATTAGTTCAGTAAATTACCGATAATTTACTCTCTGTTAATAAATAATTGTTTCAGTGCCGTATATCAAATATATTAGCGATTACCAACACTACTTACTAACTACTAACCAACTAAAATCGGTTTCTGATCTACTTGGTTGTGTATGTGAAAACCAGTGTTTGAAATCTACAGAAAATATCGAAAAGTAAGTACACAAACTCTAAAACTGCACGATCATGTTATATAACGGAATGTTGTGAAGAGAAGGGGGTCTTAAAAATAATATCTCATAATTGGAAACTAATTATATCACTTGTACGTATTTACCATTTAACTGAAAATAATACAGGTTGTCAGACATTGGCCACTTAATAACCCACATATCCGAGTTTGGCGAAGGAATAGACAAACAGATAGTCTCCACGTTTGGACAGGTTTGCCAAGCTGAACTTTGTACGGTCAGCCGACCGTAGGGCAATCGTCCTTACTGCTAGGTCAAATGGTACAGCTTTCCGGTACTTTTATAAGCGTTTGTTTGGTAAATTTCATGAACTATTCGCATTTTGCTTTAACTGGACTTGTGTCCACTTGTGGAATTGTGTTCCCTCTTGAGTTGAAAACATTTCATCAAAACAATGTGCTCTGCTTTCTATGATTATATATGAGTTAATTAATAATTTTAATCCAAAATAATGTATTGAATGGGAGCTTTGTACTCGGATAAGAGGAAAAGGTTTTCAGTGCAAACGTTTATTCTCCGCTGGCTTTGATCCCTGGTTAATTGTTTTGCAGAGGTATTTTTATATGCTCTGCATATTTTTTTTGTATTGTATTTCCTTGAAATTGAATGGAATTATTTTTTCGATTTCCTGAGTATTTAAACATTAAAGGATTGATCATTGGTATTAGTATTTATTATTTTTTTTGTTTTTTTATTCAAAGCTCTCAATATTTGAAAAGAGGAATGTGGGAAAAATAACATGAAATAACAATCAATGTTTTTTTTTTTCCTTAGCTCTCTAATTATAAGATTAAGGATGAGGGAAAAATAAAGGGATATTTGGGTCCCTTGTACTAGGAGTACCTGCTTGAAGGTGGTGTGATTTATTAGTAATCGACGGGTATACCTTATAAGTGGTATTTTCATATTCAGTTTGGCGAGAGATTGGCTTGCGCCTGGGTCTGGGCCCACGTGCCCGCTGAGAATTTCTAATTAACAGTGGCATTAATTTCAGAGCTCTCGACATTTCCGACAGAAGGAACACATTAGCGGTATCAGCCTTTCCAGCCCGTGGTCAGAGGATTTGCTGCGCATTAACTTTCCATCTCTTACTGTATCTAGCCATCTCAACTTATGTGTTTGTACTGGTCTGTTTGTTGTTTTTGATTCGAAATTATGTTTTTTCCTAGACGGCTGAAGACGATAACTTTAATGATTAAAGATGATAAAGCGTTACATTTTGAGGAAATTAAAAGATATTCCAGAAAATACAGTTCTTGGAGGTGGTACCAAATCACACATTACTTGGTAGAAGGCTAAGCGTTGCAGACTTCGAGATAGGCTTAGCTATGAAGCAGGTATGGGGGGGGGGTAAGTCTCGTTTATTCGTATATTTAGGATAGGGAGGGGTCTTTTTGATCAAAAATGATCCAGTCGACCGAAAATATTAAAGGTATATTCCAAATCTAAACTCAGTGATAGCAAACGTATGTTGATTAAAATACAGTTACAGTGATAAAAAAAAAAATACCACACTATCAACTTTTGCCTTAAAAACTATATCAAATCAAGTAAATTAAAAGTTTTTAAATTTATTTTTTCTTGTCTTTTCTTTGTTTATATTTCGTAGTCATATCTAAATTGATTATGTAAATATATAAACAAGTTGGGGCTCAGTATGTCCTATGTGAAAAAATATCCTAAATCATGAGTACGGTTTATTCTTCTATTTTATGTAAATCCGCTAGTTTTCAATTGTTGATAGTTTTAGAATCACATTCGAGGTCTGTTTTATATTTGAAAAAAAAGAATGAATTTATCAGGAAAGTTATTTAGAATTGAAAAGTGAATAACGTAACAAAACCTCTGTAGGTGTCTGTTCTTCTGAAATATTTCTTCATGTTTATAGAGCACAAATAATGTATTCTCAAATAATTTGAATTCAAGATAGATGATAAATAGCCTACCTTATAAAATAATAATGGCTTATTTATAGTGTCAATAGTAGCTGCTAAAAGCTCCGGTCGACTTTCCACGATATCTTTCTTTCTTTTTTCAGACAGATATAATGTCAAAGATTAAAGGCAATGGTCATGCTGTTGAAGTTGCAAAATAATTCGCGATTGATGAAGGGTTTAGCTTGCATCAAAGTTACGTGTGATAGCACATGTGACGAGGAGTAGGAAGTACTTCGCTGGAATCACTTGTAGAGCTTCTTTTGTTGTGAAAAAAAACTATATTCTGCCTTATTGGGCAATAAGTAATTGTGATAAATGTTCTCATTCATACCATATTTACAATATTCATTCATACAGTATTACAACAGTATAAACAACCCACAGACCTCCCAAATCCACATGGTTGTCACCTCCCTCGCATGCGAAAGAGGAAGTGGAGTCTTGGAAAGTCCCCCCACGCTCCTCCGCCAGCCGTGTCACTGGATACGACCCAGTGGAGGCTGTCCAAAGTTCTTGTCTTTTTAGCTTCGTGTGTGGGTTCCATGTCAGTCTTTTGTCAAGATTGTAGAGCTTCTATGAACGCAAGTGTGACGTATTTGTCGTTAGCTCAGAGTCGAACATTTATTAATGTGCACAAAATACATAAAGGAATGACGGAGGAATAACGGCATGAAAACTGCAGTTCCATTTAGTCAATAAACCTAAGTTCTGAATGAAATCCTACACCTAAAATGTATCAAGGGCATCATTGATATATAAAGTATGGAGTCAATAATGAAATAAAAGCACCTTCTGCCTCTACACAGCTTTATTGATTTATACTCCAACGTTTTCGACGGTCATCTTCAAGGTTTCGAGCTGATGGTAACTATAGCACTTTTGTGATGTCACTTGATAGCCAAATCTCCAAACACTATAGTAGTTGTCAGCTCGAACCCTTGAGGACTTAGGGTGTAAATCAATAAAGCTGTGTAGAGACAGAAGGCGTTTCTATTTCGTAATATGCACATCTTGATATTTATTGATTATTGACAAAATCACCGTAATTTACGTGACGTTATATAAAAATTTTAAATAAAAATTGCTTAAGCTAAAGGTCCTTGGTTCTGCTACTTACTCTAAGTGCTATTAAAGATAATTTTCCCCTTCGATGATTGAACTAAATGAATAATTCATAAAGCAGAGCTCTCTTTCATCATTATTGATTTATTTTTATAATCACTACACTAGGCTTCAAAGCAACAGTTATAAAGTGATTAATTTTTTCGTTGAATAAATAATCGTGGTTTTGCTTAAGTCCGTCATATATTGCCTAATCGCTTCAATTAGACATCGAGATGATGCCATCGAAGGAAACCATTGCAGACCGGGTCTGAAGTGTACGAGTATGTTGGGTGTAGGACCTCTTAATGTTTGGCTAGTGCCGACAATCAGCTAAGTGGTTCTCTCTCGCTGGCCTTAGTTCATCAACGACTGCTCTTAGCTTAACCAGTGGTAATTCCTCTTTCTCTTCTCCCTTAGTCGTTTATATTCGGCCAGTCTCCATCTTTTACCGCTCCACCTCAGGGAACGATCCAGGTCTTCAATAGCTATTTACTAGGTCCCAATTTAACCATCTTTGAACATATTGAATACATCATTCATTTTCTTCTTATTAGCTTTTACAGGTAAATATATACTAAAATATTTTAAATATAGGGTAAAAAAAAAGTCCTAATGATAATATGACTGTATTTAGATTTGAGAATGAACGATTTGCCCTTTTTGAACATATCATTTCAGTGTATCTTTTTTGTAGTCTCCTATTTTGTTTATTGGAGGGTGTAAACATTTTTGAAAAAACAAAAATGATGTGTGTAGCAACCGCTAACTATATATGTAAATTACCCTACACTCGGGTTAGTAATGTATTATAATATAATGTAAATCTTGTAAGTTTCTTTGGAATAAATCAGGGTCGCGGCACGTGGTAGGAAGCAGGCAGACATACGGGCACCGACAGACGGCAATAAACCAAGAGAATTAGCCGCCTGACTGCCATATAACCTAGGGCAAGGACACTTACCCCTATTAGAATAGACCTTCAGTCCCTTCTAGGAGCCATATAAAACACACCCTTTTATCCCAACGGTCATATAAACTAAAAGGAAATGGTCACCTGTGTATCGTAAAACATACCCCTGGCAGACAGACCCAGCCTTCCACGAGGGAGGGGGTTACCATATTTATATCAGTAAATTTCGCCCTGAAGAGACACTCTGTTTCCTAGTCTCCTGAGCCACACTACTTGTAACTTGACACCAGGGGCACTTGGCCCCTGGTAGGCCCACTCTTCACTCTTTTCTAGTCTCTACATACCGATAGCCGCTATCACCCGTCGCGATACGCCTACTCAGCCTTCCGCTAATCTACTCTATGACGCACCTCTACGACGGCACTTTGCCACACAGCCTATAGCAGACCTCTGACGACTTGTACTTATTACGCTGCCGATCTCTCGCCCGAACTCTGAAAACTGGTCTTATTCTTTATGAACCTCTGAACCTCATCCTGAACACAGTGTCTTGTTGGGACACATTCCTATCAATAAATGGAGTCAGATATTAACGCCTACATGGAACATGGTCCATGTTATTAACTACAACAATCCGACAATTGTTGACCTCCGACAATTGTTCACCTTTTCCGACAATCGTCACCTCCGACAATTGTTCAACCATAGTCCCGACAATGTGTATTATTGTCATTTGTAATTTTTCGAGTATATGTGTAATTTTAGCGTAGAAGTATGCTACCTGCTATTCTTAAACAGAGATTTTGGACAAGATGAAGTTTTTTACAATTTAAACTGCTCATTGAGCTCAAAATTGGGCATGCGTAACTCTTTTCTTAAAGGAAATCTCAAAGGATTCTTCCGAAACACTCCTAAATAAGCTGATTACTTGTAGCTCAAAATAAAATAATGGGAAATGTTGACGATACCTTTCAAATATCCTTTCTTTCCTGTCTGTGTCCGTAGATGATCTTGCACTCCCAGAAAGTTGTATCTGAACAGTTCCATCTGCTTTAAACTTGGGCCTAATTCATTTTTAGTCATTCTATTGTCTGTTCTTTAATTGGTAACGTCACGATTTCCCAGGCTTCATTTTCAATCATTGTATTAATTTCATTTTGTACAGCTGATTTCCAGTTAACTGTGTCAGGCCTGTTGAAAATATCTAGCGATAAGTTCAGTTGATTTACTAGGTACATGGCTTCAAACATGTTTTATTTTTAATGGCAAAATGAACATCTCTGTGTATTTTAATTTTGTTTTTATCACGAAAATTTGATATCCTTTTGTCTCATCGCCGTATCCTACAAAATAGGGAGATACGGAGATACGGACCCTACGGAATAGGGAGAAATCTGAGTATCCGGTCGGGCCTAACAAACATGCCTACAACCTAATATGACTGATACTTCTCAATAACGGTTGCAATAATATCATATACGCAGTTCTTCGAGAAACCTATAACTCGGAGGAAAGTTTCTTATAACTTATGCGGGAATACATATTCCTCGCAGATTCCGACAAAACTTTCCTTTATAGAGTCAGCCAGAACTTGGATTTTTTTTCTGGGCTCGCGCCGCAACTTGTGATTTTTTGAGGGTTATAGACCTTTAACTCATGTTCCTCACCGGGTGCCCTACTAATAGGAGTACCACACTGAGGACATAATATCATGTTTGTACTAATAATTACCAAGAATATTTCTTAATTCAAAACTTGACTTATTTTAAAAATTTATTATTATTATAATAACCAATAAAGTTTTTTCCCGCTTAAATCTATTCGGATGAAAACTAGCAAATAACTAAACTATTAAATAAAATAATCCTGGAATTATGATTCACCCTACTAATTATTAGTATTCGTTATGAAAATAGTACAATCTTTATTATCCTGTGACTATGCAGAGAACATAATACAGTGAGTTCTGTGACAGTATCGCTCTTTAAAATTGACATTGCGCAGAGCGATAGAATATCAAGAAAATAAAATAAAAAAAACATGAATAATAGAAAATTTACCTATGGACATAAACACACAAATAACCAGCTTGAAAATAAAACTTACAGTGGAGCTTCGTTATAAAGCGACTCGTTATACCGTGGATTTGGACATATGCGGGTCTAGTCCTGGTCCGAATCACTCATTACTAAAAGTAAGATGAAAACTTCGTAATTTTTTTTCGTGACTTTATTATTCATCCCAATTTCTCATCTTTTTTCCAAGAGTCCGCTCAAGGTTGTCAAATATTCCTAAAGTGGGGAGGAGACGCCCGCCGGGGGCTAGGGTCGCTACAACCTCTAGCAGCCGTCCGGCGAGCGCCAGGAAAGAAATAAGGTGGGTGGACCTGTGGTCTTTTACCCTAGCTGCCGGCCTTGTTGGAGGTCAGCCTAATTCGTTTTGATCTGACTCCATAAGATCTTAGAAGGTTTGCCCCGACAAAGCACTATGTTCAGGAGAAGAGGGCCACGGCAACCGTCGTACGCGAGGGAGACATCTCTCCCAAGGAAGTGCTAGTTTTAGCGAGAGAGAGAGAGAGAGAGAGAGAGAGAGAGAGAGAGAGAGAGAGAGAGAAAGAGAGAGAGAGAGAGAGAGAGAGAGAGAGAGAGAGAGAGAGAGAGAGAGAGAGAGAGAGAGAGAGAGAGAGAGAGAGAGAGAGAGAGAGAGAGAGAGAGAGAGAGAGAGAGAGAGAGAGAAGAGAGAGAGAGAGAGGAGAGAGAGAGAGAGAGAGAGAGAGAGAGAGAGAGAGAGAGAGAGAGAGAGAGAGAGAGAGAGAGAGAGAGAGAGAGAGAGAGAGAGAGAGAGAGAGAGAGAGAGGAGAGAGAGAGAGAGAGAGAGAGAGAGAGAGAGAGAGAGAGAGAGAGAGAGAGAGAGAGAGAGAGAGAGAGAGAGAGAGAGAGAGAAAGAGAGATGCCGAGGTAGTTGAATGAGAAGGCCATGGTTTGAGTAGAGCCGCAAGCGATAGTGCAGACATAGTGAAGAGAGTAGTGTTCCAAGTTCCG